>OU342740.1:34660053-34838381 GCA_910589775.1 Avena eriantha | reverse complement strand
TTGACATGATCTCTTGAACCAAAATAAATTCAAATATCTAAACATCTAACCTATCTAGTTCTCTCTCTCTCTCTAATCCTCTCCTAAACCCTAACTCTAAAACCTTCCTCTCTCTCTCTCTCTAGCTTGGCCTCCATGCCACCCCTCTCTCTCAGCTGGCCCCACCCTAGCTAGACCTAGCTCTCTCTCTAACTAGACAAACCCTAACCCTAACCCGAGCCCCATCTAACCTAGCCCTAGCTACTCCCTCTCCTTTCTCTCTCTCTCTTCCTCCTACCAGCCCCACCTGCAGCTGCGCCACCCCAGCCCCACCTGCAGCCACCCCTACCTCGCCAGGACCAGCCCCAGCCTGCTCGCCCACGTGCTCGGGGGGAAGGAGGAAAGGGCCGAAGCCCCTTTTTTCCATCTACCCCGCTCCCACTGCCTCCCCTCTCTCCCTCTCACTTTCCCCTCCTCCTCCCTCACGCCTCTCTGGCCTCGCCAGATCCGCCCCAGAGCACCCCCTCCTTCCCCGTATTCTCCACCGTCGCCCCCACCTGCCGCCAGTCACCGCCGACTACCGCCGCCATCTCCTCGTTTCGGCCGTCGAGCTTGTCGTGGAAGTGGTCTGGGAGATCGAGGATATCCCCCTGCGTCGCCCAGTACACGCCGTCGCGGAGGAGAAGCCCCAGCACCGCCAGTTCCTCGCCGCCCGACGCGAAACCCTAAAACTCCGGCCGGCCAGCCTCGCCGTCGATCCACCGCTCCTCGCGCCGATCCAAGCCCACCAGCGAGCCCGCGGTGAGCATCTTCTTCTCCTGACAACCTCCGCCTCGCCGTATCACTCTGCCCTCGCCGTGTGTTTGGTCAACGCTCTCTCCGCGCGCCAGAGCTCGCCAGCATCTGCTACTTTCCCCCGCGCCACGCTCGCCCTATCTAGCCCGCGTCCACCTCCCTGGCAGCTCCCCCAGCTCCACCGCACCGGTTAGCCTCCTCAACGCGGACTTCCCCGACCCCGGGATCGAATCCCCGCTCGCCCCGCACGCGCCCTGCCGCAACGACGGAGAAACGATAAACAGTAGCCGGCCGTGGCCATTTTGCAAAAAGCCCCTTCCCTTTTTAATTACTGCAACCCGCGCTCCACACGACCCCACCTGCCAGCCGCTCTGGGAGTTTTGCTGGAAAACCCCTCCGCTTTCTCAGACGCAACCCGCGGTCCAGCTGCGCCCCACCAGTCAGCCACTAGGACTTCCTCCGCTGGCACGTGGCCCTTCCGCGTTGGCCCGCCTGTCAGCCGCTGAGGGTGAGCCAGACCCGCGTGCAAAAGCGTTTTCGCGCGCGTGCGTGGCCCCATTCGACGCAGGCCCACCCGTCAGTGTCTGGGTCTGAGTTTGCCTGGGTGCAAAAAGTATTCTCTGAGTCTGTTTTAATTCAAATCTTTTCCAAATTATTTTAAATTCAAATTCTTTTCAGATTCAAATAATTTTTAAAATACAAATTCAAATAATACATGTAATATATGTCTTGGAATCAGGAAAATGTGAGGAATTCAAATATGCCCTTCAAATATATTTTGAACACCTTAAATTTCGAGTTGATTAAAATTACAAGAAAATGCCCTTTCCTTAATTAATTAATAACTTTTGTTTTATAATTCCAAATTTGACAAATAATATGTCTAAATCGATCAGCGCGACGAGCCCGTTCTATTTATGCAATCCTTTTTCTGATTTGAAGCATGCATCATGTTGACATTTGAATTCTGAACTGTTTATGACAATAAAACTTGGGCAATAAATGATAAAGTGCTTTATTTCTTGTATCCACACCTCACCTTTGCCATGCTACTTTAATGCCATGTAAATTGTGCATCATTCATCATGGCATGCTTGGTTGCTTGTTGCATTTCAATTCATATGCTTGCGCACTTTATTTATGTTGGCCCTTGTTTGTTTGGTTCTTTTCGAATAGACGCCCGCAGGAGAATTACCAGGAATCACAGGATTACCCAGATCCATCTCACACTTCAACTGAACTGTCAGGCAAGCACTACCACATGCTTGCATACATACAGTACCTACTGCCTCTATCTTATTCTTGCATCATTGAGTCGCGATTGCATTAAATTGAATCCCAATACTGCATAGCCTTTACTTTTAAACCACATTAAGCCTGTTCCGGTCCCATGAGCCATTACTACAGGAGTTGTTTGAGCCATGCGAGTCGTAGAAAAGCATGCTTAGGGTATGTGAGTGTCGGATGGATAACGAGGTACCTAAACAACATGACCTGAGTAGTAATGGGATAACTAATGAAAGAGGCACCGGTGAGCAATATCTGCTATTTGGTTTTTCATGCTCACTTGTGTCCCGTAGGACCCCGAGTACTTGAATCCTGTTCCTTGTTTATTCGCACTATCCACATCCGGGAGGCCTTATGGACCCCCCTGAGCTAGAGCTTGATTCATTCTTATTTCTTGGGGCCACAATTAGTTTGGGCTTTATTACTATTCTGCTTTATTACTATTCTGTACTTATGCCATGTTACTGCTTGATTTAAGATTGTGCGTGGAGCACCTGTACTGTTTTGGATCGTGACACGTTTTTGCTGTATCGACAAGCCCAGTCACATTTTCGGGTTCCCAGTCGTTTACCGCCGTCCACACAAACCTTGGGTCCGTCTCGGAGTCGGCCAACTTCGCTGCGGGTAGCTTAATGGGGTGGCCCCCTGAAATATTTCTGAATCCTGTGATTGCTTTGTCGTGAATGCCTCGTTGGGTTTTGATTTGGTTTTTCCGAGGTTGGTCGAGTGTGTGTTGCTATTCGTGCACCCCTGCAGGGTAAATCTTTCTGAAAGCCGTGTCCGCGGTTATGGACGACTTGGAGCACAGTTTCTCGATCATAGACAAGTATAACTAAAGTACCGCTTTTCAATTGACTAAGTATTTGACTAGTAAATAGTGCAGTACTCATGGAATGGTTAATAAAACTGCCAACGGATGATGGGGGTTGTCCGTCCGCTTCCTCGTTGGTAAGCGAGGAGGAGGATGGATCTGTTAATTATACCGCTATAACTGTTGTTCTTAATTCACGGACTTCCGTCTATCATTGGTTAGGCGGAAGGTTAGCGAGTCTCTATAGAATTGTAGGTATTATCTTTTGCTGCAATTGCGTCACCCCAGGTTGTGTCCCCTTTAGTGGCATAAAGACTTGCTTAGTACCCCTAGGGTCTCACATGATAAATTGTTTGATTCAGATGAACAGGTGTACCCGCAAGATGGATACTGGGCGGAAGAGACAGATGATGTTGGCAACGATCATTTGGTGTAGAGATTCCGGGAACGGGGATCCGTGTGATCTGTGGGCGGGATGTGTTTATTTATGGGGCATCTTATGCCAATTTGCTTCTTATCCGTACTCGGATCTTGTTTTCCGCTTCCGCCTGATACTCTGATGTGTGATGTATGAGGAGCTATCCTAAATTATTATATCTATCTAGGATATTTGGATCTTGCCGTATGGCGTTGCAATATTTCTATTTCTTTTAGATGGAATGGCTCTGATGTACTGTTGTATGTGGCTTGCATACATACTCATTTGTGTATGTATTTGATCCCTTCGCCTGCCGATTACGCCGCTCGTTCTTGTCCCGTTGACTGAAAGTGGTTAGGACGGCCGAAAGGTCTACCGTGAGTGGCCCTGGGCCCCACCGTACTATTTTAACCACTTTCGTTCATCCAGGCATTAACTAAGAGCGTAATTCACCGAGGTAGTTACAATTGGTATCAGAGCCATCCCGCCCTTCAGGGTCTCAGCCAAAATGGTCGTTGTCAGTCTAGCAAATATTTTGGTAGTTATGTATACTAGGGAAAAACAAACGTGAGAGTAAGATTGCTTCCATTTTTTCTTCTTACCCCACCACCCACCCTTTTCTGGGAAGGAAGTGTAACGTTTCAATCCTCTTCTAAATTCAAACTAGGATTCACGTGTTCTGGGTTCCGTAGTACCATAGGTTATGTTTGTGTGTGTGTGTGTGAACTCCTCTGTCTATCTGTTGCATCCAAATGTTATCACTAGCTGCCTTTTGGTTATCACTGTTGGTACATATCCCTACCGACAGCCCTTTGTAAACCGACGCGATCTATTCTGATTCGTTGTACACCGATGCGATCCTCTTCACTCTTTGTTATCCTACGTTATCTTGTTGGTAGGGTTTCTTTTCCGTAGTTAACAATCTTTAGGTCATCTAAGAAGAAGTTGTTGGGATATGTGTTTTACTGATTCATGTGCGAAGTAATGATTTGAGTGCGGGATGGAGTCGCGACCATACCACTACTTTTGTCATTTGACTTTGTATATTGAATTAGTAGAGTTGCGAATCTTGATTCGTAAGTGGTTTTGCGCATATAGTGGTATTTAATGCCAAATTTGCGGAATTTTTTTTTCTTTGTTAGTTTGTGTACCCACATCCCCTCCTTTGTTCAGTCCTGTGCTGTTTATGCTTTATATCTTCTAATTTCCTGGAACTTTGTTGATATTTTAATATCAACCTCAGTGAATTGCATTCTTTAATCTTGATTAATTCCATTTTGGTACTATTTGGATTATTATCATTCTCCATTATAGTACTTGACTTGTGTTTTATATCAATCACAGGATGGCACCACACGCCGTTCTGAGGAGGATATACACCTGAACTGGGGCCCGCTTTGGCAAGTATTGCAATGCTTTGGGCACTATGCAGCAGAACCAGCAGCGCTTCGAGGAAAGTGTGAGGAGGAATGAGTTTGCTCCGCTACCCCACCTCCCAAGCGAGGAGACATCAAGAGTTTTTCTCAAGTTCAACCACGTCAATTTTGAGGTGTCTGATCAGCCACTTGATGCGGATGATTGGCTTCGTGAAGTGTCAAGGTTGTTGATGACTGCGGATGTTCCCGAGCAAGAATGGGTTAAGTGTGCTACTCACCTTCTGAAGGGAGATGCAGCTCTCTAGTGGGACAATTACCTCAGGGCAGATCTTTCTGGTTTTCAGCCTACTTGGGAGCGATTCACTGCTAGCTTTCAAAGAGCAATATCTGTCAGAAATTGTCATGGGAAGGATGAAGGAAGTGTTTCTCAACCTCAAGCAGGGCACTGACAATGTCAACACCTACATCAGAAACTTCATGAACCTGTCTCGTTATGGTGGCGATGAGATCTCTGATGACAGAAAGAAGCAAAGAGGTTTCGGCAAGGCCTCAATGCTTCCATCAAATATGCAATCACTCATGCAAGGCCAGCATCTTTCCTGGAACTTCAGCACACAGCTCTGCAGGAAGAAGCAAGTAGGCAAGTGTTTGAGGAGTCAAAGAAACACAGCCGTGATACAGCAAGCTCTTCTGCTATCACAGCTCCTTCTAAGCGTCGTGTCTGGGTTCCTAACACCCCACCGTCGCTCCCTGCTTCCACCAAGACCTTCAAGCTACGCACCAAGGCCACCAACTCCTTCACTGTGGCTCCCAGGGGCTACAACCACAACTACCCTGGAGCGCCTGGCGGAGTCCCTGGCTACGTTGCTCCATGTCCACCTGGTGCTTGCTATACTTGTGGAAACACTGGCCATCAGCAATGGAATGTCCAATGAACAACAAAGCTCTTCCACCACCACCTCCAAGACCTGCGGCAAGTGCTCCTATGATTCGTGCACCTCCACCTCGGGCTCTCAACATCAACACTAAGCTTGGGTCTGCGGTTGCTTCGTGCTAACTGTGTCAACGCCGCTCAAGCTGAGCATGCTCCTGGAGTTTTCATGGGTATGCTTCCTGTTAACTCAGTTCCTGCACGAGTTTTGTTTGATTCTGGTGCTTCGCATTCTTTTGTTTCTCACAAGTTTGCTCATGAGCAAGATCTGGCTATGGTTCCTTTATTACACCGTCTTGTGGTACAATCTCCTGGGTCAAACATGAGGGCTGCTCATATCAGCCATGGCAATCAAGTTGAGATTGGTGGTTCTTCATTTCCGGCTTCCTTAATTATTCTGGGCAATTCTGATATTGATGTTATCTTGGGCATGGATTGGTTGACAGCAAATGCAGCTGTGATTGATTGTGCTGAACGTTCGGTTTCTCTGAAAATTCCTGAAGGTCATATAGTCTATTCTCCAAGTCTGACTCCTGCAATTCAGCTTTATTCTTTGGCAGCTCTGAATGATGATGCTATGGAAGGTATTCAGAGTGTTCCTGTAGTTTGTGAGTTTCCAGATGTCTTTCCTGAAGAGTTACCAGGTATGCCTCCGGATCGTGAGGTTGAGTTTGTCATTGAACTTGAACCTGGTACCGCTCCTATTTCCAAGCGGCCTTATAAAATGGGTCCTGCTGAGTTGGCTGAACTTAAGCGTCAGTTGGATGAACAAGAGAAGTTGGGTTTCATTCAGCACAGTACTTCTTCTTGGGGTAGTCCAACCATCTTTGTGAAGAAGCGAGACAAGACTGATAGACTCTGTGTTGACTATCGGGCACTCAATGCTGAAACAATCAAGAATAAATATCCCCTTCCGCGGATTAATGATCTCTTCGATCAGCTAGCCGGAGCTGTGGTATTCTCTAATCTTGATTTGAGAAGTGGTTATCATCAAATCAAGATTCGCAAGGAAGATGTTCCCAAAACAGCTTTCACCACTCGCTATGGCCTATATGAGTACACGGTCATGTCTTTCGGTCTAACCAATGCACCTGCCACCTTCTTGAGGCTTATGAACTCGGTTTTCATGGAGTATCTTGATAAGTTCGTTGTGGTCTATCTGGATGACATTCTAGTCTATTCTAAGTCAAAAGAAGAACATGAAGAACACCTTCGTTGTGTCCTAAGCAAGCTTCGTGAGAACCGCCTGTATGCAAAGTTTTCGAAGTGTGAGTTTTGGCTGCCTCAAGTCACCTACCTTGGTCACGTTATCTCTGCCAAGGGCATTGCCGTCAACCCAGAAACTATTAAGACAATTATGGATTGGCTTCCACCCATAAATGTCAAAGAAGTCCGGAGTTTCCTTGGTTTGGCCAGTTACTGCCGTCGCTTCGTTCAAAATTTCTCAAAGATTGCGAAGCCTCTTACCGATCTCCTCAAGAAAGGCAAGAATATCTTTGGACTCCTGCATGTCAAGCAAGCTTTGAAACACTCAAAGAGAAGCTCACTTCCACACCAGTCTTGGTTCCTCTAGATACATCAAAGCCTTTCCAGATTTTCTGTGATGCTTCATTGCAAGGATTGGGTGCGGTCCTTATGCAAGAAAAGCAAGTTGTTGCTTATGCATCTCGCCAGTTGAAGACGCATGAGATCAACTATCCTACACATGACCCTCGAACTCGCAGCAGTTGTCTTTGCGTTGAAAGTATGGAGGCATTACTTGCTTGGCAACCGTTGTGAGATCTTTTCTGATCACAAGAGTCTGAAGTATATCTTCACACAGCCTGATCTCAACCTTCGTCAGAGGAGGTGGATTGAAACAATCAATGATTTCGATTTGACCATCAACTACACCCCGGCAAAGCCAATGTCATGGCAGATACTCTCAGCCGAAAAGCTTATGTCAACAACATCATGGTGGAAGAACAACAGCCTCTCTTGTGCGAGGAATTCCGCAAGCTCAACCTTGAAATTGTGGATCAAGGTTATCTGCTGAACCTTCTAGCAACACCTCTCTTGGAAGAAAAGGTCCGTTCCATTCAGCTTGGGGATCCTTACACTAAAAAGATCATCTCCAACATTCAACTTCCGAAGTATGAGTCTTCCACGTAGATGACCAAGGCACTCTTTTCTTTGAACACCGGATGTTTGTTCCGAACTACCCGGGTTTAAGAGAGCAAGTTCTCAAGGAGGCGCATGATTCTGTTCTTTCTATCCACCCTGGCAGCACTAAGATGTACATGGACTTGAAAACACAATATTGGTGGCCTGGTTTGAAACGATATTGTGCCAAATTTGTCTCAGAGTGTGATGTCTGTCGTAGAGTTAAAGCTGTCCATCAGAAACCTTCCGGTCTTCTACAGCCATTGAAGCCTCCGGAATGGAAATGGGAGAAAGTAGAGATGGACTTCATCACTGGTTTTCCAAGGTCGCAGAAAGGCAACAATGCAATCTTTGTTGTCATTGACAGGCTTTCCAAAGTAGCTCACTTCTTTCCAGTCAAGGAAACAATTTCTGCAATTCAGTTGGCTGAGCTCTATATCAACAGAATTGTCTCTCTGTATGGAGTTCCTCTTGAGATCAGTTCAGACCGTGGAAGCATCTTCACTTCCAAGTTCTGGGGAAGTTTCCAAAATGCTTTGGGAACAAAGCTAAACTTCAGCACAGCTTACCACCCTCAGTCGCAAGGACAAGTTGAAAGGATCAATCAGATTCTAGAAGATAAGCTCCGTGCTTGCGTTATCTCGTTCGGCATGAAGTGGGAAGAATGTCTTCCTTATGCTGAATTCTCTTACAACAACAGTTTCCAGAAAAGTCTAAAGATGGCACCATTTGAGGCTCTCTATGGTCGCAAGTGCAGAACTCCGATTGGTTGGTCGGGCGCAGGTGAAAGATTATTGTTTGGCCCCGACATTGTAACTCAAGCGGAGGAGAAAGTTCACATCATTCTTGAAAACCTGAAGATTGCTCAAAGTCGCCAGAAGAGCAATTATGACAGGAAGCACACGGACATGGAGTATGTCCCTGGTGATCTCGTTTACCTTCGTGTCACTCCCATGAGAGGTACGCACCGTTTTGGTATCAAAGGAAAGCTGGCTCCTAGATACATCGGTCCTTTCAAAATTCGTGGAAGAAGAGGAGAAGTTGCTTATGCTCTTGAGCTCCCTGAACAACTCAAAGTCCATGATGTTTTTCACATCTCTCAACTCAAGAAGTGCTTCAAGGATCCCGGCAGGACCGTGGACCATGAACTCATCAATCTCCAAGAAGATCTGTCTTATCAAGAACACCCCACAAAAATTCTTAAAGTCGCAGAAAGAAGGACTCGCAACAAGTCCATCAAGTTCTGCAAGGTGCAGTGGTCGCACCATTCCGTTGATGAAGCAACCTGGGAACGCGAAGATGAGCTCCGTGCCAAGTATCCTACCCTCTTTGAGTCTTCTTCTTCCTAGAATCTCGGGGCGAGATTCCTGTTTAGTGGGGGAGAGTTGTAGCACCCCAATTGTCTAACAATTGTAATGCTACTTGTCCTAGTAAGCTATTGGCTACTTTATATATATTATTGTTGCATCATAATTATATCATGCTCATGTCATCATGCCACCTTGCATTTGAGCATCATATAAAACTCCTATTCTTTTGGCTTTTCTCTCACATGCATTATTAATTGTATTTGCTTCTTGATATTATTTTTGGCTATTGATATATTGTCTAAATGCCCAAGTTGAGTTGGGGGCATATCTTTTATTCCATTCCACCACCTTTCTTTCTACCACTTTATAATTCCACCATCCCTTCACCATGAGCTTGTAATTCTTTTCTTGTGACATTTTAATTCTAGCTCATGTAGTTGGGGTGGATCAATCTTCTAAATTCTTGTGCTTGGTTTTATCTCCATTTTGGAAATGCATAAGAATAATGTCATCATATTATTATTGTTGTCACAAAATAAATAATGGCATTATTATTTTTGCATGGACCATGCAAGCTCTACACCACCTCCACCTCTTTGGGTTTTCTTTTGTTTTAGTGGATCTTATCTTGGGGAAACATCTACCACCATTACACCCTCCTCATAGTATCACCCCTCTCTTTATCTTCTTATTTTATTCTCCATGCATGAACCATATGAGGCCTATTCCTTAATTCATTTCTTTTTCTTTTTCTTGGAATTCTTTCCACCTCCACCTCAGGATCATTCTAGCCACCACCATGCTCCACTTGAGTTGGTTTTATCCACACCATTGACATTCATTTTATTTTATTTATCTACATGGGTGGTCATATGAGCCTATTTCACCATCTTCTTTTCTTCCTCTTTCTTTCTAGTTTCTTTTCCACATTAGATTATGCAAGTTCAAGCACTAGGGTCCTTCTTGACATGATCTCTTGAACCAAAATAAATTCAAATATCTAAACATCTAACCTATCTAGTTCTCTCTCTCTCTCTAATCCTCTCCTAAACCCTAACTCTAAAACCTTCCTCTCTCTCTCTCTCTCTAGCTTGGCCTCCATGCCAAGCCCCTCTCTCTAGCTGGCCCCACCCTAGCTAGACCTAGCTCTCTCTCTAAGTAGACAAAACCCTAACCCTAACCCGAGCCCCATCTAACCTAGCCCTAGCTACTCCCTCTCCTTTCTCTCTTCTCTCTTCCTCCTACCAGCCCCACCTGCAGCTGCGCCACCCCAGCCCCACCTGCAGCCACCCCTACCTCGCCAGGACCAGCCCCAGCCTGCTCGCCCACGTGCTCGGGGGGAAGGAGGAAAGGGCCGAAGCCCCTTTTTCCATCTACCCCGCTCCCACCTGCCTCCCCTCTCTCCCTCTCACTTTCCCCTCCTCCTCACGCCTCTCTGGCCTCGCCAGATCCGCCCCAGAGCACCCCCTCCTTCCCCGTATTCTCCACCGTCGCCCCCACCTGCCGCCAGTCACCGCCGACTACCGCCGCCATCTCCTCGTTCCGGCCGTCGAGCTTGTCGTGGAAGTGGTCTGGGAGATCGAGGATATCCCCCTGCGTCGCCCAGTACACGCCGTCGCGGAGGAGAAGCCCCAGCACCGCCAGTTCCTCGCCGCCCGACGCGAAACCCTAAAACTCCGGCCGCCAGCCTCGCCGTCGATCCACCGCTCCTCGCGCCGATCCAAGCCCACCAGCGAGCCCGCGGTGAGCATCTTCTTCTTCCTGACACCCTCCGCCTCGCCGTATCACTCTGGCCTCGCCGTGCGTTTGGTCGAACGCTCTCCGCGCGCCAGAGCTCGCCAGCATCTGCTACTTTCCCGCGCCACGCTCGCCCTATCTAGCCCGCGTCCACCTCCCTGGCAGCTCCCCCAGCTCCACCGCACCGGTTAGCCTCCTCAACGCGGACTCCCGCGACCCGGGATCGAATCCCCGCTCGCCCGCGCACGCGCCTGCCGCCAGACGGAGGAGAACGATAAACAGTAGCCGGCCGTGGCCATTTTGCAAAAAGCCCCTTCCCTTTTTAATTACTGCAACCCGCGCTCCACACGACCCCACCTGCCAGCCGCTCTGGGAGTTTTGCTGGAAAACCCCTCCGCTTTCTCAGACGCAACCCGCGGTCCAGCTGGCGCCCCACCAGTCAGCCACTAGGACTTCCTCCGCTGGCACGTGGCCCCTTCCGCGTTGGCCCGCCTGTCAGCCGCTGAGGGTGAGCCAGACCCGCGTGCAAAAGCGTTTTCGCGCGTGCGTGGCCCCATTCGACGCAGGCCCACCCGTCAGTGTCTGGGTCTGAGTTTGCCTGGGTGCAAAAAGTGTTTCTCTGAGTCTGTTTTAATTCAAATCTTTTCCAAATTATTTTAAATTCAAATTCTTTTCAGATTCAAATAATTTTTAAAATACAAATTCAAATAATACATGTAATATATGTCTTGGAATCAGGAAAATGTGAGGAATTCAAATATGCCCTTAAAAATATATTTTGAACACCTTAAATTTCGAGTTGATTAAAATTACAAGAAAATGCCCTTTTCCTTAATTAATTAATAACTTTTGTTTTATAATTCCAAATTTGACAAATAATATGTCTAAATCGATCAGCGCGACGAGCCCGTTCTATTTATGCAATCCTTGTTCTGATTTGAAGCATGCATCATGTTGACATTTGAATTCTGAACTGTTTATGACAATAAAACTTGGGCAAATAAATGATAAAGTGCTTTATTTCTTGTATCCACACCTCACCTTTGCCATGCTACTTTAATGCCATGTAAATTGTGCATCATTCATCATGGCATGCTTGGTTGCTTGTTGCATTTCAATTCATATGCTTGCGCACTTTATTTATGTTGGCCCTTGTTTGTTTGGTTCTTTTCGAATAGACGCCCCGCAGGAGAATTACCAGGAATCACAGGAGTATTACCCAGATCCATCTCACACTTCAACTGAACTGTCAGGCAAGCACTACCACATGCTTGCATACATACAGTACCTACTGCCTCTATCTTATTCTTGCATCATTGAGTCGCGATTGCATTAAATTGAAGCCCAAATACTGCATAGCCTTTACTTTTAAACCACATTAAGCCTGTTCCGGTCCCATGAGCCATTACTACAGGAGTTGTTTGAGCCATGCGAGTCGTAGAAAAGCATGCTTAGGGTATGTGAGTGTCGGATGGATAACGAGGTACCTAAACAACATGACCTGAGTAGTAATGGGATAACTAATGAAAGAGGCACCGGTGAGCAATATCTGCTATTTGGTTTTTCATGCTCACTTGTGTCCCGTAGGACCCCGAGTACTTGAATCCTGTTCCTTGTTTATTCGCACTATCCACATCCGGGAGGCCTTATGGACCCCCCTGAGCTAGAGCTTGATTCATTCTTATTTTCTTGGGGCCACAATTAGTTTGGGGCTTTATTACTATTCTGTACTTATGCCATGTTACTGCTTGATTTAAGATTGTGCGTGGAGCACCTGTACTGTTTTGGATCGTGACACGTTTTTGCTGTATCGACAAGCCCAGTCACATTTTCGGGTTCCCAGTCGTTTACCGCCGTCCACACAAACCTTGGGTCCGTCTCGGAGTCGGCCAACTTCGCTGCGGGTAGCTTAATGGGGTGGCCCCCTGAAATATTTCTGAATCCTGTGATTGCTTTGTCGTGAATGCCTCGTTGGGTTTTGATTTGGTTTTTCCGAGGTTGGTCGAGTGTGTGTTGCTATTCGTGCACCCCTGCAGGGTAAATCTTTCTGAAAGCCGTGTCCGCGGTTATGGACGACTTGGAGCACAGTTTCTCGATCATAGACAAGTATAACTAAAGTACCGCTTTTCAATTGACTAAGTATTTGACTAGTAAATAGTGCAGTACTCATGGAATGGTTAATAAAACTGCCAACGGATGATGGGGGTTGTCCGTCCGCTTCCTCGTTGGTAAGCGAGGAGGAGGATGGATCTGTTAATTATACCGCTATAACTGTTGTTCTTAATTCACGGACTTCCGGCTATCATTGGTTAGGCGGAAGGTTAGCGAGTCTCTATAGAATTGTAGGTATTATCTTTTGCTGCAATTGCGTCACCCCAGGTTGTGTCCCCTTTAGTGGCATAAAGACTTGCTTAGTACCCCTAGGGTCTCACATGATAAATTGTTTGATTCAGATGAACAGGTGTACCCGCAAGATGGATACTGGGCGGAAGAGACAGATGATGTTGGCAACGATCATTTGGTGTAGAGATTCCGGGAACGGGGATCCGTGTGATCTGTGGGCGGGATGTGTTTATTTATGGGGCATCTTATGCCAATTTGCTTCTTATCCGTACTCGGATCTTGTTTTCCGCTTCCGCCTGACACTCTGATGTGTGATGTATGAGGAGCTATCCTAAATTATTATATCTATCTAGGATATTTGGATCTTGCCGTATGGCGTTGCAATATTTCTATTTCTTTTAGATGGAATGGCTCTGATGTACTGTTGTATGTGGCTTGCATACATACTCATTTGTGTATGTATTTGATCCCTTCGCCTGCCGATTACGCCGCTCATTCTTGTCCCGTTGACTGAAAGTGGTTAGGACGGCCGAAAGGTCTACCGTGAGTGGCCCTGGGCCCCACCGTACTATTTTAACCACTTTCGTTCATCCAGGCATTAACTAAGAGCGTAATTCACCGAGGTAGTTACACCAATGCTCGGCAATTCAGCCGAGCCCTCTGTAAGCGATAGCGTATTCTCTAATGATCAATTGGCTGCGATTAATCATTATGCTACTGAGTCTAGTCGTCAAGCTTATGATGTCATGATAGAATATTTAAGAACACGCCTCATGACTTCTCTGTTAATGTTGGTACAAACGCTACTACAGAAATAACTAAACCAATATTACCTAGCTCACCGGCACTTCCTCATGGTACACCGATGAATCCTTACTATAGCCAAGATGGTCAAATCATAACCATGCCACCGCACCCTAGTCCCCTCAGGAGTGTGCCTTATTCGGCGGCACCGCTGAACCAGGTCACACCCCCGCTAGCCGCGTCTATGGCACCGAATATGAGTTCGGTACTGGTAGCGCGAGTACATTCTACGGCTAATATGTCTATGGTTCCTGCACAACCACAACAAGTAAATTCATCTAGCATAGATGAGAACATGGCCACACTTAAGTCAAAATTGCAAACGATGTTCTATGATAACTTCGGAATTGAGCCGAAGCCTGTAAGCCAGATGTATCAAAAGCCTTATCCGGAATACTTCGATGCTTTACCATACCCCCAAGGATACAAGGTGCCAGATTTCGCTAAATTTAACAGGGTAGATAACAAAACAACTTGGGAACATGTTAGTCAATATTTAGCACAATTGGGAGAGGATGGAAATAGTGATCCTTTAAAAGTCCGTTTATTTCCCTTGTCTTTAACTGGTACTACTTTTTCATGGTTTTTTGCTTTACCTTATGGTTCTATTAATACTTGGTATCATTTCAAAAAGAAATTCCATGAGCATTTTTACAACGGTGATAATGAACTTAAGTTGTCGCATCTTACATCTGTTAAACAAAAACATGATGAATCGGTTACCGATTATGTCAAAAGGTTTAGGGACACAAAAAATCGGTGTTATAGTTTAGTGATAACTGAAAGAGATATGGCTGACTTGGTGCTTAATGGTTTAAAAACTCATATTAAGGAAAGAATGGAAGGTTATGATTTTTTGAATGTTAGCCAAGTTTTACAAAGGGCTTTGGCTCGGGAAAGCCGAAGCAAAGATACAAAAGATATGCATAGGTCAAAATCTGATTGTCCTCGCATAAATACTGTTGGATGTGATAGCGAAAGTTCAGAAGATGAAGCTGATATGTATGCTGCTGAATTTGTTTGGTCCTCGAAGGATAAACCTTATGCTTGTGATGCTCTTAAGCCAATTCGCAAGAATCGCGAAGAGGAGATGAATTTCAGTTTTGATGTGGCCAAATGTGACCGAATATTTGATGCCATGTTGAAAGATAAATATATTAGAATTTCTCATACTTTACCACCGTTTGAAGAGTTAAAACGGCAAGCTTATTGCAAGTATCATAATTCTTTCTCTCATGCTACTAATGTCTGCAATGTTTTTCGGCGACAGATACAATCGGCTATAAATGATGGACGATTGAGCTTTGCTGATATGCAAATTGATAAGCAGCCATTCCCAATGAATACCTTGGAGCTGAATGGGAAAAAGGTATTAATTTGACTAGAGGTGGCCGAATCCGCTAATAAAAATAATATTGTTATTGGTAAACTCAGGAACATAAAGGGGAGCGACAAGACCTTAGGAAGGGAGATCATTCTTGGAAAACAACCCGATGGCAAGGAGACATTGAAGATCACCATAAAAAATCTTGCACTCGGGGGGCAACCACATGTGAAAGATGATGTTCGTGCCAAGTTCATTAAGCCCAAGAGTCCAGAAGTTGGCAAGTGGAAGACCAATGAGGTCAAAGTACAACGCAAACATATCAAACCAACCTTTGACATGTTGTTGTCCAAGTATGCAAACCAAGTGACAGATTCCAATTATAATCGGTCAAAATATATGAAGTGTCCAAGATCACCTCCAAAGGAAAGGTCTTGTAGCATCCCAATTGTCTAACAATTGTAATGCTACTTGGTCTAGTAATATAATGGCTACTTCCTATATAAAATTGTTGCATCATAATTATATCATGCTCATGTCATCATGCCATCTTGCATTTGAGCATCGTATAAAACCCTCTTTCTTTGGTTCTTCTCTCATATGCATTATTATTTGTATTTGCCTCTTGATATTATATTTGGTTATTGATATACTGCTTGATGCCCAAGTTGAGTTGGGGGCATATCTTTTATTCAAATCCATCACCTTTCTTTTCACCACCTTATAATTCCACCATCCCATTAAACCATGAGCTTGTATTTCTTTTCTTTTGAATTTATTCTTAGCTCATGTGAATGGGGTGGATCTAATTCTAACATTTCTTTTGCTTGGCCTTTACTCCACTTCTTGGGAATGCATAAGAACAATGCCATTTTATTATTTTGTTTTCACCAAATAAATCAGGGCATTTATTATCTTGCATGGGCCATGCAACCATCATCACCACCTTTAGCTCCTTTGTTTTCTCTTTGTTTAGTGGATCTTTCTTTGTGGGACTTTTCCACCTCTCTCCACCTTGTCCTTGTCCCAACAAAACCATTTCTCCAACAAGCATGTTCATATGGGATCCTCTTTTTATTTAATTTTAAACCCTCTCTCTCTTTCTCTCTCTCTTGTTTTGTTTCCTTACCAACAACTTGTGCTCATCCACCAAGCCCTCTCCTCACTCCCTAGCTAGCCCTGTTCCATTATTCAAAATATGCAAAAACTCCCAAAAAGGGTTAATTCTTGGGGTTGTTTAAATCTGCAACAAAACAAAAATCAAAACAGTTAATAAAATAAAAGAAAAACGAAATAACAGAAAAAACCCTCACCAGCAACCCCTCCCTCCCTGGCCTCGGCCCAACCGCAGCCTCTCCCGGCCCACTTCCCCAGCCGTGGCCCAGCTCGCCTTCCCAGCCCGATACCTCTTCGCCGTCGCCTTGCTCTGTTCCTCTTCTCCCTCCGTCTGACGCCGTCTCGCCCCTCCTCTCTCCTCTGCTCTGATGGAGAGGAGCAGCTGGCCGTTCCCCCCCCCCCCCGCCGTTTGCCGCGTCAGCCCAAGCCTCCCGCACGCCAGCCTCTCCTCCTTATCCTCGCGCCGAGCCGCCCTTTTCCCTAACCCTAGCTACCTGCTCCGTTCCCCTCTTTCTCTTCTCCGCGTGCCGCCGCCAGTCTGAGAGCCACGTCGCCGTTGCCGTCCTTGCTGGTGTCCAAGAACTCGCCGGGGAGCATCGCAGCGGTCCGTGTTGTCGATTTCCGCCAGCCAGGAGGACCAGGACCGCCCGGAGCCTCCCCCTCGTTAGAGCACTGTGCGCCACCGCAGCAGCCTCGCCGTCCCCCTCCGCTCCGACTACCTCCTGCCCCGATTCCGGTGGGAATCGCTCAAGGCGAGCGCCCCCTCGTGCATCTCCCGTTTTCCCCCACACCGCGTGCCTAGCGCCGCCCGTATGTGACCCCCGCCGGTGATCTGCCCCGCCGGCGAGCAGCCAGGCCTATGTTCCCCCCTCTGTTCCCCGGACGCCCCGACCAGTACAGCTCGCCGCCGACGTTTTCCCCTGAACGAGATCTATAGCCGGCGCTCCCCTCTGCATTTTTCGCTTTTGCGGCAAGTGCTGCCTCGCCGTGGTTGCGTCGCCATCCTCGCCGAAAGTCCTCGCTGTCGTCAGGTGTCGTCGCGGATTCAGAGAGAGGTCCCTAGTTTCAGTTCAGAGCTCGAGCGGCGTTTTTCCAAAAAGAACCCCCTCACCTTTTGTCGACCATGCCTAGGTCCTTCGCAGACCTAGTGCCCCCACCTGTCAGCCGCCTGGCAAACTTGCAGAAAACCCCCCAGCTCCCCAGGCCCTCAACCCGCACTCCCCTCGCTGCGCCACGTGGTCCACCCTTGCCCCTCGCTGTCACGTGGGACCTACGTCTCCGTCGGGCCCGCATGTCAGCCGCCTGAGCTAGCTAAGCCCGTGGTAGCAAAAGAATTTTTCCGCGCGTGTGGCCCCAGTCAGCAGTGGACCACCGTCAGCGGCTGTGGCTAGGTTTCCCTGGGTGACAAAAGACTTCCTGTTTAGCTGTTTAAACAAAACAAATTCCAAATTGTTTCAAATTCAAATCAGATTTTTAAATAACTTTTAAAATACAAATCCAAATAATACAAATAATATATGTTTTTGAATCATAAAAATGTGAGGAATTCAAATATGCCATTCAAAATATTATTTGAGCACTTTAAAAATTCGAGATGATTAAAATTACAATAAAATGCCCTTTTCTTAATAAATTAATAACTTTAATTCTACAACTCCAAATTTGGCAAATAATATGTCTAAATCGATCTGCGCGACGAGCCCGTTCTATCTACGCAGTCCTTGTTCTGAATTGAAGCATGCATCATGTCATTATTAAACATCTGAACTGTTTATGGCAATAAAATTTGGTTAAATAAATAATAAAATGCTTTATTTCTTGTATCCACACCTCACCTTTGCCATGCTACTTTAATGCCATGTAAGTTGTACATCATTCATCATGGCATGCTTGATTGCTTGTTGCATTTTAATACATATGCTTGCGCACTTTATTTATGTTGGCCCTTGTTTGTTTGGTTCTTCTTCGAATAGACGCCCAACAGGAGAATTACCAGGAATCACAGGAGTACTACCCAGATCCATCTCTCGCTTGAACTGAGCTGCCAGGCAAGCACTACCACATGCTTCCATACATACAGTACCTATCGCCTCTATCTTATTCTTGCATAATTGAGTCGCGATTGCATTAAATTGAATCCCAAGTACTGCATAGCCTTTATTTTTAAACCCCACCGAAGCTTGTTCCTCCATCCCATGAGCCATTACTACAGGAGTTGTTTGAGCCATGCGAGGCATAGAAAAGCATGAGTAGGGGTATGTGAGTGTCTGATGAAGAATGAGGTACCTAAACAACATAACCTGAGTAGTAATGGGAAAACTAATGAAAGAGGCACCGGTGAGCAATATCTGCTATTTGGTTTTTCATGCTCACTTATGTCCCGTAGGACCCCGAGTACTTGATTCCTGTTCCTTGTTTATTCGCACTATCCACATCCGGGAGGCCTTATGGACCCCCCTGAGCCAGAGCTTGATTCATTCTTATTTCTTGGGGCCACAATTAGTTTGGGGCTTTATTACTATCCTGTACTTATGCCATGTTACTGCTTTAATTAAGATTGTGCGAGGAGCACCTGTACTGTTTTGGATCGCGCCACGTTTTCGCGGTATCGACAAGCCCAGTCACATTTTCGGGTTCCCAGTCGTTTACAGCCGTCGTCGCAAACCCTGGGTCCGTCTCAGAGCAGGCCAAATTCGTTGCGGGTAGCTTATTAGGGTGGCCCCCTGAAATATTTCTGAATCCTGTGATTGCTTTGTCGTGAATGCCTCATTGGGTTTTGATTTGGTTTTTCCGAGGTTGATCGAGTGTGTGTTGCTATTCGTGCACCCCTGCAGGGTAAATCTTTCTGAAAGCCGTGTCCGCGGTTATGGACGACTTGGAGCACAGTTTCTCGATCATAGACAAGTATAACTAAAGTACCGCTTTTAATTTGACTAAGTACTTGACTAGTAAATAGTGCAATACTCATGGAATGGTTAATAAAACTGCCAACGGATGATGGAGGTTGTTCGTCCACTTCCTCGTTGGTAAGCGAGGAGGAGGATGGATCTGTTAATTATACTATTATAACTGTTGTTCTTAATTCATGGATATCCGTCTATCATTGGTTAGGCGGATGGTTAGCAAGTATCTATAGAATTGCTAGATATTATCTTTTGCTGCAATTGCGTCACCCCAGGTTGTGTCCCCTTTAGCGGCATAAAGACTTGCTGAGTACCCCTAGGGTCTCACACGATAAATTGTTTGATTCAGATGAACATGTGTACTCGCAAGATGGATACTGGGTGGAGGAGACAGATGATGTTGGCAACGATCATTCGGTGTAGAGATTCCGGGAACGGGGATCCGTGAGATCTGTGGGCGGGATGTGTTTATTTATGGGGCATCTTATGCCGATTTGCTTCTTATACGTACTCGGATCTTGTTTTCCACTTCCGCCTGATACTCTGATGTTTGTTTTATGAGGAGCTATCCTAAATTATTATCTCTATTTAGGATATTTGAATCTTGCCGTATGGCGTTGCAATATTTCTATTTCTTTTAGATGGAATGGCTCTGAGGACTGTTGTATGTGGCTTGCATACATACTCATTTGTATATGTAGTTGATCCCTTCGCCTGTCGATTACGCCGCTCGTTCTTGTCCCGATGTCTGAAAGTGGTTAGGACGGCCGAAAGGTCTACCGTGAGTGGCCCTGGGCCCCACTGTACTATTTTAACCACTTTCGTTCATCCAGGCATGTAACTAAGAGCGTAATTCACCGAGGTAGTTACAGGTCTCCACCACACATGAGGCCATATGGGCAGTGGGCGCCGGGACCATGGATGGCACCACCCCCGTACGCGCCATATTATTTCAATGGAAGATTGGGGCAAGCCCCAATGGCGCCATATGATTTTCACCCGGTATGGACAGAACCTAGAAGATTAGTTCATGATAGGATTTCACGACCAGTTCGGGACCGTTTGAGATACAATGATAATCGGTCATCACATAAATCTTCAAGCAAAAGTGCTCAAAAGGAGTGGCGTCCCAAGTCACCATGTGCTGAAATTTTAGATTCTAAGAAGAAGCAAGAAGACAATTCAAATGTTGACATTGTTGTGGTAGGAACTCATGAGATGAAGCTCAAAGAGCCGGTTGTTGTAGATCAATCGGCTAATTCTAATAGGCCTGTGTTGGTTATTCAACCAATATCCTCAGCTAATGATCATGAAGCTAGTACAAACAAGGCTAAGCCAAGGGATTCTAAATATAATCAGCCCAAGTGGTGTCCTCCCGGATTAACCAAAACCAAGAAGAGGAGATTGCAGCGCATGAGGAACCAAGAGAAGGTGGAACATGAGGCGGAGAAAAGAGGAGATGAATCTTTCAATGAGACCCATCCCATGATACGTTCCAAAATATGGGTACCCAAGCAAGTCGAGGATGCCATTGTTCCCATGGTAATTGCAACAGATCCTGTGTCATCCGTGGAGGAGAATATGAATATTGTTGCCTCATCTACGTCACCCCCTACACTATCCTCCATTGATGAAACTTTAGAGCCAGCGTCTATAGTAGAGGGCAATGAAGAGATGGTGGACTTTGAGAACACGCCGACTCGGGAAGGTATGGATATGAATATGGTGTATTATTTACCTACTGAGTTCCATGCTATAGATGAAGAAGGGGATGTAGCACAGCTGGACTTTGGTCCCAAGAATGCCATCTTTGAGAAACCAAGAGAACCGGTGAAGCACTTGAAGCCATTATATGTTAAGGGACACATCAATGGATCGCCAGTTGCGAGGATGCTTGTTGATGGTGGTGCAGTAGTGAATCTTATGCCATATTCAGTCTTCAAGAAATTGGGATTAGATGAGAATGACTTGATGAAGACCAATATGGTACTCAATGGATTCGAAGGCAAAGAAAAAATAGAGGCCAAAGGGTGTGATGAGTGTGGAGCTCATAGTGGGGAGCAAGACTTTGGCCACCGCCTTCTTTATTGCTGAGGTGCAAGGTAATTACAATGTCATATTAGGCCGTGATTGGCTCCATGCAAACCAATGCGTGCCATCTACTTTGCACCAGTTCTTGATACAATGGGTTGATGATGAAGTGGAAGTTGTCCATGCGGATAATTCGGCTTGTGTTGCCTTAGCCGATTCATTGGTGGATTGGCAACATCCCAATGCAACTTGCTTAAGTGGGCGTGACCTTTCAGATTTTGATTTTCTTAGTGCCACAAGGAACGGTTTCGTGCCCGTGTCTTTAAAGCCGATTGGTAGTAATCGGCTCCCTAACATGTAGTTAATGGATCCCAACGAAGAGTGGTTATAGAAGAGACTTGTAGAATATCGGTCTAATGAGAACGATATGTATGAGTTAATAGAGGAAATAGATGGTATGGATAAGTTGGGACAAGGTTTTACATCGGCTGATCCATTGGAAAGAAGTGGACATAGGAGATGGTTCAATTCCTAGGCCGAGTTTGTAAACAAAAATCTAGAAGCCAATTATAAAGATGTATTAATCGGGTTGCTTAAAGAATATGTTGATTGCTTTGCATGGGAGTATCATGAGATTCCTAGTTTGAGCCGAGAACTAGTTGAGCATCGGTTTCCTATTAAGGCTGGTTTTAGACCTCATAAACAACCGGCCAGAAAATTCAATCCGAAGATGTATGACCGGATCAAGGAAGAGATCGGTCGTTTGCTTAAAGCTAATTTTATTAAGCCTTGCAGGTATACAGATTGGATTTCTAATATTGTACCAGTAGAGAAAAAGGAGTCCAACAAGTTAAGGGTGTGTACTGATTTCATAGATTTGAATAGAGCTACACCCAAATATGAGTATCCTATGCCAATAGCTGATATGTTTGTTAATGATGCATCTAGATACAAAGTTATTAGTTTTCTTGATGGCAACGCTGGGTATAATGAGATTTTTATGGCCGAAGAAGATGCATTCAAGACAGCCTTTCGCTGCCCTGGTTTTGTTGGTTTATTTGAGTGGACAGTGATGACCTTTCGCTTGAAAAATGCCGGCGCCACGTATCAAAGAGCTATGAATTTAATATTTCATGATCTTCTCGGGGTCATACTTGAAGTCTATATTGATGATGTTGTTAAATCGGACGATAATGAATCTCATTTAGCCGATTTGCATTTATCTCTTGAAAGGATGAGGAAGTATGGGCTCAAGGTGAATCCTTTGAATTGTGCTTTTGGTGTATCGGCTGGGAAATTCTTGGGTTTTATTATACATGAACATGGCATAGAGATTGATCCCAACAAGATAGAAGCTATCCAGAGAGTACAAGCTCCAACATGCAAAAAGGATATGCAGAAATTCCTTGGGAAGGTTAATTATTTGAGGAGATTTATAGTGAACTTATCTGGGAAAGCTGAAGCATTTACGCCTATTCTTCGGTTAAAGAATGATGCCAATTTTACTTGGGGGGAAAACAGCAAGACGCATTCGAAAAGATCAAAGTAAGTCTGTCTACTCCTCCGGTGATGAGAGCACCAAAGCGTGGAGAGCCTTTTAGGCTTTATATTGCTGCTGAAGAAGGTGTTGTTGGTGCTGTTTTGACACAAGAAACCGAAGGAAAGGAGTATGTGATCACTTATTTGAGTCGACGTTTTTTGGACGCTGAGACAAGGTATACCTTTATTGAGAAATTATGCCTATGCTTATATTCTGCTTGCACTAAGTTAAGGCATTGTTTGTTGTCTAGTATGTGCATTATAACTTGTCAACCCGATGTTATTAAATATATGTTGCATAGGCCAATTCTTAGTGGTAGGATTGGTAAATGGGCTTATGCGTTAATTGAATATGATTTGGCTTATGAGTCTTTAAAGTCTATGAAAGACCAAATCGTTGCTAATTTTATAGTTGAACATCGGATTGATAACAAGCATGATGTAGGTATTAACCTTGTCAATTTAGTACCATGGCGGTTATACTTTGATGATTCAGTTTGTGACAATGGCCAAGGGGTTGGTGTTGTTTATGTGTCTCCTCATGGTACTGTTTTTGAAACCTCGTGCCGCTTAGAATATTGTTGCACAAATAATCAAGCCGAATATGAAGCTTTATTATTCAGGTTAGAACTTTTAACTGTTGTAGGTGCAACACATATTGAGGCTTTTGGTGATTCATTGCTAGTAGTACAACAAATATCCAAGGGTTTCCCATGTCTTGATGAATCACTTAATATTTACCTTGATAAATGTCTGGATATAATTTACACTTTGGATTACTTTAGCATTACTCATATATCTAGAGAAGACAACTGGAATGCAAATGATTTAGCACAACAAGCATCTGGCTACCATGTTAATCGTGGTGTTTTTCATATATCTCATGAGCCGTTGTTTATGCTGGCTAACATAAGTAAGGCCGAATTAAATCCCATTGTTTTGGCCACTAATGGAGGATCTAGTGCATGTGGACATGAAGATTGGAGAAGACCCATTGTTGAATATTTGCAGGATCCTAGTAAGAGGACAGATAGGGCTGTTCAGCGGATGGCTTTCAAGTATACATTGATAGATGATGATCTCTATCACCGAACGGTTGATGGTATTCTGTTAAAGTGCTTGAATGAGGATCAAGCAAGGGTTGCTATGGGAGAGGTACATGAAGGTATATGTGGTACTCATCAGTCGGCACACAAAATGAAGTGGCTCTTACGACATGGAGGATTTTATTGGCCGACGATGATCAATGATTGCTTCAGGTACTATAAAGGATGCGAGGCTTGTCAGAAGTTTGGTGACATTCAGTTAGCTCATGCCGCTATGTTGAACCCTATTATCAAGCTGTAGCCATTTAGAGGTTGGGGATTAGATTTCATTGGTATGATCCATCCTTCTTCTTCAAAAGGGCATCGGTTCGTGTTGGTAGCTACTGATTATTTTACCAAGTGGTCTGAATCAATACCTCTCAGAAATATGACCCATAAGGAGGTGATCAAGTTCATAACTGAGCACATTATACATAGATTCGGTATTCCTCAAACATTGACTACAGATCAAGGTACGTCATTTATGGCAAAGGAAATGAAAGAGTTCGCCGAATCTTACAAAATAAAGATGCTTAGTTCATGTCCATATTATGCGCAAGCTAATGGACAAGCTGAGTCGAGCAATAAGATTTTGATCAAACTTATTAAGAAGAAGATTGAAGATCATCCGAGAAAGTGGCATGAAGTATTATCCGAAGCTTTATGGGCGCATAGGATCTCAAAGCATGGTGCAACAAAGGTAACTCCATATGAACTTGTGTGTCGTAGTATTGACCACGGCAGATGCTACAGGTAGCTTACATAGAGGAAAGGGCAAGGCGACGTAGGAGAATCCGGGAGCGAGATTGGCACACGACGTACCCAGGTTCACGTCCCATCGATGGAGGATCGCTACGTCCTGCTAGAAATCCAGTATAAGATCATAGATTGGTTTACATGGAGCCGTCGTGGGCAGAGGGAGAGACTAGATCTAATATGACATGGGAGATCTCACATGACATACCCTGTGGGGGTGCCCCTGGTGGCTTTATATATGCAGCCAGTTAGGGTTTAAAAGTGCACTAATGGGCTTTGTATTGGAATCACCTTCTTGGGCCTTCAGTCGGTGAGACGTCTGGGTCCAGTAGGCGTCAGTCGATGTACTTGGCGAGTCGATCCGCCATGGGTTAGGCTTCAGTCGGCTCACTCCAGCTAGCGACTCCACTTCGTGGGCATACCCCTATTGGTATTCCCCCATCAGTAGTCCCCGAGCACGTCACGGACTCGGCGATGACTTCAAGCCACCGAATCGACGCAGGTGATTCCGGGATGGAGTCGATGGTGAGTCGTTGGCGAGCTCCTGAAACAAAGAAATAGCTCATGAAGTAGCCCAATCGCCAAGGCAAGTCGATGCGTTGGGCGAGTCTTCATTGGACGGAGTCGCCCCTTGGAGAAGTTTGGTAGGCGCCTTGTCAACTTGCTGTCATACAGGACATGGAGGCCACCAAATCATTGATGGTGAAGTCGCCAAGTCGGTGCAGGGGAATATGCGAGACGGGTCCGCGAGAGGAAAGTCCCCGAACGTGTTGAGTACGCGAGGGCGAGTCCGCGGTGGAGAGTTCCCGAGCGTGTTGATGATACGTCCATTTTGCATCACTATTCTATGTCTTAATTCACTATTATTCATTGATATATTTCGTATTGAGAGGTGATACTTATGTTATTTCATCTATTTTTGCATGGTTGATGACTTTTGGAGCATGGACCGCTGCAGTCAGGATTCTGATGGAAAAGGTGTTGTTTGGAGGAAAAATTCGCAAAGATCAGAAAATCCGGGAAATATACGGAAAATCCTATTTTTCCAGAAGACTCGGGATGCCATAAGATGGAGTGGAGGTGGGCCACAGGGGGATCACACGACCCCATGGCGTGGGCAGGCCCAGGCCACACCTGGAGGTGGTGTGGCTGCCCTGGCCCACTCCAGCCTCTCTCCTCTGGCGTATATCATCCCCACGAAACCCTAAGACTCGAGGAGCCGCCACACAAAGATTCCGCCGCCTCTGCGAGGCGGAAAACACCGAGAGAGAAAGATCCCTCCAGCAGATAGATTTCTGCCGGGGGAATTCCTTCCCGGAGAGGGTAGATCGTCGCCATCAACACCACCATCAAGCTGGACTTCATCGGGATCATCATCATCACCACCATCATCACCATCAGCACCCTCATCACCATCTCCATATTGTTGTAACAATTGAGTTGAATCTTGCATAGTTCATAGGGGAAACTTTCCCGGTGTTGATTACTCTTTGTAGTTGATGCTATTGAGTGAACCATTGAATTATTGTTTATGTTCAGATTGTTATACATCATTATTCCATCTCTGATTATGATCCATATGATGTCTTGTGAGTAGTTCGTTTTGTTCTTGAGGACATGGGAGAAGTCTTGTTGTTAGTAGTGGAGTTGCGTTGAGAAAGATTCAATAGATTGTTATTTAAGTTGTGGTGTACTTCTTCTAGTGGTGTCATGTGAACGTCGACTACATGAAACTTCACCTATATGGGCCTAGGGGAATGCATTGTGTATTTGGCTACTAATCGTAGGGGTTGCCGGAGTGACAGAAACCTGAACCCCCATTAGGAAACCATTGCACAAGGGACGTAAGGGTCTTAGAGTTTAAAGATGTGGTTAGGTTTCTACCTTAATTACTTTCTTGTACTGATGGATGTTTGCAAGGGGTATAATCACAAGTATGTATTAGTCTTGGATGGGGCGGTACATTAGCACAGGTTCACCCACACAACACTTAGCAAGCTAAAGAAGATTAATCAACTATATGAAGTGAAAGCACTTGACAGTCTTCCCATGTGTCCTCGAGAACGTTTAGTCATCTTAAGTAATACAACCGGCTTGTCCTTTGCTGCATAAAGGATTGGGCCACTTGCTGCATTTATTCCTACTGTCCTTTATTTACTTGTACTTTGTTTACTTGCTTTATCGAAAACTCCTAAAAATCCGTTTGCTAAGTATTTGCAGAGAATTCCTGATCCATACCACTAGCCAGCACCTTCTGCTCCTCGTTGGGTTCGACACTCTTACTTATCAAAAATACTGCGATACACCCCCTATACTTGTGGGTCATCAAGACTATTGTCTGGCGCCGTTACTGGGGAGTGAAGCGCTATTGGAGAGTGGAACTAGTAAAGGAAACTTCTACTGTGAGTATTGTTTACTTCTGCTAGTTGCTTTATTTTCGTTATGGATAATTCGCTGAGTTTCTTATTTGGTAATGCTACTACCAGTGCTAAGGTAGTAGATAAGCCACCACCTGCTGAGAAAGATGTTTTCAAAATATCTACAAGAATTATTGATCGTGTTATGGATAACTACTATGTTGGGGATGGAACTGTCCATCCCGGTGATCATTTACTCTTTATACACGAATTATGCGGGTTGTTCAAGTGTGCAGGTATTACTACAGATCAAGTTAAGAAGAAGTTATTCTCATTATCACAGAAAGGAAGAGCGGAGGAATGGTATAAGCTGCTAAAGAATGGTCAAGGAAATAGTGCCTCTCTTTTATTCAAAGTTTTATCCTCCTAGTGAGATTCATAAAGATCGGAATCAAATATACAACTTTTGGCCTCTTGATGGAGATAGTACATCTCAAGCTTGAGGGAGATTGAAGTTACTAATTCTCAAATGTCCCATTCATGATCTCCCCAACAATATTATTATCAATAACTTTTATGCAAGGCTCCCTCTACATGATAAAGATTTATTGGATGCTTCTTGTGCTGGATCATTCACTCGCATGGAAGAAGAAGTTAAATGAGATCTTCTGGACCGTATTCAAGACAATGCTGAAGCTTGGGAGAATGACAAAGGTAGAAAGTCAGGTATAAATTATGATTATGAATGCGTAGAATCTTTTATGGGAACTGATGACTTTCAAAATATTAGTAATATTTATGGTCTTGATTTGCAAGTTATTACGAATTGCTTTAGAGCTTTTGCTTCCTATATCGAAATTCCAAAAAGGGGATGGAACAAGTACCATGCACCTTACAAAGATATTGTTGACTATGCTCTTATTGGAAGTGCTGAGTATTGCATTATTGACCCCATCTTACCCGAACCTTATATCGAGAAGATTCCCTTCCCTGAAAAGGTAAAGGACCATCCTATGATAACTAATGTAATCACCAAAAGTGAAAAAAGAACTGTAAAACCTGATGAACAAATAAACATTGAACCTGTGGTAGCAATTGTGAAAGACCTTGTCACTAAAAGCGTAGAAGATTGGCACATAGTCTTTTGTGAGGATGCTTCTAATATTGTTTCACATCCCAATAGAACTAAAAAGGCTAGTGTTCCGGTGCTTTCTGTTAGAATTGGTGATCATTGCTATTATGGTTTATGTGATATTGGTGCAAGTTCCAGTGCTATTCCTTATGAGCTTTACTGAGAAATTATGCATGAGATCAGTCCTTGCGAGTTGGAAGAGATTGATGTGGTTATTCACCTTGCTAATAGAGAGACCATCTCTCCAATTGGTATTGTACGAGACGTGGAAGTTCTTTGTGGTAAGATTAAGTACCCCGCTGATTTTCTAGTACCTGGTTCGGCTGCTAGTAAAACCTACCCTATCATTTTTGGTAGACCTTTCTTGAGTACTTGTGGAGCTATTATTGATTGCAAGAGGGAGAAAATCTTGACTAAATTTGATGGGGAATCTTATGAGTTTAATTTTTCGAAATTTACTAAAGAACCTTGCGAAGAGGAAACCCATAATGAGGATTTTAGGGTTGAACAACTTGCTTCTAATTTTCTTGCCCCTAACAATGCTTTGCAGCAATTTATGGAAGATCATGAAAGTGAAATCTTCATGGAAGAAAGGAATGACATTGACAGGATCCTCCGTGATCAACCTAAGATGCCTAAACACGACTTGCCTGTGGAAGACTTGGGTACCACGATGCCACCTAAAAAGAATCCGGTTTTCGATCTAAAACCTCACCCTGATGATCTTAAATATGCTTTTATTGATGATAAAAAGATATATCCTGTTATTATTAGCACTAAACTTTCAGGGGAGGAAGAAGAAAGATTATTGGAAGTTTTGAGGAAACACCAAGGAGCTATGGGCTATACTCTGGATGATTTGAAAGGGATTTCACCTACTATATGTCAGCATTCTATCAATATAGAACCAGATGTGAAGCCAGTAGTGGAGCACCAATGACGTTTAAATGCTAAGAAGAAGGAAATGGTAAGGAATGAGGTATTGAAACTCCTTGATGCTGGTATTATTTACCCTATTGCTGATAGTGAATGGGTTAGTCCTGTTCATTGTGTTCCTAAAAAGGGAGGTATTACCGTTGTCCCTAATGATAATGATGAGCTTATTCCTCAAAGAATAGTGGTAGGCTATAGGATGTGCATCGATTTTAGGAAAGCCAATAAAGTTACTAAGAAAGACCACTACCCGCTTCCTTTTATTGATCAAATGTTGGAAAGGTTGTCTAAAAAGACCCATTTTTGTTTTCTTGATGGTTATTCTGGTTTCTCTCAAATTGCTGTTAAATAACAAGATCAAGAAAAAACTACTTTTACTTGCCCTTATGGAACTTATGCTTATAGACGTATGCCTTTTGGTTTATGTAATGCTCCTGCTACTTTCCAAAGGTGCATGTCTGCTATCTTTCATGGCTTTTGTGAGGAAATTGTAGAAGTGTTCATGGATGACTTTTCTGTCTATGGAACTTCTTTTGATAATTGTCTGCACAACCTTGATAAAGTTTTGCAGAGATGTGAAGAAAATAATCTTGTTCTTAATTGGGAGAAATGCCACTTCATAGTTAATGAAGGGATTGTTCTTGGGCATGAAGTTTCTGAAAGAGGCATAGAAGTTGATAGAGCTAAGGTTGAGGCAATTGAGAAGATGCCATGCCCAAGAGACATCAAAGGTATTCGTAGTATCCTTGGTTATGCTGGTTTCTATAGAAGGTTTATTAAAGACTTTTCTAGGATATCAAAACCCCTTACTAATCTTCTTCAAAAAGATGTACCCTTCATTTTTGATGATGATTTTAAGGAAGCTTTTGAAACTCTTAAGAAGGCTTTAACTACAACCCCTATTGTTCAACCACCTGATTGGAGTTTACCCTTTGAAATAATGTGCGATGCTAGTGATTTTGCTGTAGGTGCTGTCCTTGGGCAACGTATTGATAAAAAGCTAAATGTTATCCATTATGCTAGTAAGACTCTAGACGCTACTCAAAGGAATTATGCTACTACTGAAAAGGAATTTCTAGCTGTTGTTTTTGCTTGTGATAAGTTTACGCCCTATATTGTGCACTCAAAAGTAACCATTCATACTGATCATGCAGCTATTAAATATCTTATGATGAAGAAGGACGCTAAGCCTAGGCTTATTAGATGGTACTGCTTTTACAAGAGTTTGATCTACATATAGTAGATAGAAAGGGTGCTGAAAATCCTGTAGCTGATAATTTATCTCGTTTGGAGAACATCTCTTTTGACCCTATGCCTATTAATGATAGTTTCTCGAATGAACAATTAGCTGCAGTGGGAGTGAGCTCGCGAGGAAGCCCTTGGTATGCTGATTATGCTAACTTTATTGTTTCCAAGTATTTGCCTCCAACTTTTACAGCTCAGCAAAGAAGAAAGTTCTTCTATGATCTGAGACATTATTTTTGGGATGACCCACACTTATACAAAGAAGGAGTTGATGGTATTATGCGAAGATGTGTTCCAAAATATGAACAAAAAGAGATATTGTATAAATGCCATGGTAGTGCCTATGGAGGACATCATGCAGGAGATAGAACTGCACAAAAGGTACTACAATTAGGTTTCTACTGGCCTACCCTTTTTAAAGATGCAAGAAAATTTGTTTTATCTTGTGATGAATGTCAGCGTGTTGGTAATATTTCTAGACGCAATGAAATGCCTATGAACTACTCTCTAGTTATTGAACCTTTTGATTGTTGGGGATTTGACTTTATGGGTCCTTTCCCTCCTTCGAAAGGCTACACTCATATTCTTGTTACCGTAGATTATGTTACTAAGTGGGTAGAAGCCATTCCTACAAAAAGTGCTGACGGGGAAACCTCTCTAAAAATGCTTAAAGATGTTATCTTTCCTAGGTTTGGAGTGCCTAGGTATCTCATGACTGATGGGGGTTCTCACTTCATTCATGGCGGTTTTAGGAAGACCCTCGCTAAATATGATGTTAATCATAGAATTGCTTCAGCTTATCACCCCCAAACTAGCGGGCAAGTAGAGTTATCAAATAGAGAAATTAAATCTATCTTCCAAAAGACTGTTAATAGGTCTAGAAAAAACTAGGCTCAGAAGTTGAATGATCCTTTATGGGCTTATAGAACTGCTTATAAAAATCCTATGGGAATGTCTCCTTATAAAATGGTTTATGGGAAAGCTTGCCACTTACCCTTAGAGTTAGAACACAAAGCTTACTGGGCAGTGAAAGAACTAAATAGAGATTGTAAGCTCGCTGGTGAGAAAATATTATTTGACTTAAGTTCTTTAGATGAATGGAGGAGTGAAGCCTATGAGAATGCCAGGCTCTTTAAGGAAAAAGTTAAAAGATGGCATGACAAGCGAATACTTAAGAGAGAATTTCATGTTGGTGAGAAAGTTCTATTGTATAGGTCTCGTCTCAGATTTTTTGCAGGTAAGCTACTATCAAAATGGGAAGGACCTTTCATCATTGAAGAATTATACCGTTCAAGAGCAATAAAAATTTATTCTCTAAAAGATAATACTACACAAGTAGTGAATGGACAACGACTCAAACACTATATTGCTGGAGATTCTTACAATGAAGATGTTGATGCCTTTCAAGTTATAACTCCAGAGAAATTCATTGAGGACCAAATTCAGAGACCTGTAGAGTCTGTTTCCAACTAGGTAACAGTTCTAGTAAGAAAAGTCCCGTGAAAATACAATCCAACTATATTTTTGCAGTTTTTAGTCAATAAGGAAAGCTACGAAGAAAAAATGGGGCAGAAACGAAGCCAGGGTGGCTCACACCACCCTGTGGTGCGGGCCCACCCCTGGCCGTGCCACCAGGTGGTGAGGCCACCCAGGACTCCACCTCCGACTCGTTTTCTCCCAGTACCTTCCTTTTGATGTGAAACTCCGTAATATATAACCCCATGGATCTTCCGAGGTTCGTATATCGTGTTTTCGTCGTGTTTTTGTTTCGATATGTTTCTGCCAGGACATACTCTTTGAAGGTTTAGAAGCACAATGGTGTCTGCCAAGGATAAAGGGAAGGAGCCCATGGAGGAAGACCTCCAAGACCCCAAGCAAGGGCTGGTACCTTTTGTTACTTGCCCTGCATCAACGGAAGCCCTACGAGTCACTAAGGAGTTTTGCGATAAGTACCGAGACTTGCAGAGGAAGGTGGACATGCTTCAATGGGAGAATAATAGGCTTTGCAAGATGATGGAAGATTACCTCACGTCAACTAAGAAAATATTACCACCACCACCGAAGGAGTAATTCGTCATCAGGTTTGGCATCCCCTTGGTTTGTTCCAAGCTTGGGGGAGTGCCGCGGTATCATATCACTATCTCCTATCTTTTTACCTTTTTAGTAGAGTCATATCATGAATAAAGGAGTTATTATGTAGTATGGTTTGCATTATGGAAGTGTCCCCTCTCTCATTAGATTTGTATCCCTTGGTGTGAGTTTCCGTTATGGAATATTAATGAGAAGTTCTATCATTCACCCTTTTTGCATAGCTTACGTTAGTTTTCAATTCGCGGTTATATGATTGATCTTGTTGTTAGTATTGGTAGCACTTTGGGATCATTGAGTTAATTTAGTTGGTTTTGGCAAACTTGGCTCGGTCAGTAGCAACACCTTTCCGAGAGTTGAAAAGAAAAAGATAGAAATACTCTAAAGAGAAAAATAATTTCATCACCTTTCTTTCTTGATTTGCTCATAAGCCTAGTATTCTCTAGTTAAGATCTTTTGTGCTTCCAAGGAAGATTGCATGTTTGTCTTTATCACTTGTATGTTTGGTTGTTTCCTTCAACTCTTGTACTTGCTACCCAGCCTTGCTAGCCAAAAACCTGTACTGAGAGGGATTTCTTCTCGTGCATCAACTCCTTTAAACCAAAACCCTTGCCATTTGCGTCCACCATACCTACCTAGTAGCATTATTGCTTTTCCAAGTAAATTCTTGTTTTGTCTACCTCCCAAATTAAACTTGTTATGCGAAAATTAGTGATTAAAGCTCTCACGAACTTGATGGCACACTTTACTTTCTTGCATTTAATAAACCTGAACCATTGTGAACTCTCCATGAAAGTTATATGCTTGCAAATTATAGACTGGGGATTAGCAGAACTGTGCTGTCACGGGGAACGCTTTCAGCACTTGTAAATATATACCCAATTGATACCTTGCTCTTTTGTTTGCGGATGTCGTTGCTGTGAAATAAAAGGGGAGCTTGTAAGTCCATGGAGTTATGTATGTGTGTTAGAGAAACGCCTGGGCCGCTGGTCTAATCCATGCTGACATGGTGGAAACCTGCAGCGTAACCATAATGATATATATGAAGCATTCTTCTTATAAAAAAAGAGAGAGATAGCTATTGAGAAAAAGGGGAAAAAGAGATACTATGTATAGAGGAAAGAGAGAAAAAAGCACCATTTTCCCATGGTAAATAAGAAGATTGCTGAGATACTCATTGTCTGCTTGCCTTGTCATTTTGATATGGGGATTCTTCCGTATCATCGGGCAAATGGTACCCCGTTGGCGGTTCTCAATGATACACACATACTTACGATGACAAGAACTTACCGGTAAATAAAGTTGAGTAGCATGAGGAGCGGCCCTCGTACTCAAGGGACTTGGGATTTTCAGTTTATAGTCTTTCAAGCATATAACTCAGATTGGACCTCACTTTCACCTTAATCACCTAAAGATGCCTATGATAGGGGCAATGAGAGCTGAAAGCTAGTAAGTATCATAATTTTTGGGAGCTCTTTATGAGACTTGAAATCGATGCGTCCCTCTTTGAAGGGCCCTTCTTTTGCTTTGTAGTTGAGTCAGTAAACCTATTCCCTTCTATCTCAGCAAGTACTTTGAGTTGATGTGTTGCATTCATTCATATGATGATTTATTCAATCAGGTTTCTTATGTTCCTTGTTTTGCACATTGCTCTTATCTTGATGTTTACTACTTTGAAAGCTATCATTGAAAAACCAGCTATTTGTGAACTCTAGCAAATTATCAACTATTCTTCGACCAAGAGCTAAGTTTGCCATTACCAATTATGATTTACTCTATGTATCTTTATTGTGTTTCCTTTACTCATTGCAAGTTGAGTTATATAAAGTGAGTTGTCTTCTATTATGATCTATGTATTTGATGAATGTGATGCTTCTTGTCCGTATTCTTTTATCGACTCTTCACTCCATAAACCCGAGGTCATGTTTATTGAGCTCAGTTTCGCTTGGGGACAAGCGAAGTCTAAGCTTGGGGGGAGTTGATACGTCCATTTTGCATCACTATTCTATGTCTTAATTCACTATTATTCATTAATATATTTCGTATTGAGAGGTGATACTTATGTTATTTCATCTATTTTTGCATGGTTGATGACTTTTGGAGCATGGACCGCTGCAGTCAGGATTCTGATGGAAAAGGTGCTGTTTGGAGGCAAAATTCGCGAAGATCAGAAAATCCAGGAAAATATACGGAAAATTCTATTTTTCCAGAAGACTCGGGATGCCAGAAGATGGAGTGGAGGTGGGCCACAGGGGGCCCACACCACCCCATGGCGCGGGCAGGCCTAGGCCGCGCCTGGAGGTGGTGTGGCCGCCCTGGCCCACTCCAGCCTCTCTCCTCTAGTGTATATCATCCCCACGAAACCCTAAGACTCGAGGAGCAACCACAGAAATATTCCGCCGCCTCTGCGGGGCGGAAAACACCGAGAGAGAAAGATCTCTCCAGCAGACAGATTTCTGCCGAGGGAATTCCTTCCCGGAGAGGGGATATCGTCGCCATCAACACCACCATCAAGCTGGACTTCATCGGGATCATCATCATCATCACCACCATCATCACCATCAGCACCCTCATCACCATCTCCATATTGCTGTAACAATTGAGTTGAATCTTGCATAGTTCATAGGGGAAACTTTCCCGATGTTGATTACTCTTTGTAGTTGATGCTATTGAGTGAACCATTGAATTATTGTTTATGTTCAGATTTTTATACATCATTATTCCATCTCTGATCATGATCCATATGATGTCTTGTTAGTAGTTCGTTTGTTCTTGAGGACATGGGAGAAGTCTTGTTGTTAGTAGTGGAGTTGCGTTGAGAAAGATTCAATAGATTGTTATTTAAGTTGTGGTGTACTTCTTCTAGTGGTGTCATGTGAACGTCGACTACATTACACTTCACCTATATGGGCCTAGGGGAATGCATTGTGTATTTGTCTACTAATCGTAGGGGTTGCCGGAGTGACAGAAACCTGAACCCCCGTTAGGAAACCATTGCACAAGGGACGTAATGGTCTTAGAGTTTAAAGGTGTGGTTAGGTTTCTACCTTAATTACTTTCTTGTACTTACGGATGTTTGCAAGGGGTATAATCACAAGTATGTATTAGTCTTGGATGGGGCGGTACATTAGCACAGGTTCACCCACACAATACTTAGCAAGCTAAAGAAGATTAATCGACTATATGAAGCGAAAGCACTTGACAGTCTTCCCATGTGTCCTCGAGAACGTTTGGTCATCTTAAGTAATACAACCGGCTTGTCCTTTGCTGCATAAAGGATTGGGCCACTTGCTGCATTTATTCCTACTGTATTTTATTTACTCGTACTTTGTTTACTTGCTTTATCGAAAACTTCTAAAAATCTATTTGCTAAGTATTTGCAGAGAATTCCTGATCCATACCACTAGCCAGCACCTTCTGCTCCTCGTTGGGTTCGACACTCTTACTTATCAAAAATACTGCGATACACCCCCTATAGTTGTGGGTCATCAGTTGAGTACGCGAGGGCGAGTCCACGGTGGTGAGTCCCCGAGCATGGCGAGTATGCGAGGGAGAGTCCGCGGTGGCGAGTCCTCGAGCGTGGCGAGTACGCGAGGGCGAGTCCGTGGTGGCGAGTCTCCGAGCATGTTGAGTACACGAGGGCGAGTCCGCGGTGGCGAGTCCCCGAGTGTGGCGAGTACGCGAGAGCGAGTCCTGGGTGGCGAGTCCCCGAGCGTGTTGAGTACGCGAGGGCGAGTCCCCGAGCGTGGCGAGTAGGTGAGGGCGAGTCCGCGGTGGCGAGTCTCCGAGCATGTTGAGTACGCGAGGGCGAGTCCACGGTGGCGAGTCCCCGAGCGTGGCGAGTACGCGAGGACGAGTCCGCGGTGGCGAGTCCCCAAGCGTGTTGAGTACGCGAGGGAGAGTCCGCGATGGCGAGTCCCCGAGCGTGTTGAGTATGCGAGGGCGAGTCCGCGGTGGCGAGTCCTTGAGCGTAGCGAGCCACGGTCGTGGAACCACATGCACATGTAGTATACCTATGAGTAGTCCCCGAGGCTCAAGTTGGCTTGTAGAGGCGACTTGAGGCTCTTTAGAGATGCATATTCTGAAAAAAGTAGTGGTTATTGCCGAGCATGGCGAGTCCGAGCGTGTTGAGTACGCGATGGCAAGTCCGCAAGGGGAGAGTCCCCGAGTGTGGCGAGTTCGCGAGGGGAGAGTCCCCGAGTGTGGCGAGTCCGCGGTAGCGAGTCCCCGAGCGTGTTGAGTACGCGAGGGAGAGTCCGCGGTGGCGAGTACCCGAGCGTGTTGACTACGCGAGGGCGAGTCCGCGGTGGCGAGTCCCCGAGCGTGTTGAGTACGCGAGGGCGAGTCTGCGGTGGCGAGTCCCCGAGCGTAGCGAGCCACGGTCGTGGAACCACGTGCACACGCAGTATACCTAGGAGTAGTCCCCGAGGCTCGAGTTGGGTAGATGCTACAACATTGATTTGCTAAACAAAATGACTTATCGGCGGTAGATTTCCATAACTTGATGATGGACAACATTGTTGAAGTCGCCGATAAACGTTTATTTTCTTTGAAAGAGATAGAGAAAGAAAAGTTACGGGTAGCAAGAGCTTACAATAAAAGGGTAAAGTTGAAGAGCTTCCAAATTGGCGATTTGGTGTGGAAAGTGATTTTGCTAGTTGGTTCGAAAGACAGAAAGTTTGGCAAGTGGTCTCCAAACTGGGAGGGTCCTTTCAAGGTTGTGGGAGTAGTTCTCGGGAATTCATATTTAGTGGAATCTATGGAAGGGACTTTACTGCCTCGAGCTCTCAATGGAAGATATCTAAAGAAGTTCTAACCGAGTGTGTGGCAAGAAGCTTGATTACACATATGGCCGATATATAATTATTGCCCTTAGCATATATGGCCGATATATAATTATCGCCCTTAGCATATATGACTGATACATAGTTATCGCCCTAAGAACAAACAGTCGATGGAGTGTTGACATCGTCCTTAGAATGAAAATGGTGCAAGCTATTTTCTGGTATGCAAGCTCTGCCACAAAACAGGGGGGCATGTGTTATCATTCGTTTTGGGCAAGTAGCTAACCAAGAAAAATAGTGAGAATACTCGAAAAAGGTATATTCAGAGGATTATTGATCATCATCAAAGATAGATTGTATCAAATCAAGCCATAATAAGGCTTAATAGCTGATTATTCTAATGTTCAGATAAGATTTGAAGATTCATAAATGAAGGCTTCCACTATGAATCATCTCGATCTAAATTAGTATGCAAATTTAAAAGCCAAAAACTGTTAAAAACCTGAATTTTCGGGTTGGGATGCCCTTAGGCTCGCCCTACCACAGACTGTTTCTGTCCTATGGTGAGAGCAAAGCAGAAAAATGCATACGGAAACTTATTTTCGTGCGATCCGAAAAAGTCGGTCCAAATCAATTCGGATGAAAAAGTGGTAAACACGAAAGTTGTTCAGTGTTTTAAGACGAACAACTTTTATTTTAAAGTCATTTTCATCTGAGCAACTATGTGGCCTTAAGATTTAGTATACTGCCGAATTGAATTAAATTCGTTCGGTTTAAATCCGAGTTTATTACGAAACTAATAGAAAAATACCATCAAGATCAGGTCGGATGTAAAAGTGGTAAACACAAAAGTTCTTCGTATTTTCGGGTTGAACAACTTCGGTTTTTACGAGATTTTTATCAGAGCTTATTTACTATCCTAAAAAGTGGCCGGACCGTTCAGGAAGACTCTAAACTGAACAGTTCGGTCAACATATGAAAAATTTGGACCCACATGTCCGAGTTCGACTCAAAGTAGGTTTTTGGACGTGGATCCAAGCCTCTATCTTGGACGGGAAGTCCAGCCGCCTCTTATATACGCGAGGGATGATGGCCGATCGAACAACAACACACAATCGCAAAACCAATCTACAAACCTCTACTTTTTCTCTCTCCCCCTGGTTTTCTGCTCATCGTTCATCGACGTTCTTCGTGTTGGAGAGCTTCGATCCACGAGGTCCTAGGGGCGGGAGAACCGACCTAGGGCAGCCCATCACCGTCGTGCGTCCAGACGGGGTCTCTCCCGGGCGCGTGGGGTTTCGGGTGCTGAAAAGATCTCGCCGGTTGTCTTGCGTATCGCGCTTCCGGCGAGGCTCCTCCGTCGACGTGTCTTGCGTATCACGCTCGGCGCTGGAGGTACACGTGACGTGTTCGTGTGCGAACATAATTGTCTCCATATGCCTCATATATATAGAGGGAGAGGACCCCAAAACTCATTGGCCTAGTCATGTGGGACTAAACATAGGAGAGGAGAGAGAGGGGGGCTTGGCCACCGGCCAAGGCCCTTGTGGGCCTCGCAGGGGTGTCCCAAGGCCAAGTCGGCCACCTCCTCCCTCTCCTGGTCTTTCCCCTCATGGGCCCTTCTCCTTAGGGAATTTGGCCCAATAGAGAATTTGACCATTTTAATTCTTTTTCTTTTATTAAATAATTATGAATAAATGATTAAATATATATTTAACATATATACATATATTATCTAATTTCCATGGCTATGGAACTCCTTCCATCCCACTCCGGACATCCTCCAGACCTTTCCGAAACCCTTTCGATTTCTCCCTTTCTTTTCTTCGGTGATTCCGATGATACCAAAGCGATCTCCGAGCTTTGTCAAACACTTAAGCATACTACCCTACAGTTCGGGAACACTCCAGACATGCTCAAGACCCCTCTCGGACCAGTGATCATTAGCTGGACCTAGATGCCCATAATGAACCCTGTGCATTTCATGAAATCTTTGTCGTTGAACCACCAACGCTTTATCCTATTCCTTTTGCCTCTATGATACTTGCATTGTCCGAGATCTGGTCAACGACATCACCATGTCGAGTTCAATATTGTTACCTACGAATGCTACTTAACTCGTTCTAACAAGTGATATCCCTATGACCCAGTCACACACCGCGCAGCTTATGGATATAACTTCTCCGAGTGGGCCTAGAGTATCTTTCCATCATGCGGATGGAAAAATGTCGCTCTTGACACATACGCCTCTACATGCCCCTTTAATGTACCTGAACACACCTTTATGATCACCGTTTCACCGAGTGACATTTTGTAGCACCCCAATTGTCTAACAATTGTAATGCTACTTGTCCTAGTAAGATATTGGCTACTTCATATATATTATTGTTGCATCATGATTATATCATGCTCATGTCATCATGCCACCTTGCATTTGAGCATCATATAAAACCCTCTGTCTTTTGGTTTTTCTCTCATATGCATTATTAATTGTATTTGCCTCTGGATATTGTATTTGGTTATTGATATATTATTCAATGCCCAAGTTGAGTTGGGGGCATATCGTTTATTTCAATTCCACCACCTTTCTCTTCCACCACCTTATAATTCCACCATCCCATTAACCATGAGCTTGTATTTCTTTTTATTTTGATATTTTAATTCTAGCTCATGCAGTTTGGGGTGGATTAAATCCTCTAAATTCTTGTGCTTGGTCTTATTTCCACTTCTTGGAAATGCATAAGAACAATGCCATAATATTATTATTGTTGTCACAAAATAAATCATGGCCTTTTTTCCCTAGGGAAGTTTGGCCCATTAGTGGAATACCCCTTCAAATTAGATTTTAATATTAATTACATTAATTAACATGTAAATGCGTATTACAAAATCCGATTTGACCCGAAACACCTTTTGGTTCCCTTTCGATTTCCTCCGAACGACTTCGAAACTTTCCCGGAACGATTTCGGTTCTCTCACAGAACTTTTGCGGTTTCCTTTTTCTTTTTCATATGGTGATTCCAACTTACAGAGGATCTCTAGCTCATCGTACCCTTAAGTGTATTTCCCCACGGCTCGGGAATGGCACAGACATGATCTCCATCAATGATCAATAGCGAGACCGGGATGCCCATAATGTCGTTTGAACCGTAAATAGTCGTTTCCCATTCCCTTTGCCACTTGATACCTAGTTCACCCGAGATTTGATCTACGGTATCTCCATACCTTTGTTCGATCTCCTTACCGATGAACTTGTTTTCTTGTTTCCGTGTCGTTGCATTCCGTGACCCAGTCACACGCTTGCAAGCTTTGTTAATGCAACTTCACCGAGATGGCCACTAATGTATCTGTCCGTTACATGGATGGGCAAATCCTGGTCTTGATATGTAATCCTCTACGCACCCCTCTGGGAAACCTGAGTAGCACCTTTTCAATCACCCAGTCACGGTGTGATACTTGATAACCATCTAAGCTCCCTCCAGAACGGTGATTTGCATTATCTCACAGTCTAAGGACAGGTTACGAGGTTTCCTTAGTTTTATCATTAATGGTGAACTTTGTAACTAAATCTCATTAAGATGCAACTTGTTGGGTTGTTTTCTTGTTGGAGATATGCCCAAGAGGCAATAATAAAATTGGTTATTATTATATCTTTATGTTTATGATAAATGTTTACATCCCATGCTATAATTGTATTAACCGGAAACATTAATACTTGTGTGTTTTGTAAACGTAAAAGAGTCCCTAGTAAGCCTCTTGTTAAACTAGCTTGTTGATTAATTGATGATCATGGTTTCCTGATCATGGACATTGGATGTGATTAATAACAAGGTTATATCATTAGGAGAATGATGTGATGGACACACACCCATAGTAAGCGTAGCATAAGATCAAGTCATTAAGTTCGTATTGCTGTAAGCTTTCAAATGCATAGTAACCTAAATCCTTCGACCATGAGGTTATGTTAATCACCATCACCGGATGGATACTTTGATGACATCAAACACCGCTTCGTAACTGGGTGGTTATAAAGGTGTCATTGGGTATTCTGAAAGTATGTGTTGAAGCGCATGAATCAAGATTGGGATTTGTCCATCCATATGACGGATAGATATGCTCTGGGCCCTCTCGGTGGAATGTCATCTAGTTAGCTTGCAAGCATGTGACTAGGTCACAAGGGATGACATATCACGGAACGAGTAAAGAGTACTTATCAGTAACGAGGTAGAACTAGGTATGGGGATACCGACGATCAAACCTCGGCGCCAGAAGGATCGTCCACATGATCTTGAGATCGACAAGTGATCGACTACATCAACCACGAGATCTAATCTCGTTAACGCTTTCGGATCTATGAGGGTTAGTTCCTATCTATCTCGTTGCACATGTCTAATAGATTAGATCTTGGCTTTTATCTAGATTAGATCTGGGTTTTGTTCGTTCTTGCGGTAGAAATTTTTTGTTTTACATGCTACGTACCCATCAGTGGTATCAGAGCCATATCTATGCGTAGATCTGTTGCACGAGTAGAACACAATGTTTTTGTGGGCGTTGATGTTTTTGTTGTCGGTGTCTTAGCGTGTACTTTGCATCTTGCGGCATGGTGGGATGAAGCGGCTCGGGCTAACATTACATGTCATCGCACATGAGACTTGCTCCACGCTTGACGTGCAACTTGCTTTGCACAAGTGGCTTTGCGGGTGTCTGTCTCTCCCACCATAGTTAAGATTCAATTTACAATGAGCATCTGACAACAATTGTATCAACGTTGTGGTTCTTGTTCGTAGGTAAGATCGGTCTTATGCGAAAGCCCCAAACCACGTAAGATATGCAAAGAAAATTAGAGGCGTCTAACTTGTTTTTGCAGGGGTTTTGTGATGTGATATGGCCATCCTGTGATTGTGATTGTATTTGATGTATGCAATGATCCTTGTTGTAATATGGCAACCGGCAGGAGCCTAATGGTTGTCTTTAATTCTGTTAAGACCTACGTGTCTATTCATCTTGTAATAGCTTTATTCCAAGTAGTTGTAATAGTTGCTGGTGATGATGGACAACCATGAAGCGGCGCCACTGACCTTGACGCAATGCTGGTGATGATGGAGATCATGTTCGTGCTTTGGAGATGGAGATCAAAGGCGCAAGAAGAAAAGGCCATATCATATCACACTAATTATGAATTGCCTGTGATGTTAATCCTTTATGCATCTTGTTTTGCTTAGATCGCGACGGTAGCATTATAAGATGATCCCTCTCACTAAATATCAAGTAATAAAGTGTTCGTCCTTAGTTGGCACCGTTGCTAAGACTCGTCGCTTCGAAGCATCTCGTGATGATCGGGTGTGATAGACTCTACGTGTGCATACAACGGGTGCAAGCCAGATTTGCACATGCGGAAACTAAGATTAACCTTGACGAGCCTAGCATGTACAGACATGGTCTCGGAACAAGGAATACCGAAAGGTAAAGCATGAGTTATATGGATGATATGATGAACATGTTGATTGTTCGCCTTTAAAGCTACATCATCTCACGTGATGATCGGACTTGGTGTAGTGGATTTGGTTCATGTAATCACTAAAACAACTCGAGGGATGTTGTTTTGAGTGGGAGTTCATTTGTAATTTGGATTAGTCGAACTCAATTTATCATAAACACAATCAAAGTGAATTTGCATAGTTTGTTGTAGTCATTGGCATCCGTTCACCACCTTACGCTTAGTTATAGTTGAGATAGTGGAACTATAGAAATTCTGGATATTTACTTTACGAACTCGTATCGTATTGTTTTGAATGTCAATTTAAAGTTTATAAGTCCTATTGCAATCTTTCAGCAAACTCCGTTTACTCTGTGAAGTTTAATAAATAGTATTAAATCAAGAGTAACAATTCCAGTGTTAGTATCTAATGTATCATGTTTGCCTCCATGATTCTTGATACTCAAAAAAAAGATTGTTTTTAATATCAAGTTTATCTAAAGAGCTGAAAGCAATGTTTCAGAAACCATCATATGTGAAAGGTATTGCGATATCTAAAACAATGTGTTGGTTATAACATGATAGAGTATACGTCCTCATATTTGATGAGAATTTGTGAAGGTTGGAGACGCTAGTCATCCTAATCCTCCAAAAGGTTTTGAAAAAGAAACATTATACTCGCAATTCACCTTTATAAGCTATAGCAGCCTGATCATGAAAGTTGTCATGATAAGGATGAATAGAAGATGTAAGTAAAATGTTTACTACACTAAAAGATTACCAAAGAATGGAATTTTGAAAGAATGCCAAACATTTGATGAAGGTGATCCACTTCAAAGTGCAAGTCCAAAGGTATTGGTATTTGACTATACACAATTTGTACTATGTGTCATGTGAATGACACCACTGTTGATGTTGATAGATTCTTTTAAAAGAAAAGGAATTGCTGAAAGAAAATCTATAAAATATTTGGTAGAAAATAAAAGGTTGGAGATGTCCAACTTAGGCATATAGAAGATATCCATGTTATGGTTGTATTCCTTGCTTGTTAAACAATGTGGTTCTGAGGTATTGGATACCGAATTGGTTGGTATGAAGTGTCATACAGGACAACACAATTCATGGACTGCAATGGCCTAAGTAACTAGCAAGAGAATATGTGATGATGTTCATCGAAAATAAACAAAGGGTTGTTATGTTGCTCGTTAACATCAAAGCTTGCCTTCAAGATTTGTTTCAATAATTGTTATTTTGATCAGGTATTATGACGACAAAAGGTTGTTCAGATAATTGCCGTATTCCATAAAGGATGGATGAAATTTTACAAGTCTTGTGGGAGAAATCACATCCATAAACACTATCGCTAAAAATGTCGCAAGACAAATGATTAAAAGATCACTTATGAAGTGACATTGCTGTTTAAATTATATTTGAAAGAAAACATGAAGAAACTCCATGTTGATGGAATTTTGGAGTCTTTGATTTTGATCAATTGACGCATGTGAGACTTTCATCGAGATAATTGAAACTCCGTCCATAGGCCAGAGAGGAACGGATGACTAGCTTATTGGAAATTGTGCATGCTGATGTACATAGTCCATTATGTGTAGCCATATGCGATGGATCTTTTTGCTTCATATGCTTTCTCCGAAAAATATTTGAGTGAATATATCTGTATATTTACTTAATAAGGAGGAAGTATGAAACATTTGAAAGTTGTTCAAAGACTTTCAAGATGAAGTTGAAAATCATTGTAACAAGAAAATAAAGAGTTTATGATTCGATTATAAAGGAAGATATTTGAGTTACATGTTTAGCAAAAACACCTAATGACTTGAGGAATTGTTCTATGATTTGTGTTTCTCGATAAACCATAGGAAAATGGCATATTCGAGAGATGAAATCAAACCATGTTTGAGATGGTAAGTTCAAGGGTGTCATTTATAAAACTGCCATTATGTTTTTAAAAGATTAAAGCTTTAGTGACTACCGCTTTTACACTGAAAAGAGCTCCATCGTGATCCGTTGAAATGACACCATACAAGTCATGGTATGGGATAAAACCCAAATTATCTTTTCTTAAATTTTGGTATGCTATGCATAAGTAAAATGTTTACAACCAAAGTCGGATAAGCACGTCTTTGTAGGTTATCCCAAAGAATTTGTTGGGAATTTCTCCATAACGCCGAGGACAAAAGAGAGTTTGTCGCTTGGAACGTCAAGTTTCTTAAGAAGGAATTTTTCGTGAAAAGTTAAGTGGGAGGACAATAGAACTTTGATAAGGTTGTTGAACCTTAGCTATATGTGCTAAGTAGCGCAGCGCCGGAAAGTGTCCCGGTGATGGCCACAATGCTCATGGCTCTCGTGATTACAAAAGGTGTGATCTCGGAGATTAGAGTTCCTATAGAACCGTGTGGGTCGGTAAGAATCAAATAGTAAGATTTGATAAGCAAGTCGTTATTGTTTTGACAATGATGAACCGACTACATGCAAAGAAGAGATGATGGGCCCTGACTCCATAAAATGACTAGAAGTCATGGAATCCGTGATAGCTTCCATACACGAGAAATCAAGTTTATGAACTTTGAAGACCCTCCGGAAAGGCATGAAGCCTGTCGGTCGTGTTTGGATCTATAAAGAAATAGACATGGATGTTTCGAATCTATGAAATAGTCAACATGTCGGAAAGAGTTTACGACAATGTTCAAGGAATGGACTATGATAAGATTTGATCTTTCATAGCGATATTTAGTCCGGACGGATTAATGTAGCAACCACTACATATATTTTGGTATATGGTAGTTAAACAAACAAAACAAGTTCTTCTAATAGAATGGTTACCTAGGACGTGTACATGACACGATCCAAAGGGTTTTGTTAATTCAAAGGATGCTAAAAGAGTATGCTAAACTTCAATAGTTGAAGTATGCATAGCGGAGTTGGAATCTTCACCATGATGAAACTGTTAAAAGAGTTTAAATTCATCGGAGATGATAAAGATGCTTGCATTTGCAAGAAATTAAGTGGGAGCGCTGAGACATATTTCTAATACATTATGTAGAGGACATATTGTTTATTGGAAATGATGTATCTTGTATTGACATAGGTTAAGAATTTCATTTCGATGAAAGACTTAGGCATGACCCAAGAATTAGGCATCAATGTCTATATGAATAGATTGAGGCGCTAATATGGTTTTGCCAAATGTACATAGATAAGATGTTGAATGAGTTCAATATTGAAACAACAAGAAAGGTTCTTGACGCACGGAAAGGACTGAATCAAGATTCGAGTGTGTTGACACGAGATTCAAGTGTTTTGACACTTGGTGAAATCACAAGAATATTTTGATCAATCATTCTTTGAGATGTACACATCCAGATATGTCCTATGCTCTAAATGTTATGAGTATATACCAGAATGATTCATAAGATGATCATTGGACAATAGTAAAGATATTCTTATGAGCTTTGGAAGAACTAAGAATATATCATGTATAAGTGGCAAATCGTTAAAGGTAATTCATTGTAAAGTGTTACATTGATACTAGTTTTGTCACAATATGCAAATTAAGTTTATCTCAATTTAAACTATGGGTGGCACAATGTAATGGAAAGGAAGTTCCATAACGGATTTGGTTGAAATACCAAAGTTGAAACATTGTGACAGATACTACAACAAAAAGGCTAAGTATATAACTGCTATAGTAGCAGCAAAGGAGGGCATTTGTGTTAAGTAGTTTGTTATCAAACTAGGTGTGGATCAAAGTGGGCTAATACTGTGAAGATATATTGTGTGACAATAATATCAACATATTTTGAGCCGAAGGAACTGAAGGTCTCACCAAAGGACAAAATTTATACAATGCCATCTCATTGGAGAATGAGTAAAGCGTAGAGACGCAAGGACATGCAAATACACACGGACCTGGAAGTGTCAGATCCGAAGATTATGTTTACCACTAGCAATTATGTCTATACAACACCAGAAAGCCATAGGTGTTGAATGGACAAGTTTTTAACTAGATTATTGACTCTAGTGCAAGTGGGAGACTGTTGGAGATATGCCCAAGAGGCAATAATAAAGTGGTTATTATTATATCTTTATGTTTACGATAAATGTTTACATCCCATGCTATAATTGTATTAACCGGAAACATTAATACTTGTGTGTTTTGTAAACGTAAAAGAGTCCCTAGTAAGATTCTTGTTAAACTAGCTTGTTGATTAATTGATGATCATGGACATTGGATGTGATTAATAACAAGGTTATATCATTAGGAGAATGATGTGATGGACACACACCCATAGTAAGCGTAGCATAAGATCAAGTCATTAAGTTCGTATTGCTATAAGCTTTCAAATGCATAGTAACCTAAATCCTTCGATCATGAGGTTATGTTAATCACCATCACCGGATGGATACTTTGATGACAACAAACACCGCTTCGTAACTGGGTGGTTATAAATGTGTCATTGGGTATTCTGAAAGTATGTGTTGAAGCGCATGAATCAAGATTGGGATTTGTCCATCCATATGACGGATAGATATGCTCTGGGCCCTCTCGGTGGAATGTCATCTAGTTAGCTTGCAAGCATGTGACTAGGTCACAAGGGATGACATATCACGGAACGAGTAAAGAGTACTTATTAGTAACGAGGTAGAACTAGGTATGGGGATACCGACGATCAAACCTCGGATAAGTATAGTATCGTGAGACAAAGGGAATTGGTTTCGTATGTAAATGGTTCAATCGATCGCGAAGTCATCGTTGAGTATGTGGGAGCCATTATGGATCTCCAGGTCCCGCTAATGGTTATTGATAGGAGATGTGTCTCTATCATGTCTGCATATTCACGAACCGTAGGGTGACACACTTAAGGTTCGAAGTTGTTTTTAAGTAGATATGGAATATGCGTTGGAGACCGAATGTTGTTCGGAGTCTCGGATTGGATTCGGGACATCACGAGGAGATCCGGAATGGTCCGGAGAATAAGATTCATATATTGGGGATCATTTTCTAAGTTAGGAAATGTTCCGGAGTGTTTGTATGGAGATTCTAGAAGGTTTCGGAATGTTCTGGAAGGTTCTAGAGGATTTCTTGGAGTTTGCTTGAAAACCAAGAAAGGGTCAAAGGAAACCTAGTGGGGCAAGACACAGATTCGTGGGGGAGGAGGACTCCTCCCCCCTTCCCACCGCCGGCCATAGGAGGGGAGTCCTACTAGGACTCCCCCTCCCCAGGCGCGCCTCTCCCCCTTAAATAGAATGGCAGGGGCGCCCCCTCCAAGCCCTGCTCCACAACACCAAATCTCCGCCGCCTCTCTCCTCCTCCTTTCTTCTGCACAGGCATAGGCGAAGCCCTGCAGAATTCTCTACTCCACCACCACCACCACGCCGTCGTGCTGCTGGGATTCCGTGGAGAAGATCTACTACCTCCGCTGCTCGCTGGAACGAGGAGAGGAAGGTCTGCTTCGACTCCGCACGTGTGACCGACTGCGGAAGCGCTGCCAGAATGCGGCGCCGGTAGGATCGTCCACACGATCTTGAGATCGGCAAGTGATCGACTACATCAACCACGAGATCTAATCTCGTTAACGCTTTCAGATCTACGAGGGTTAGTTCCTATCTATCTCGTTGCACATGTCTAATAGATTAGATCTTGGCTTTTATCTAGATTAGATCTGGGTTTTGTTCGTTCTTGTGGTAGAAATTTTTTGTTTTACATGCTACGAACCCATCATGTCTATCACATCATTCAACTAATGATGTGACCTCATTGTCAATTGGCATAAATGCCCATGATCTTGAAACCCTAGATCATCCTCATGACCAATGAACTAGTTCGCTAGAGGTAACTAGAGACTTGGTTTGTTTACATACCACACATGTATTAACATTTCGTATTAATACAGTTATAGCACAGTATGAAACTATTATGAACTAATTGAGATATGGCAGTACAAACCTATTTATTATTTGCCTCTAGGGCATATCTCCTTCAGTCTCCCACTTGCACTAGAGTACAAATAATCTAGCTCGCATTTTACTCATCATAAACCATATCACATATGCGTTTATTGATCATGCATGCTTATGGAAAACGTCATGTCCATGTTCTGTTTCACCAGATCATTATGTCTTTACAAATCGTTAATGTCTTCCTAACTTTGATAGTCATACCATTATCTCATAATGGGTTGAAGTATTCGTTGGCAACAAAGTGAGACTTTGTTTCTGGTGTTTATAATGACGATCGTTTTCACGGTTGTCATCTAAACTTTGAAACACACTTTGCAATCCTTTGTGTATATACGACAGTTATGGCAGAGAACAAGGCTGGTTTCCAGGAGCCTACAGTGACTTTAGATCAACCTCGAGGGCTTTTTCATGGGCACTGTGCCCTGGGACACATCATTCTATGTTAAAGAAGAACTAGTCCCGCCATAACAATATACATCACATCATATGGAGCCTTTATACTTCTATATCTATGTAGATCCTAGTGCATGAAATGCAACTATGCCACTTACTTTGCTTCTTGCCATTTAAGTACAAACTTATTTATGGTTCAGTAATTAACTCAAGAATCACTTCAAGACATGTTCTTACAGTTAAGAGCTTGTCCTTCCAACCAGAATTTCGGGTCACATTACGTCGAGTATACAATATGGTTGTATGGAAGAACCTATGACTAAGGCATAGGAGATGCAACACATCTCTTTCTTCATTTTTAACCATCATTGTAATACCAAGACAATGCTTCATATAGTAATAACTTCTTTCTTACCTTGTTCCATTCTGAACTTCTTCAGAATCTTGCTCAGGACATTCTGAACATCTTCAGAATCAAGTCCAAGAAGCATTCGACATTCAATGTTTATTAAACTCACCAATCTATCTTGATAGATCTCATTGTTTAATAACTTCAACTTCATGCCAATTTATCTACTTAAATGTTATTAACACCAATCACATCATTCACATATGTCGTCCACATATCCTAGTATGATTTCACGCTCCCACTCAAATATGGCATCCATATTTGAGATCCAGGGATTTCACTTAGCTCCCACTCAAAATATGTCTACTACATATTAAGATTTGGCCAAGCTACTTAGCTCCCAATCAAAATATGTCTCTTACATATTAAGCTTTGGGCAAGCTAGTTAGCTCCTACTCAAATGCAGGTCCTCTCGATAATCTTGGAAATTCCAAAATTCTTTGATCATCATCAAATTGAGAATTCCAGCTACGAGATTCCAATATCCATATATTGTTGGTGTAAATCCAATAGACTCAAGCATCACTACATTGCAGTCAACTCCTTTAATTTGTCCATACTTTGTGACAAATCGAGATTTACGTCTCCATTAAGTTTCATTTCCATATTATGACTTTGAAGTCATTCAGAAATATCAAGTAAACTTCTTTACTTAATAAGATCAGGTAACATATTACTTTGCAATCTTCAATGTAACTTAATATAGGATTTTATGACTCCTAGTCATTTCTCGTACTTAGGTCCATCACACTTCTTTGTAGTTCGTAGGTATGTCTTGTTCAAATAACATGACAAGTGAATCAATAATACAATTCTGCAAACTTGCATAATATATCATTGAATCCTATTTTCTTAGTAAAAGTATTCGCTGAAACTTTATGATCGTTATCAATAGTTTCTCCTCTATTTGAAGAGTTCGGTTTCACGAAACAAATTCCGCTGGGCTACTCAACAATCAAGAGGTAAGCTCAAATACCTTGTTTTGCTCTTTTAGTTTCTTCCACCTGTATCTTCATCAAGACACATCAACTTTGGACAACATCAGGTTTGCCCCTTGTGGAACATGTATTCATAGTTGCCTAAGAATATGCTACAAAGACTTGTTTATTTGCCACGATTTTGAATTATCGAAACCTCTAGAAACTTGAACATGCCATAACTCTTATGGTGTTGTTTCCACGAATCTTTAGATGTTCCTTTGTATGTCAACCGAGTGTTTGCTCATTTCGATCTCTAACTCTAAACGATAACTATAACCCCGGTAAGAGATAATATTATACCATATGTATCTAATACATAATGGTTATGATATTTAGACATTTCAATACACTTTGAAATTGCCCCATTATCATAATTTGTGAAAGCTCTTTCACATGTCCTTTTATGCTAACATTAAAATAAATACTTTAGTCATGTCGATCAAATCAAAGAGACTTTTGTATTCTTGTTAATTCAATATCCTCCTTCACTTTGAAATCTTTTGAACAATTCAAAACAGTTTCAAACTTATGTTTCATTAAGTAAATATTCATATTCACTCAAATCCACAATGAAGTATGAAATAATGATTTCCACTATTTGTTGAAAATATGATACATCACTATGTATAAGATTCAACATTAAGTATAAATAATGATTTCCACTATCTTGTTGAAAATAGGATACATCATTATGTATAAAGTTCAACATTTCTTCGCATATCACCGTTTTACCATAATGCGGAGTTTTAGTCATTCTTCCCATCGAGGCATGGTTTTGCAAAGTCTCTAGATTAAGAATCTAAGACCCCGATCTCCATTTGTAATGAAGAACATGCAGTAACCAAAATGACTTAAACTATAGCCCCATATCATAATTAAACTTTTGATATCTTTTAGCATTCTAATCCTTTATAAATGCTTAAACTATTATCATTAACATAGTGATGAGAATAACTAATTTATAATCCTAATGTGACCATAAAGGTATTATTCATAAGAACAATACAAATGGCTTGTAACTTATTCATATGAACAATCGTCTTGCTAAAAGCAAGACACACAAACAAGGATTACAAAATAATATTCAAGTCCACTAATCCAAATGATAATCTTTGAGGAAAGGGGTGATGTCGGCCATAAACTATTTTGCTTGCCGTCATCATGCCACATTGCCTCAATTCCAGCAATTCTCAAGCAGACCAGCCTATTTTCACAAAACAGGACAAGTATCCAATACTTATATAAACTGCAACGAGTTTTGCAAGAATTACATTTATAACTTTGTATATCTAACATATACCCTTTTTCATTCATGACCTCCATTGCAATCAAGATCTCCCGAGAGTTCATAACTCTAATGCAAGATTTCTAAGTGTTTCTCCAAATATTCTCTTTTTCATCCATCATGGAAGAAAACTCATCCAACGGCTCATACTTTATGTGCCTAATCTTGTAGAATACAAGATTGTAATCCAACTCTCCATCGAATGGAGAATGGCTTGTTGGATGATTACGAAGAACACACAAACATTGCGGAGTCATCAGATTATCTCCTAATGGTCATTATATCAAGAAGATAAGATCACCTTTTACGAGGATATCCCTCTGGCGTGGGTATTAATCTATGAAGTTGGACCCTTTTGCTAAGTTCCATATCAAGCAATAAATTTCCCATGGCTGCAAAGGACCTCAATGGGATAGGCCATGATCTACTAAGATATTTGCAAACAGACGTCTAGACTAAGTTCATAATATGAGTTCAATCCTAATTGAGCTCCCACTAAAATTGTCATCCCCTGGACGATTTTAGTGATCACATGATCCCAATCCTCTTCACCTCCCCCGATCGTCACGGGCATCAGTGCAGCATCAAAGGTAGACATTCCCCAATGTCAATCACATCAACCATGTGACTCATGCTCGACCTTTCGGTCTCTTGTGTTACGAGGCCATGTCTACACATGCCAGGCTCGCACAAACCAGCTTGTGTGTATTTGCTGTGCAACATGGCTTACACCCACTGTATGCGAATGTAGATATGTCTAGCCCCCGATCGTCATGGCCGGCTTCATAACGGCAAACTTTCTTGGTGGTGCAAACACAAGGGGAACACTATCATTGGAATTATATAGGGATTATCTTATTTGCTACCGTTGAGTATCTTATACTAGCATATAATAAGATGTAAAACAGGTATCTACATCACATGCATATTGTGATATGATATGGTCCTTCTTCTTGCGCCTTGATCTCCATCGAGCGCTCTGGCATGATCTCCATCTTGCCCCTGGTTTAACGCCAAGTCCACGACATCACCAGCAGGTCGTCCATCGGAACGATGGCTATTACTATACTGCTTAGTAACATAAAAGTAAACTACTTTACCTTCGTAATGACCAATACCATATCATAACACAATCCCTCCCGCAAAACAAAGTTAGATTCTCTACTTTATCTTTGCAAGTTTTACGTGGTTATTAGGGCTTTCACAATAGAATAGTTTCTAATCTACGAACTTTCCAACCACAAGATGTATCCAACAGTTGTCTCTACTACACCCCTTTTGGGGCCCTCCGTTTTAAATGCTATATCAACTATTGAAAGAGAGACAGACACCAGCTAGCCACTTATACGGAACAAGCCCTATGTCGATCCTAGAACCAGTCTCACGTACGAATACGCGTAAGGTCGGTCCGGGCCACTTCATCAAACAATACCATGATATAAACAAGTACACGTTAGAGGGTAACAACTAAGGGATCAATGCCCGCAAAAAACTTGTGCGTACTGGCCGTCCAGCACTCCTACGCATAGATCGACTCTGATACCACTGAAGGGTTCTGTAGTAGAAAACAAAAAATTCCTATGTTGGAACCACCTAATACTGCCAAGATCTATGTATGTAACAATGCGATAATGGCCGATCGTATAGAATACATACCCTTGTTGATCGTACGTGGTTAACATTCCGAGGGGAACATGGTTGAAGTAGTCAAACTCGTAGCCGACCTCAAGGTCGCGAAGCTCCTCGCATGTCACCCCTTGCTCCTTCTTCATCGTGCAGTAGCTCCGGCTCATGACATCCAAGGTGCCTCAAGTGAGGCCCCTCGTGGTTTCGTACACATACGGTGTACGATGACAACCTTCGACTCCTTGATCCTTGCCGGGAGCACGGAAATAGATCTCCAGCTTGGAATCCCTGCAGTGCAATGGCGTGCTGCAGGTGCGGTGTCTCTTGCATGGACAGTCCTTACTTGGGACCGTGCCAACGCATGGAGACGAGAGAGAGAGGAAAGGAGAAAGTCAACCAAAGGACTTCTCCAAATATTGGTGTGTAAAATCCCACCCATGGGCACCCCTTTATATAGGGGGAGGGGTGTGCTCTCCCCTTTGGGTTTCCCATGTGGGACTAAACAAGGGAGAGGGGGAGGCGCCATGGGACTCATGGGCCAGCCAGCCAGGGGTGGGCCCCACCCCACGCACAACCCTAGGCTGGCCAGGTGGGCCTCGTTGAGGCGGCTAGGCCTTGGCCCTTCCCTCCTTTGGTTTTCTCTCATGGACCCTTTTTCCCTAGGGAAGTTTGGCCCATTAGTGGAATACCCTTCAAATTAGATTTTAATATTATATTTAATATTAATTACATTAATTAACATGTAAATACATATTACAAAATCCGATTTGACCTGAAACACCTTTCGATTCCCTTTTAATTTCCACACGAACGAATTCGGAACTTTCTCGGAACGATTCCGATACTCTCACGGAACTTTTCCGGTTTCCTTTTTCTCTTTCATATGGTGATTACAACTTACAGAGGATCCCTAGCTCATCGTACCCTTAAGTGTATTTCCCCACAGCTCGGAAATGGCACTGACATGATCTCCATCAATGATCAATAGCGGGACCAGGATGCCTATAATGACCCCTGTGCATTCCACGATGATAATGTCATTTGAACCGTAAACAGTCGTTTCTCATTCCCTTTGCCACTTGATACCTAGTTGACCCGAGATTTGATCTACGGTATCTCCATACGTTCATTCGATCTCGTTACCGATGAACTTGTTTTCTCGTTTCCGTGTCGTTGCATTCCGTGACCCAGTCACACGCTTGCAATCTTCGTTAATGCAACATCACTGAGATGGCCACTAATGTATCTATCTGTTACATGATGGGCAAATCCTGGTCTTGATATGTACTCCTCTACGCACCCCTTTGGGAAACCTGAGTAGCACCTTTTCGATCACCCAGTCATGGTGTGATATTTGATAACCATCTAAGCTCCCTCCAGAACGGTGATTTGCATTATCTCACAGTCTAAGGACAGGTTGCGAGGTTTCCATAGTTTTATCATTAATGGTGAACTTTGTAACTAGATCTAATTAAGATACAAGTGGTTGGGTTGTTTGTCTATCACATAATTCAACTAATCACGTGACCTCATTGTCAATTGGCATAAATCCCCATGATCTTGAAACCCTAGATCATCCTCATGACCAATGAACTAGTTCGCTAGAGGTAACTAGAGACTTGGTTTATATCATCCTCATGACCAACATAATATTATATGACATTCTAATTCAATTTTCCCTTATAAATCAACATTTATTAGTGCTTCTGTTCTTATTCTTAATGTGTCATACACATATTAATTACATCAAGCTCCCACTCAAAATATGTCACCTACATAATTGAGTTCAAAACTTACATTGCTCCCACTCAAAAATATGTCATTCACATATTAATTTAGGAAGACTCTATAGCTCCCACTCAATTTTATGCAAATTGCATATATTCTCAATAATTTGAATGACTTCAAAATCCCTTGATCAATTATCAAATTGAGAATTTCTTTTATGAGACTTTTGTACCTTACTAGTTTTAAATCCACTAGACTTCAACACTTCTAAATTAAATTCATTTAAATTTGCTCAAGACATTATTTGTGGCGAATCGTGCTTTCTCTTCCACCCTATTTTGTATGACCTTGCAGTCCTTTGGAAATATCAAGTAACTCCTTTACTTCATAGGATTCAGTAACAATTTTAATTTCTAATCCTAAGTGAAATTTTCTTGTAGGATTTCTCGTAATTTCAGTTTACCATCAATTTCTTTGTAGTTCGTAGATATGTCATGTTCTGAAAACATGACAAGTGATTCAAAAATGTCTCCACACAATGTGTAGGGCATATTTGTGAATCTTACTTCTTTAGTAAAAGCACTATTGAAACACAATGATCATTATCATTGATCTGTTTGTTTTATGTGGAGAGATGCATTCTAGAACACGTTCCGCTCCGCTTCTAAACACTCTGATGCAAGGTCATGTACCTTCATCGTGCTCTCACTTTCTTCCACTAACTTCATTATTGAGAACACACTTTCTCGAGAACGTGCCAAAATTTTAGCAATACTAGTTTTGCCTTTATTTTGGTTTTAGCCATGGATTTTGTATTTCAAAGTTTCCAATGAATACTCTACAAGGACTTGTTCGCTGTTGTTTTGGCGATATCAAATAACTCGAAAAATTCTATGACGATCCATACCATATATGGTGTCATTTCTCACGAATTCTAGATGGTTTACTTTATGCTAAATGATGTTCGCTATTTCCAACTACTGATCCTTACACCAACACTACCACGCTTTATCTGGTGCCAGCTATTCCCACTTTATATCAAATATTATGTTGTGATGATCCTGCAATTGAAAATTTTGCAAAGCTAAATGCATCGTGTTTTACAAGTTCTCATGCCAATCTTATAACGTCAGATTTCATTACTTTTGATCAAATCATTGTAACTTGATTCTCTTTTATTTTCAATACCCTTTGATGCTAAAATTTCTTTGATCGTATCAAATAGTTTCACGTTCATGTTTCATTTGGTAAACTCTTTTACTAAAATCAACAATAACAAAATGAAAATAACCACTTTGTTGAAATATGGTGCATTGAATATGTATTTTGTTTCAACAATTCATCAAACACTTTGTATTTTACAATACACTGTGTTTTAGTTATCTTACTGAACATGGGTAAGATTTGTATATGACAAGAGATTAAATATCTATAATTTTCACATACTATCAACATAACCTTTGAATTTCAGACAATGGTTTCATCCAAAATGAACATATCATTAAGTTGGGTATTTTAAAGGCACTTTAATGTTTTACAAATGTTCATGCATTATCAATTATTTTTACAACACGAATAATTCACATATAATGAAAAACATATGAACATGACTAGAAATCATTCATATAAGTATAACAACTATTTTGTTACAAACTCATATGAATAACCCTCTCGCAAAGTGCAAGACATACTACTAAGGTTCATAATCCATCGATTACAATAATTATCGAAAACTGATAAAGTAAATGATTTAGATCGAGGGAGAGTGTCGTTGGCCATCATCATAATGCTCGCCATCAACACGCAATGTCACCTCCTCTCCAGCAAGCAGCTCTCATGCAGAAGGACCTATTTTCATAAAACAGAACAAGTATCAGATACTTCAATGCTGCAATAAGTGTTTGCAAGATTATAACATTTATAAAATTGTATATCATATATACCTTTATCATCGTTGACCTCTCTAGCAATGGGTTCAACCTTCACATGTCTAAAATGTGATATGAACTCATGGAAATTTTGTGTTTCCAAATCACCTCTCATGATGCAGGTCCGGACGTGCCCTTGGTAGCTGGGAGGTAGCGACCATAGCAATACACCTATCTGATGTCTACGCACTTCTATTCTTGTAGAAAGTTGTTGGGCCTCCAAGTACAGAGGTTTGTAGAACAGCAACAAGTTTTCCCTTAAGTGGATTACCCAAGGTTTATCGAACTCAGGGAGGAAGTGGTCAAAGGTATCCCCTCTCAAGCAACCCTGCAATCAAGATACAGGAAGTCTCTTGTGTCGCCAACACACCCAATACACTTGTCAGGTGTATAGGTGCACTAGTTCGGCAAAGAGATAGTGAAATACAAGTGGTATGGATAAAAGACAACAGTGCCAAAAAATAGCTTGATGGTGTGGAAGATACTAAAGGCAAACTGAAATAAAGATGGAAGCAAGCAAACATGTAACAGATCTAGTTGCAAACAGTGTTTCAAATCTTAGAAACAAGGCCTAGGGATCATACTTTCACTAGTGAACACTCTCATATAAATATCTTCTCTTCATGATACTACTCTGAACTACTCTCCGGTTGGACACTCTAATCCATGGTAGGGCTATAACAACACTCCTCAAAGTTCGCTTTCCCCATCTAGATAACCCCCACTGTCACCTTGAGCTCTAGATGGTTCCAACAAACACCACAATTTCATAGAAACATCCAACTCCAAATATAACTCATAACAAGTAATTGTAATCTCTAGCCTAAGTGCCACCATGGTGTGCACACTATCACTTTCACACACATGGGGAGAGCAAAGATCTATTAAAGCCTTGAGTAGCAAAGTAGATCTACTTGATTACAAAGCTCATGATCACAATATGATCATGCATAGAGAGAGAGATGAACACATAGCTACCGGTAGAACCCTTAGCCTCGAGAGAGAACTACTCCCTCGTCATCATGGGAATCAACAACGGTGATGGAGATGGTGGTGGAGATCGATGGAGATGGCTCCAGGGGCACTTCCCCGTCCTAGCAGGGTGCCGGAACAGAAACTTTCTATCCCCCGTATCTCCTCTTCGGTGGCGGCGGTGCTGCGGAACTTTCCATGGCTGGAGGCTGTTCGATTTAGGGTTTTTTGCATCGGGGGCTTCTTATAGGCAAAGGGGCAAGGTCGGTGGCTGGCCAGGGGGCCCACACCATGCCCTAGCGCGGCCTAGGGCTGCCCGCGCCAAGGGGTGTTGTGGCCGCCCTATGGCCCCTCTACGTCTCGTCTTCTGACTCTATGAGTCTTCCGGTAAAATATCGACTTTGGCTTTTGTTCAGTCCAATTCTGAGAATATTCATTTTATGACTTTCCTGGAACCAAAAACAGCAGAAAACAGGCAACTGGCACTGTGGCATCTTGTTAACAGGTTAGTCTAAGAAAGTGTATAAAAATACTCCAAACTGTGGACAAAACATAAGAAAGTAGATATAAAACAAGCATGTAACATCAAAAATTATAGATACGTTAGCAACGCATCAACATCCCCAAGCTTAACTCCTGCTCGTCCTCGAGTAGGTAAGTGATAAAAATAAAGAATAATTTTTGAGTTGACATGCACCATCATAAACTTGATCAAAGTATTTGTAGAACATTGATAGCTGGGATCATAGTACTTCAACATAGCATGAAAGATATAGTTCTAACAATAAGACATAGCAACTATGTTGTAACATGAAAAGGCACAAACAAAAGATTCATGAATAACAATGCTTTGCAAGACGTTTGTTTGTTTCACATAAATAAAACATACCATAGTGGCATTCAGCTTGCCCCTCATAGTGTAGCAAATGCATAGGACACCTTCAAAGTTCATAAGGGTGACTAGATACAAATAATTTAAGAACAAGCAATATCACAGTTATGAATCAATTAATAAGTTTTCGGACAATGCACATAGAACTAAGAATGACAACTATGCTCTCTTAATTGGTGCCTAAGGATAGACGATGGAGACTCAACATAAAAGTAAAAGAAAGGCCTTCATAGAAGGAAGCAGGGATTCAAGTCTCATAAAGAGCTTCCAAAAATTATGGTACTTATTAGCTTTCAAGCTCTCATTGCTCCTATCATAAGTATCTTGAAGTGATTAAGGTTAAAGTGAACAAACTATGGAGTATATGCTTGACATAAGTTGGAAATCTCATGTCCCTTGAATACGAGGGCCGCTCCTCATGCTACTCAAGTTTAGTTATCGGTAAGTTCTTGTCATAGTAAGTACATGTGTATCATAGAGAACCGCCAACGGGGTACCCCTTGCCTGATGATACGGAAGAATCCCCATATCAAAATGACAAGGCAAGAAGACAACGAGCATCTCAGCAATCTTCTTATTTACAATGGGAATATGGTGCTTTTTCTCTCTTTCCTCTTTTCTCATATCTTTTTTTTTCTTTTTCTCTTTTTCTCAATATATGACTCTTTTTTATAAGAAGAATGCTTCATAGACAGCTCATTATGGTTACGCTGCAGGTTTCCACCATGATTAGGCATGTATTAGACCAGCGGCCCAGGCGTTTCTCTAACACACACACATAACTCCGTGGACTTACAAGCTCCCCTTTCATTTCACATCGATGACATCCATAGACAAAAGAGCATGATATCAACTAGGTACAAAGTACAAGTGCAATGTTGAAAGCGTTCCCCATGATAGCATGGTTCTGCTAATCCCCAACATATAAGTGCAAGCATATACAACATAGAAGACACAATGGTTCGAGTTTATTAAGCACAAGAAAAGTAAAGTGTGCCATCAAGTTCGTGAGAGCTTTAATCACTAGTTTTCTCATAACAAGTTTAATTCAGAAGGTAGATAAAATCATGAATATACTTGGAATAGCAAATGCTAATAGGTAGGTATAGTGCACTCTTTGGAATAACTTGGTTTTATTTGGAGTTGGATGCATGAGTGGAACTCATACTTGGTTACGGAGGCTAGCAAAAGACTGGGAGCGACCAACTAAGAGAGCAATAATGGCCATAATCATGCTGAGCGACAAAACATCATTAATCAAAGCATAAAGTGATACTACAACTCGAAAACTAAAGGATCATAAAGGCTATGGTGACTTGGGATAGTCATAACATGGTGTGAGCATGCGCCAAGTCAACCCAAATAAAGCATCAAAGGAGAATACGACAATATTTTTCTTTAATATGCTAAAACAACGCATGATTCTTCCAAGGCACATTAAGCAATCTCAATTGTTTATAACATGTCATGCTACAGCAAAGATCACTAAGCATAAAGCCAAAACAATATAGAGCATGGCATGACAAAGCATGGGCCACAGTCAAAACAAGCTCTCTTTACCACTTAAGCATGAACTTTCCTACTCTTTTTCCAATCCAAACCAAACTATTTGAAAACCAATGCATGAAAGAGGGGGTCCAACCAATTTAGTCAAGCAACCTAAGAAAACCAAGCAAACGAAAACCAAAAACAAAAAATGAAGACGCTCCTAGAACAACACAACTTTGCATGAAACAATAAAAAAGGAAGTGTTTGGAAAAAACCTGGGATTTTTATTGATGAAGAAGGGGATGCCTTGGGCATCCCCAAGCTTTGACGCTTGTACTTCTTGGATAATTCTTGGGGTGACACGGGGTGGCATCACCAAGCTTGAGCTTTAGTCCATTCTTCATCTCATTACATCATTCTATCCATACACATGAAATTTTTCCTTCATACAAAACTTCACACAATCTTCATTAGCAAAAAGTTCAAGTGATCAAAGAGAACTCAAAGAGAAAGAGATTAAGAGGCAAATACAAATAATGGCAGAAATCTGTCAAAACAGACCAGCAGGTAAAAACCAAATTTTTGGAAGACCTTATGTTACTCAAATCGAAAAGTGTTGAACTAACAAAAGTTGGATAACAACCTGGGGCAGAAGCAAAAAAAATTACAGCTCAAACCGATGTAGAGAGATTTTTCACGAATGTTTACAGCGAAGCACAAAAATTTGTTTCGGGATAGCACTTCCCCAAATCTTACTTCCCTCTCATTAGAGGTTATTCTTGGCACAAAAATCAAATAAAAAAGGATAAGGAGAGGTTATTATAGAAGTAATAACTTCCAATACTCAAGAAAACTATTGGGTTATCTCCCAAAAAGTACTTTTCTTTTAATGCCTTTAAGTTAGGCATGATAGTTTGAAAAGATGCTCACATAAGAAATATGAATTGAAGTAAAAGAGAGCATAAAGAAGAAAATTCAAAGAACATTTAAGTCTAACCGACTTCCTATGCATAGGAATCTTGTAAAGAAACAAGTCATGAAAGCACAAAGCAACAAGCATAGAAAGCAGAACAAGTGCAACTTCAAAATTTTCAACATAAAGAGGGGAAACTTAATATTGTTGAGATACATAAAACCATGTTTCCCTCTCTCATAATAAATTTCAGTAGCATCATGAATAAAATTAACAATATAACTATCACATAAAACATTCTTATCATGAGCCACATGCTTAAAATAATTAATACTCTCCACATAAACATAGTCATTCTTATTACTCATAGTGGGAGCAAATTCAACAAAATAGCTATCACTATTATTCTCATCACCATAATCATCAAATATAGGAGGCATATTGTAATCATAATTAATTTTCTCCTCAATAGTAGGTGGACTTAAAATATCATATTTATCATTATAATCATCATATATTGGAGGTATAGTATCATCAAAGTAAATTTTCTCCTCCGTGCATGGGGGACTAAACATATCATGCTCATCAAAAAAAGCTTCCCCAAGCTTAGAATTTTCCATAGCATTAGCAACAATGGTGTTCAAAGAATTCATACTAATAACATTGCTATTAGCATGCAAATAAAGTTCCATAGGTTTTTTAATTTTCTCTTCAAACACTTCATGTCCTAACTCAAGATAAATACTATAAAGCTCTCTAAATTTTTTGTTGTTTTCCATTAAGCCTAACTAGTGAAAACAAGAAACAAAAAGAAAAAATTGCAGAATCTAAAGGATATAACTTCGAGCACTCACACCGGAGGATGTGAGTACCTTTTACCTTACCTCCCCGGCAACGGTGCCAGAAAATAGCTTGATGTCTACGCACTTCTATTCTTGTAGACAGTTGTTGGGTCTCCAAGTGCAGAGGTTTGTATAATAGCAGCAAGTTTTCTGTTAAGTGGATTAGCCAAGGTTTATCGAACTCAGGGAGGAAGTGGTCAAAGGTATCCCCTCTCAAGCAACCCTGCAATCAAGATACAAGAAGTCTCTTATGTCCCCAACACACCCAATACACTTGTCAGGTGTATAGGTGCACTAGTTCGGCGAAGAGATAGTGAAATACAAGTGGTATGGATAAAAGACAACGGTGCCAAAAAATAGCTTGATGGTGTGGAAGAAACTAAAGGCAAACTTAAAATAAAGATGGCAGCAAGCAAACATGTAACAGATCTAGTTGCAAATATTGTTTCAATGCTTAGAAACAAGGCCTAGGGATCATACTTTCACTAGTGAACACTCTGATATAAATATCTTCTCTTCATGATACTACTGTGAACTACTCTCCGGTTGGACACTCTAATCCATGGTAGGGCTATAACAGCACTCCTCAAAGTTCGCTTTCCACATCTAGATAACCCCACACTGTCACCGTGAGCTCTAGATGGTTCCAACAAACTCCACAATTTCATAGAAACATCCAACTCCAAATATAAATCATAATAAGTCATTGTAATATCTAGCCTAAGTGCCACCATGGTGTGCACGCTGTCACTTTCACACACATGGGGAGAGAAGAGATCTATTAAAGCACTTGAGTAGCAAAGTAGATCTACTTGATTACAAAGTTCATGATCACAATATGATCATGCATGGAGAGAGAAATGAACACATAGCTACCGGTAGAACCCTTAGCCTCGAGAGAGAACTACTCCCTCATCATCATGGGAATCAGCAACGACGATGGAGATGGTGGTGGAGATCGATGGAGATGGATCCGGGGGCACTTCCCCATCCCGGCAGGGTGCCAGAACAGAGACTTTCTGTCCCCGAATCTCCTCTTTGGTGGCGGCGGCTCTGCGGAACTTTTCGTGGCTAGAGGCTGTTCGATTTAGGGTTGTTGCATCGGGGGCTTCTTATAGGCAAAGGGGCAAGGTCGGTGGCTGGCCAGGGAGCCCACACCATGCCCTGGCGTGGCCTAGGGCTGCCCGTGCCAAGGGGTGGTGTGGCTACCCTGTGGACCCTCTCTGTCTCGTCTTCTGGCTCCATGAGTCTTCCGGTAAAATATCGACTATGGCTTTTGTCCGGTCCAATTCTGAGAATATTCATTTTCTAAATTTCCTGGAACCAAAAACAGCAGAAAACAGGCAACTGGCACTGTGGCATCTTGTTAATAGGTTAGTCCAAGAAAGTGTATAAAAATACTCCAAAGTGTGGACAAAACATAAGAAAGTAGATATAAAACAAGCATAGAACATAAAAAACATAGACACCTTAGCAACATATCACTATCGCAAAGGCATCAGTCATCCAGTAGTCCATGAAATGAACCAGTATCATGTACGCAGCATGCATGCGCTCCAAGTGACCATCTAGGCAAGTGTGTTCCTCCACCTTTATGGAAAGGAAATCTCCAAGCAGCTCGTGCTTCCACATGCCCACCTAGCCCACGAACTACTCTCTCAACTGACCCACCATCGCATATGGGTCAAGATCACCCATGAGTGGATGTAGTTCATCCACCATCCCGTAGCACATTATCACTTGAATATAGGTGGACACCTCACAGCGATAATAGCGGTCTTCCCGCTGCTATGGGGTCTCATAATAATCTGGCTGATCCAAATCTAATGTGTAGCGTATGTAGTCGACCATGTTGTTCACACTAAGGAGGTCATTCAGACGCACAAGCCACTTAGGGAAGTTTGATCCATCTCGTTTGATATTCTCAGCAACTACCCATTCATCAACCTCAAAAGAAGCTTCACAGCGAATCATATTCTACATTTAACGATTACAAAGGATTTAGACTAAGTTTATAATTATATGAGTTCAACTTAAAGAACTCCACTAAAACTATTATACCCAAAATGTTTTAGTCATTACACGATCCCCATTCACTACATCGCCCCCGATCGTCAGGGCCAGCGATGCAGTTGCAAAGGTAGACGTCGAAACATCGATCACATCATTCATGCGAGTTGTGCTTGATCTTTCGATCATCTCGTGTTCTGATGTCATGAATGTACATGCTAGGATCACCAACTCAACCTTACGTGTATAACAATGCAACATGTCTTACACCTACCGTATGCGAACGCAGATATGTCTGACAACCGATCGTCACGACGTGCCTCATAATAGAGAACTTTATTGGTGGTGCACACTAAGGGAGAATACTTTTGTTGGTATTTTGTTTTAGGGATAATCTTATATATGCTACTGTTGAGTATCTAATACTAGCACACAACAACAGGCTCAAACAATAAACATCATATGTAAATGTGATGCAATATGGTCCTTCGTGCTGTGATTTCGATCCTATGCCTCTGATACGGCCATTTTGCATCACTATTCTATATCATAATTTACTGTTATTCATTGATATATTTCATATTAAGAGATGATACTTATGTTATTTCATCTATTTTTGCATGGTTGATGACTTTTGGAGGATGGACCGCTGCAGTTAAGATTCTGATGGAAAAAAGCACTATTTGGAGGCGAAATTCGCGAAGATTAGAAATTTGCAGAAAATACATGGAAAATCCTATTTTTCCAGAAGACGAAGGATGCCAGAAGGGGAGCGGAGTTGGGCCACAGGGGGCCCACACCACCCCCTGGCGCGGGCCACCCTTGGCCGTGCCACCAGGTGGTGTGGCCACCTGATACGTTGCAAACGTATCCATAATTTTTGATGTTCCATGCTTTGTTTTTATCTACTTTCTTATGTTTTGTCCACACTTTGGAGTACTTTTTATACACTTTCTTGGACTAACCTATTAACAAGATGCCATAGTGCCAGTTGCCTGTTTTCTGCTGTTTTTGGTTCCAGGAAAGTCAGAAAATGAATATTCTCGGAATTGGACGAGACAAAAGCAAAAGTCAGTTTTTCACCAAGGGGGACACGGAGCCAGAATACGAGACAGATAGGGGCCAGGGGCTGACCACACCACCTGGCTGCACGGCCAGGCCTGGCCCGTTCCAGGGGGTGGTCTGGCCGCCTAGGGCACCCCCTCGGCCTCCCCTTTCGCCTATAAGATGCCTCCGATACAGAAACCCTAAGTACCCGATCAAAATTCCACGAAAGAGTCTGTAGCTGCCGTCATCTCCATCCCTAGATCGGGAGGGATCTGAAGCTCTTCCCGACACCCTGCTGGAGGGGAGAATTCACCCTGGAGGCCTTCTTCATCACCATGCAAGCCTCCGGTGTGATGCGTGAGTAGTTCGTCCTTGGACGACGGGTCCATGTAGTAGCTAGATGGCTGGTTCTTCTCCTTTGTGCTATCATGTTTAGATCTTGTGAGCTCCGTTCATGATCAAGATCATCTATTTGTAATCCTACATGTTGTGTTTGCGGGGATCCGATGGATATTGAGATGCTATTTCAGATTCATTATTGATTCTATCATGTCTTTGTTATTTGTGATCTTGCATGCTTTCCGTTGTTAGTAGCTATCTTGGCCAAGTAGATGCTAGCAACTCCAAGAGTTAGTATTTATGCTCGATAGTGGGTTCATGCCTCTAGTAATCTGGGAAAGTGACAGAAATCTCTAAGGTACTATATGTGCTATTGATACTAGGGAGAAAACAACAATCCTTTTTTCATAGAACAATCGTATTGTTTACTTTACACGCAATACGTAATGCAATTATCTATTGCTTGCAACTTAATACTGGAGGGGGTTTGGATGATAACCTGAAGGTGGATTATTAGTCATAGATGCAGTTGGATTATGGTCTATGTATAATATTGTAATGCCCAATCAAATCTCAAAGGAGTCAAAATGATTAGTATATGCATGATTTCTTTCTCGATGTTTGTTAATTGCCCCGCTATAATTTGTTCACCCAACATGTCATCTATCTTAAGGAGAGCCACCACTAGTGAAATATGGACCCCGTTCCTTTCTTTTACCATCAATCTACAACTGTTTACTGCTTTCTGTTTACTTTCTGCAAACTATTACTTTCTTCCACACAATACGTTTAATCCTTTGTTTTCAGCAAAACCCGGTGAGATTGACAACCTCACTGTAAGTTGGGGGCAAAGTTCTGTGGTTATGTTGTGCAGGTTTCCACGTTGCTGCTAGCACCGGTAGTGCGCCCTGCCAAAGGCTAGCTAGCAACACCTTGGAGGTGTTTCCTTGCTCCTACTGGATTGATAACCTTGGTTTCATAACTGAGGGAAACTTACTGCTGTGCTCATCATACCTTCCTCTTGGGGTTCCCCAACAAGCTCGTTATTACATGAGTCAGCACCACCCTGGCCCACTCCTGGCTCTCGCCTTTGGCGTATATTATCACCACGAAACCCTAAGACTTGGGGAGCAACCATAGAAAGATTCCAATGCCTCTGCAGGGTGGAAAACTGCAGAGAGAGAAAGAGCTCTCCGGCATGCAGAAATCTACCAGGGAAATTCCTTCCCGAAGAGGGGAGATCGTCTCCATCAACACCACCATCAAGCTGGACTTCATCGGGATCATCATCATCATCATCATCTCCATCGTCATCTCCACCAGCACCATCATCACCACTTCATACCGCTATAACAATTGGGTTGAATCTTGCATAGTTCTTAGGGGAAACTTTCCCGGTGTTGATTACTTGTTGTAGTTGATGCTATTGAGTAGAACCATTAAATTATTGTTATGTTCAGATTGGTACTTATCATTATTTCATCTCTGATCTTGATCCATATGATGTCTTGTGAGTAGTTCGTTTAGTTCTTGAGGGCATGGGAGAAGTCATGTTGTTAGTAGTGGAATTGTGTTGAGAAAGATTCAATAGTTTGTTATTTAAGTTGTGGTGTTATTCTTCTAGTGGTGTCATGTGAACGTCGACTACATGACACTTCACCTTTATGGGCCTAGGGGAATGCATTGTGTATTTGGCTACTAATCGTAGGGGTTTCTAGAGTGACAGAAACCTGAACCCCCATTAGGAAACCTTTGCACAAGGGATGTAGGATCTCAGAGTTTAAAGTTGTGGTTAGGTTTTTATCTTAATTACTTTCTTGTACTTGCAGATGCTTGCAAGGGGTTTAACCACAAGTATGTACTAGTCCTAGGAAGGTCAGTACATTAGCACAGATTCACCCACACAACACTTATCAACCTAAAGATGATTTATCAAATATATGAAGCGAAAGCACTGGACGATATTCCCATGTGTCCTCGAGAACGTTTGGTCAGCTTAAGTAATACAACCGGCTTGTCCTTTGCTAAAGAAAGGATTGGGCCACTTGCTGCATTCACTATTATTGTCTTTTATTTACGCGTACTTTATTTATTTGCATTATCAAAAACCCCTAAAAATCCGTTTGCTAAGTATTTACAGAGAATTCCTCCTCCAAGCCACTCGTCAACACCTTCTGCTCCTCGTTGGGTTCGACACTCTTACTTATCAAAAATACTGCGATACACCCCCTATACTTGTGGGTCATCAAGACTATTTTCTAGCACCGTTGCCGGAGAGTGAAGCGCTATTGGAGAGTGGAACTGGTAAAGGAAACTTCTATTGTGAGTATTGTTTATTTATGTTAGTTACTTTATTCTCAATATGGATAATTCACTTAGTTTCTTATTTCGTAATGTTACTACCACTGCTAAGGTAGTGGATGAACCTACACCTGCTGAAATTGGTACTTTTAAGATACCCACAAGAATTATTGATCGTGTTATGGATAACTACTATTTTGGAGATGGAACTGTCCATCCCGGTGATAATTTGCTCTTTATACACGAATTATGCGGGTTGTTCAAGTGTGCAGGTATTACAACAGATCAAGTCAAGAAGAAGTTATTCTCGTTATCACTGAAAGGAAGAGCTGAGGAATGGTATAAGTTGCTGAAGAATGGTCAAGCTCTTGAATGGGAGGAAGTAGTACCTCTCTTTTATTCAAAAATTTATCCTCCTAGTGAGATTCACAAATATCGGAATCAAATATACAACCTTTGGCCTCTTGATGGAGAGAGTACAGCTCAAACTTGGGGGAGATTGAAGTTACTAATGCTCAAATGTCCCATTCATGAGCTCCCTCACAATATTATTATCAATAACTTTTATGCAAGGCTTTCTCTTCATGATAAGGATCTATTGGATGCTTCTTGCGCTGGATCATTTACACACATGGAAGAAGGAGCTAAATGGGATCTTCTAGACCGTATTCAAGACAATGCTGAAGCATGGGGAATGATAAAGGAAGAAAGTCAGATATAAATTATGATTATGAATGCATTAAATCTTTTATGGGAACTGATGACTTTCGTAATATTAGTAATGCTTATGGTCTAGACTCTCAAGATATTGTAGCTTATTTTAAGGCTTTTGCTTACTATATTCAAATTCCTAAAAAGAAATGGAATAAGTATCATGAGCCATATAAAGATATTGTTAATTGTGTTCCTGCAAGAAATACTGAAGTTTATACTGCGAATCATGTTTTACCTGAACCTTATATTGAGAAAATTCCTTTCCTAGTTAAGATAAAGGAACATTCTATGATAACTAGTATGGTTAATGAAAGTACAAATAAAGCTATTGAACCAGATGACCAAGTGGATGCTGAAGCTGTAGTAGCAAATGTGAAAGACTTTGTCACTAAATATGTAGAAGATGGACAGACTATCCTCTGTAAGGATACTTCTAATATTGTTTCACAAAGTAGTGCTATGAGAGCTAGTGTCCCTGTGTTTTCTGTTAGAATAAGTGATCATTGATATAATGGTTCATGTGATAGTTATATCGTTAAATTTATGCATGATACTGAAAGTTATTATGAGAGAGGGAAGATGGTTCTAATGCATCTCAATAATATTAAGTTTCCTCCCTTTATGCTGAAAATATTTATGTTGCACTTGTTTTGCCTTCCTACGCTAGTAGCCTCTGGTTTCAACAATTTATTTTCTTACAAAATTCCTTTGCATAGGAAGTGGGTTAGACTTAAACGTGTGTCTTATTGCTTCTTGATGCTCTCTTTTACTTCAATTCATATTCTTATGAGAGCATCATTAAAATTATCATGCCCATCTTAATGGCTATAAAGAAAGAGCTTTTTGGGAGACAACCCATTATATTTTTGCTTTCAGTTTGTTTTGTTTATTTGAGTCTTGGAAGTTACTGCTTCTGCAATAACCTCTCCTTATCCTTTTTGTTTAGTTTTTGTGTCAAGATCAACCTCTAATGAGAGAGAAGTAAGATTTGGGGAAGTTGCTGTCCCGAAACAGATTTTTGTGATTCACTATAAAAAATAGTTAAAAATCCCAGAACGTCGTACTGATCTGTAATTTTTTGTGTTCATGCCCCAGGTTATTATTTAACTTTCGTTAGCTTTTCACTTTTTGATTTGAGCAACATAAGATTTTCCGAAAAATTGATCTTTACCTGCTGGTCTGTTTTGACAGATTTTTGTTACTCTTGCATTTGCTTCTTATATCAATTTCCTTTTTTGAATTACTTTTTGGGCTTTCGGAAGGAGTTGCTACAGTAGCTTATGTTTCGATGGATTTCAGTTGAAATTGAACTTAAAAGGTTTAGTACCTCGCTTGCACTAATGTTGCTAATGAGAATTGTGTGAAGTTTTGTGTGAAAGAAATTTCCAGGTTATAGGAGAAAATAGTGTTAAGATGGTGAATGGTTAAATGACTTAAACAATATGTGTATAAAGATGAGGATATTGATGCTATTCAAATGGTGACTCCGGGAAAATTTATTAAATGCCAAGTTCAGAGACCTGTAGAGTCCATTTTTGAATAGGTAACAGTTCTGGTAAGAAAGGTCCGCGAAAAATCTGTCAATTTATATTTTTACAGTTTTTACCTATCATGGAAAGCAATGAGTCAAAAAACGGACGGAAACGGAGCCCGGGTGGCTCACACCACCCCATGGCATGGGCCCACCTGACCGTGCCACCAGGGGGTGTGTCCACCCTGGAGCCCGTCTCCGACCCGTTTTCTCCTAGTACCTTCCTTTTGTTGTAAAACTTCGTAATATATAATCCTCCGAATCCCCCGAGGTTCGTATATCGTGTTCCCGTGCATTTTCGTTTCGATCTGTTTCTACCAGGAACTATTCTTAAAGTTTAGAAGCACAATGGTCTATGATGTCTACGCACTTCTATTCTTGTAGACAGTTGTTGGGCCTCCAAGTGCAGAGGTTTGTAGAACAGCAGCAAGTTTTCCCTTAAGTGGATCACCCAAGGTTTATCGAACTCAGGGAGGAAGTGGTCAAAGGTATTCCCTCTCAAGCAACCCTGCAATCAAGATACAAGAAGTCTCTTGTGTCCCCAACACACCCAATACACTTGTCAGGTGTATAGGTGCACTAGTTCGGCGAAGAGATAGTGCAATACAAGTGGTATGGATAATTATAAGTGGTAACGGTGATAGAAAATAACTTGATGGCATGGAAGATACTAAAGGAAAACTGAAATAAAGATGGCAACAAGCAAACGTGTAACAGATCTAATAGAAAACGGTGTTTTGGTGCTTAGAAACAAGGCCTAGGGATCATACTTTCACTAGTGAACACTCTCATATAAATATATTATCTTCATGATACTATGCTGAACTACTCTCCGGTTGGACACTCTAATCATTGGTAGGGCTATAACGGCACACCTCAAAGTAAGCCTTTCCCATCTAGAAAACCCCACACTGTCACCTTGAGTACTAGATGAGTCTAACAAACACCACAATTTCATAAAGATATCCAACTCCAAATATAACTCATAACGAGTATTTGTAATCTCTAGCCTAAGTGCCACCATGGTGTGCACACTGTCAACTTCACACACATGGGGAGACCAGAGATCCATTAAAGCACTTGAGTAGCAAGGTAGATCTATAGATTACAAGCTCATGATCTCAATAAGATCACGCATAGAGAGAGAGATGAACACATAGCTACCGGTAGAACCCTTAGCCTCGAGAGAGAACTACTCCCTCCTCATCATGGGAATCAGCAAAGTTGATGGAGATGGTGGTGGAGATCGATGGAGATGGCTCCGGGGGCACTTCCCTGTCCCGGCATGTTGCCGGAACAGAGAATTTCTGTCCCCCGAATCTCCCCTTTGGTAGCGGCGGCGCAGCGGAACTTTTCGTGGCTGGAGGCTTGATGATTTAGGGTTTTGGTATCGGGAGGCTCTTATAGGAGAAGGAGACAAGGTCGGTGGCCGGCCAGGGGGCCCACACCATGCCCTGGCACGGCCTGGGCTGGCCCGCGCCAAGTGGGGGTGTGGCCACCCTGTGGCCCCTCTCCGACTCTCCTTCTGGCTCCGTGAGTCTTCCGGAAAAATAGTAACTTTGGCTTTTGTCCCGTCCAATTCTGAGAATATTCATTTTCTGACTTCCTGGAACCAAAAACAGCAGAAAACAGGCAACTGGCACTGTGGCATATTGTTAATAGGTTAGTCCAAGAAATCATATGAAAAGTACTCCAAAGTTGGAACAAAACACAAGAAAATAGATAAAACCAAGCATGGAACATCAAAAATTATAGATACATTTGCAATGTATCAACATCGCCAAGCTTAACTCCTGCTCGTCCTCGAGTAGGTAAGTGATAAAAAGAAAGAATAATTTTTGAGGTGACACGCACCATCATAAACTTGATCAAAGTATTTGCAAAACATTCAAAGCTGGGATCATAGTACTTCAATCATAACATGAAAGACAAAGTTCTAGCAATAAGACAAAGAAACTATGATGCAACATGAAAAGGCACAAACAATAGATTCATGAATAACAATGCTTTGCAAGACGTTTGTTTCACATAAAGAAAACATAGCATAATAGCATTCAGCTTGTCCCTCATAGAGTAGAAAATATAAATGCATAGGACACCTTCAAAGTTCATAAGAGTGACTAGATACAATAGTTTAAAACAAGCAATATCAAAGTATGCATCAATCAACTAGTCTTGGGAAAATGCACATAGAACTAAGAATGGCCACTATGCTCTCAAAGTAAGTGCATAAAGATAGAAGGTGGAGACTCAATGTATAAGTGGAAGAAAGGCCTTCATAGAAGGAAGCAGAGATTCAAGTTTCATAAAGAGCTTCCAAAAATTATGGTACTTATAGCTTTCAGCTCTCATTGCCCCTATCATAAGCATCTTGAAGGTGATTAAGGTTAACGTGACACAACTAAGAGGATATGCTTGACAAGTTATAAACCGAAATCTCATGCCCCTTACTTACGAAGACCGATCCTCATGCTACTCAACTTCAGTCACGAGTAAGCTCTTATCATTGTAAGTACATGTGTATCATTAAGAATCGCCAACGGGGTACCCCTTGCACATGATATGGGAGCTTTCCCATAATCAAAATGATAAGGCAAGCAGACAATGAACATCTCATCGATCTTTTTATTTGCTATTTGCATAGGTTTTTATTGAGGATGCTTCATAGAGTGCTCATTATGGTGATGCTGCAAGTTTCCACCATGATTAGGCATGGCTTAGGCTAGCGTCCCAGGCGTTTCTCTAACACACATACAAACTCCATGATCTTACAAGTTCGACTTTTATTTCACACCGCCGGGATCCATAAGCAAAAGAACATGATATCAACGGGGTACAAAGTACAAGTGCAATGTTGAAAGCGTTCCCCATGGTACATGGTTCTACTAATTTCAACTTATAAAGCGCAAGCATATACGCAACAAAGAAGTACCCAATGGTTCAAGTTTATTAGAGGCAATAAAGTAAGTGTGCCATCAAGTTCGTGAGAGCTTTAATCACTAGTTTTCGCATAACAAGTTTAATTTGGAAGGTAAACAAAAGCATGAATATACTTGGAATAGTATAAGATAGTAGGTAGGTATGGTGGACTCTTTGGAATAACTTGGTTTAGGTAGTTGGATGCATGAGTGGAACTCATACTTGGTTGTGGAGGCTAGCAAAATACTGGGAGCGACAAACTAAGAGAGCAATAATGGCCATAATCATGCAGAGCGACAAAACATCATTGATAAAAGCATAAAGTGATACTACAAGTTGAAAACTAAAGGATCATAAAGGCTATGGTGACTTGAGATAGTCATAACATGGTGTGAGCATGCGCCAAGTCAACCCAAATAAAGCAACAAAGGAGAATACCACTATACTATGCTTTAATATGCTAAAACAACGCATGATTCATCCAAGGCACATTAAGCAATCTCGATTGTTTATAAAATGTCATGCTACAACAAAGAATACTAAGCATAAAGCCAAAACAATATCAAGCATGGCATGACAAAGCATAGGCCACAGTCAAAAACAAGCTCTTTTTACCACATAAGCATGAACTTTCCTACTCTTTTCCAAACCAAACCAAACTATTTGCAAACCAATGTATGAAAGAGGGGGGTCCAACCAATTTATTCAGCAAACTAAGAAAACGAAAACCAACAACAAAAATGAATACGCTCCAAGAACAACACAACTGTGCATGAAATAATAAAAATGAAGTGTTTGGAAGAAACCTAGGATTTTTATTGATGAAGAAGGGGATGCCTTGGGCATCCCCAAGCTTTGACGCTTGTACTTCTTGGATATTTCTTGGGGTGACACGTGTGGCATCCCCAAGCTTGAGCTTTAGTCCATTCTTCATCTCATTACTCATTCCTTCCATACACCTGAAATTTTTCCTTCATACAAAACTTCACACAATCTTTATTAGCAACATTAGTGCACTCAAGATAAATAAGTCTTAAGGTTCAGTTCTAACACCAAATAAACTTCCATTAGACCACTAGCTACTGTAGCACTTCCCTCAAAAAGCTCAATTCCCCAAACGAACTCAAGAAGGAACCAACAAGAAGCAAATGCAGAAAATGGCAGAAATCTGGCAAAACAGACTAGCAGGTAAAGACAAAAATTTTCGAAGACCTTATGTTGCTCAAATCAAAAAGTGTTGAACTAATGAAAGTTAGATAACAACCTGGGGTGGAAGCACAAAAATTCACGCCTCAAAAGGACGTACAGAGATTTTACACGAAGTTTTACAGTGAAGCACAGAAATCTGTTTTGGGACAACAACTTTCCCAATCATTACTTCTCTATCATTAGATGTTACTCTTGGCACAAAAAGCAAATAAAAAAGATAAGGAGAGGTTATTACAGAGGTAATAACTTCCAAGACTCATCTAAAACTTTTAGGTTATCTCCCAATAAGTACTTTTCTTTAACGCCTTTAAGTTAGGCATGATAGTTTGAGAAGATGCTCACATAAGAAATATGAATTTAAGTAAAAGAGAGCATCAAGAAGAAAATTCAAAGCACATTTAAGTCTAACCCACTTCCTATGCATAGGAATCTTGTAAAGAAACAAGTCATGAAAGCACAAAGCAACAAGCATAGTAAAGATAAACAAGTGCAACTTCAAGACTTTCAACATAAAGAGGGAAAACTTAATATTATTGAGATGCATAAAACCATGTTTCCCTCTCTCATAATAACTTTCAGTAGCATCATCAATAACATTAACAATATAACTATCACATAAAACATTCTTATCATGAGCCACATGCATATAATAATTATTACTCTCCACATAAGCATAGTCATTCTTATTAATTGTAGTGGGAGAAAATTCAACAAAATAGCTATCATTATTATTCTCATCACCATAATCATCAAAAAAGGACGCATATTGTAATCATAATTAATTTTCTCCTCAATAGTAGGTGGACTGAAAATATCATACTCATCATTGTAATCATCATATATTGGAGGTTTGGTATCATCAAAAGCAATAGAATAGCTATCTTCCAAAGTTGGGGAACTAAAAATATCATCTTCACAAAAACTAGCTTCCCCAAGCTTAGACTTTTCCATAGCATTAGCAATAATGGTGTTCAAAGAATTCATACTAATAACATTGCTATTAGCACGCAAGTAAAGTTCCATAGGTTTTTTAATTTTCTCTTCAAACACTTCATGTCCTAACTCAAGATAAATACTATAAAGCTCTCTAATTTTTTTTTGTTTTCCATTAAGCCTAACTAGTGAAAACAAGAAACAAAAAGACAAAATTGCAGAATCTAAAGGAAATAACTTCGAGTACTCACACCAGAGAATAGGCATTTTCCGTGGGAGGTTCTTCTTCTTTAATCCTCCGATGTGAATACCTTTAACCTTACCTCCCCGGCAACGGCACCAGAAAATAGCTTGATGTCTACGCACTTCTATTCTTGTAGACAGTTGTTGGGCCTCCAAGTGCAGAGGTTTGTAGAACAGCAGCAAGTTTTCCCTTAAGTGGATCATCCAAGGTTTATCGAACTCAGGGAGGAAGTGGTCAAAGGTATTCCCTCTTAAGAAACCCTGCAATCAAGATACAAGAAGTATCTTGTGTCCCCAACACACCCAATACACTTGTCAGGTGTATAGGTGCACTAGTTCGGCGAAGAGATAGTGAAATACAAGTGGTATGGATAATTATAAGTGGTAACGGTGATATAAAATAACTTGATGGCGTGGAAGAGACTAAAGTCAAACTGAAATAAAGATGGCAACAAGAAAACGTGTAACAGATCTAATAGCAAACGGTGTTTCAGTGCTTAGAAACAAGGCCTAGGGATCATACTTTCACTAGTGAACACTCTCATATAAATATATTATCTTCATGATACTACGCTAAACTACTCTCCGGTTGGACACTCTAATCATTGGTAGGGCTATAATAGCACACCTTAAAGTAAGCCTTTCCCATCTAGAAAACCCCACACTGTCACCTTGAGTACTAGATGAGTCCAACAAACACCACAATTTCATAAAGACATCCAACTCCAAATATAACTCATAACAAGTATTTGTAATCTCTAGCCTAAGTGACACCATGGTTTGCACACTGTCAACTTCACACACATGGGGAGAGCAGAGATCCATTAAAGCACTTGAGTAGCAAGGTAGATCTATAGATTACAAGCTCATGATCTCAATAAGATCACGCATAGAGAGAGAGATGAACACATAGCTACCGGTAGAACCCTTAGCCTCGAGAGAGAACTACTCCCTCCTCATCATGGGAATCAGCAATGGTGATGGAGATGGTGGTGGAGATCGATGGAGATGGCTCCGGGGGCACTTCCCCGTCCAGGCAGGGTGCGGAACAGAGACTTTCTGTCCCCCGAATCCCCCCTTCGGTGGCGGCGGGGCAGCGGAACTTTTCGTGGCTGGAGGCTTGATGATTTAGGGTTTTGGTATCGGGAGGCTCTTATAGGCGAAGGAGACAAGGTCGGTGGCCGGCCAGGGGGCCCACACCATTCCCTGGCGCGGCCTGGGCTGGCCCGTGCCAAGGGGGTGTGGCCACCCTGTGGCCCCTCTCCGACTCTCCTTCTAGCCCCGTGAGTCTTCCGGGAAAATAGTAACTTTGGCTTTTGTCCCGTCCAATTCTAAGAATATTCATTTTCTGACTTCCTAGAACCAAAAACAGCAGAAAACAGGCAACTGGCACTGTGGCATCTTGTTAATAGGTTAGTCCAAGAAATCATATGAAAAGTACTCCAAAGTTGGAACAAAACACAAGAAAGTAGATAAAACCAAGCATGGAACATCAAAAATTATAGATACATTTGCAATGTATCAGTCTCCGCCAACGATAAGGGCAAAGGGCCTGCAGAAGAGGATCTCCAAGACTCTAAGCCAGGAGGAGGATATCGATAGTGAAGTTGAAGAGGAGGCAAAGGAAGACCAGCATCCGCACGCCCGCACCACCATTGCAAGCATTGGAGTGGTGGCAAACCCTGCCAGGTTCAAAAGGACTGCACGGATGTCCACTGGAGGGAAGACTCCGCGTCATTGCTTGGCTTCACGGTCACCTTCTCCATGCACCAAGAATCCCTTCGATACCCTTATCCATGAGCAGCAATTCCAGAATATGCCCAAGGCGAAACTACCCTCCAATTTTTACATGCCTCATTCTAACCATGCAGGAAAATAAGATCTCAAGGAGGAAGAGTGGGGAAAGAATCGCAAGAGCTGGGATTCACAACCCGACATGATCATGAACCACATCGAGCACAATTCGGAGTTGATTCGCCCAGGCAACGTGGTACCCAAGTTTCCTGTAATCAGCCGCGATGACTACAGTTGGTGTGCCAAATACTCAGAGGGTCTTTTCCAGCACGAATTCAACTTTACATTTAAATACAAAATATCAGGCTAATGGCCATCAAGTTGGCCCCCCAATCATTTCTCACCGTTATGTCGCACCCGTCGCTTAGGCCTGGTGGCTGTCATGTAGGCTGCAGCGCTGGCACAGTGGATAGGACAACACGACCGGCCCAGTGTATTGACGTGAAAAAATAGGGCACATATATTGTTGTTATAATTATGTTTTGTTTACTCAGAAGCTGGAACGGCCACCGCCACATGTCTCTCCTTTGGACTTCCGTCCCCATCGTTAACCACTACCTTATAAGCGCATTGACGGTTCCACGGTTCCCCTGCATCGGCAAAAACCACTCTTCTTCTTCCTGTCATATGTATTCTTCTCATCTTCTCCTTTCCGCCATGGAAGGTCGTCCCACTCTAGAGACAAGCTTCACTACCCATGACAATAAGAAGATAGACGTCATCTACACCAATGAGGAGGAGACACTGGTGCGAGTCCTGAGGATGTACGAGGGTTGGCTTGAGAAAGACGAGGAGAAGTTTGAGGGATTGGACCTCGAGTACACCCCGGAGGACCCATATGAAGGGAATGAAGTCGCCGTCGTTCAACTGGCCATGAGGAAACACGTCCTCATCTACCACCTCTCCCGGTTTGTAGATCTACTCTCTGTAGTTAACCGCTTTTAGGGTTTTCTTCTCTTGTTCTTTATCCATTTGCTCATCTTGCAACTATTGGATTTTATTTAGGACCAAATAAATTATGACAAGACAATGTTGAGAGTCTTGATCTTGCATTTACTAAAAAAATTAAAATTATATTAAGATGATGATCTTGCATTGACAAAATATTTGTAGTTACAAATTTTGGTGATGACAAACTACATACTTTCAGGACTAACATGAATTGTCCAGCGCTGCGCCCATTCCTTGTAGAAAAGGGAATTGTTATATGCACTATCGACAATACAACTGATGTTTAGAAATTTCATCGAGAGGGAATTACAATTCCTACGCACAACTGGATCGATATTCAGAGTCTTGTCAAGATCCTAGGGGGCTCGAGGAAGGATGGAATGGCATCTCTCACAACTAGAATCCTCGATGAGTCGTACGATAGAATGAAGGCAGATTTCCCTACGGATAGGCACGATTTCTAGGACTAGTGGCCGTTGTCTGATATAAACCTAAAGTATGCAGCCATAGATGCTTACGTGACCTACCAGCTGTACAAGAAGATCCATTTTTTTCTAGGTTACCTCGTGTTTTTCCCTATTTGCAAGAGGGAAGACGGGCTTAGGGGAGCCCTTTGTAGAAAATGCAGAATAGGTGAGTTTGAAGCTACATATGCAAAGAAAATGCCTGCATCTGAAGCAGCTGACAGAGAGGCTACAGAAGCATCTGAAAGAGAGCTTGTAGCTGAAGCTGAAGCAGCTGACAGAGAGGGTGCTACTAAAGCAGCAACCAGAGAGGCAACATCTTCTAGCGGCAACAATCAGGCCTATGATGCACCACGAATTGTGTCGTAGGATGCTAAAGATAGGGAAGCCAAGTCAGATCCCAGGTGGGACGAAGCATTTTGTGAGCTGTGGAGTGCCAATAATGTAAGATCCACCTGGAATGATCACAGTTGGTCGCCTAGGAACGATGGCAAGTGCCTCAAGTGGGCTGATGAGAAGTGAATTAAATTTTACTCCTTTGTATTATGTTTCTATTTTGTGGAACTCATTTATCTTGTCAAGATGTCTAGCGCCTCAAGTGAGAGTAGTAAAATAAATTTTACTTCTTTGTGTTATGTTTCTGTATGTGTCTTGTAGCTTGTCAAGATGGTAGCTCATTAACTGGCAGTTTGAAAGAGTACCTTTTTCCTCTCTCGCTAAACAGATATGTTTCATTTTGCCCAAATTGGTAGCAAATCTAGAGAAGATGCTCTCTTCAATAATTCGTTCCCTTTTGGACCTCTTTTTGCCTCCGATCTGGTAACAAATCTAGAGCAGCAAATCACACCAGGCAGAATACATTCATCTAGAAAACAAAACAAATGTAGATATAGCTGTGCGCAGCTAAATAGGATATAGCAATAGAAAGTAGGTTTCTTAAAGAGGTTCGATACATTCAACCCCTTCCTTGCGTGCAGAACTAGGATACGCGCAAAATATAGAAAATCAAAAGAAGTTGCTTAGCAGCAGCAACAGACACATTCAACCCCTCCTTGCATGCGCTTGCGCCTCCGCCTCCTTCCTCCGGCGCTCCCTCCACTTCTTGCTGCCTAGTCCCTTGATCTTGGGGGGCCTTGGGCTTGATTAGAGGCATGCGACCCTCTTTGATGGCCACCTGCTAGAGGTTTTAGAGGTGAATGCCGAGAGCCTGGTGTTCAGCGATGTAGGCGTTGATGTTCACAGTCTGGCCGCCATTGTGGGTGCCGAAGCTCGGGCCCTCTGCATGCATCACTAAGGAGTTGAAGTCGGTGCCGGCGAGACTTGCCCTGTAGAAGGTGATACCCTTACAGAAGGGGCAACTGTAGTTGCTGCTAGCGAAGAAGGCATCGTACTGGCCGGCCTGCAGCCTCGTCAGCACCTGACGAGTCTTGGTGTTCCTGGACTCATCGTCATCGCTGTAGACGTTGCTACCATAAACCTATTGGAAGAAAAGGAAAATGGGGGAGTAGATGATGTAAGAAGATCGAGCAATCAAAATACGAACAAGCAAATCCTAATAAACCAAGATCTAGCATCCAACGATGGGAACGCTAGAAGAACCAGGGAAGGGGAGCAAACCCTAGTTACCTCCGACCATGGGTCGTCGATGCCGGTGTCGTAGGGGTTCACTGGAGCGATGTACTTATTTGGATCGTAGGGGTCCCTAAAGAGCTAGATCTTCTCGTGGCTGGCGGGAGCCTCCTCACCGGCGGCTACGTTGGTAGCAGGGACAGGGGCCAGGACAGGAACGACGGCTGCCATCGATGCCTCGACGGGGGCCTGGACGGGGACGGCGACTGCTTTCAACGCGTCGAGGGGGACCGGCGAGGAGACGGGGGCCTCCTCGCCGGTGGCCTCGGAGGCGACGATGGCCACTTTATCCTCCTCCGCCATCGTCGGCGCGGACGGGGTATTCTTGGGAGTTTGCAGATGCTGGTGGGACAGTGGAGAGGGTTGCGTGGGGAGAGTGAGCGAGAGTAAGAGTGGGTGTGCGGAGAGGGGGTCTATAGTTAAGGTAAATGGAAGCAAGGCATGTTTTGTTGCACCACCATGCAACACGCCACGCAGGCTACTGTACCGTGCACCGCGACACGCGCACGGTACGTCATGGTTTTTTCCCGGGCCATGCATGGTAGTCATGTATTGAGCCGCATGCAAAGGACGCATACACAATTTCTATGTACGAAGTTTGACACGGCCATAAAATTGGTGATAATTAAAAGGGGAAATGTAGAGGGGAAGGTAGGTGGCTGTTGTTGGAGATACTCCCAAGAGGCAATAATAAAAGTGATTATTATTATATCTTTGTTTTTATGATGAATGTTTACATCACATGCTATAATTGTATTATTAGGAAACACTAATACTTGTGTGTTTTGTAAACATAAGAGAGTCCCTAGAAAGCCTCTTGTTGAACTAGCTTGTTGATTGATTGATGATCATGGTTTCCTGATCATGGACATAAGGATGTGATTAATAACAAGGTTATATCATTAGGAGAATGATGTAATGGACACACACCCATAGTAAGCGTAGCATAAGATCAAGTCATTAAGTTCGTATTGCTGTAAGCTTTCAAATACATAGTAACCTATTCCTTTGACCATGAGGTTATGTTAATCACCATCACCGGATGGATACTTTGATGACATCAAACGCCGCTTCGTAACTGGGTGGTTATAAAAGTGTCATTGGGTATTCTGAAAGTATGTGTTGAAGCGCATGAACCAAGATTGGGATTTTTCCATCCATATGACGGATAGATATGCTCTGGGCCCTCTCGGTGGAATGTCATCTAGTTAGCTTGCAAGAATGTGACTAGGTCATAAGGGATGACATATCACGGAACGAGTAAAGAGTACTTATCAGTAACGAGGTAGAACTAGGTATGGAGATACCGACGATCAAACCTCGGATAAGTATAGTGTCGCGAGACAAAGGGAATTAGTTTCATATGTAAGTGGTTCAATCGATCGCGAAGTCATCGTTGAGTATGTGGGAGCCATTATGGATCTCCAGGTCCCGCTGATGGTTATTGATAGGAGATGTGTCTCTATCATGTCTACATATTCACGAACCGTAGGGTGACACACTTAAGGTTCGAAGTTGTTTTAAGTAGATATGGAATGTGCGTTGGAGACCGAATGTTGTTCGGAGTCTCGGATTGGATTCGGGACATCACGAGGAGATCCAGAATGGTCCGAAGAATAAGATTCATATATAGGGGATCATTTTCTAAGTTAGGAAATGTTCCGGAGTGTTTGTATGAGGATTCTAGAAGGTTTCGGAATGTTCCGGAAGGTTCTAGAAGATATCTTGGAGTTTGCTTGAAAATCAAGATAGGGATCAAGGAGTCCTGGTGGGTCAAGATATGGAGTCGTGGGGGAGGAGGACTCCTCCCCCCACCTCCAATACGCTGGCCTACAAGGGAGGGGAGTCCTACAAGGACTCCCCCTCCCTAGGCGCCTCCCTTCTTTAAATAGAGGGGCAGGGGCGCCCCCTCCTCCCCTGCTCCCATAACACCCAATCTCTGCCGCCTCTCTCCTCCACCATCTTCTGCACAGGCATAGGCGAAGCCCTGCAGAATTCTCTACTCCACCACCACCACGCCGTCGTGCTGCTGGGATTCCGTGGAGAAGATCTACTACCTCCGCTGCTCACTGGAACGGGGAGAGGAAGGTCTGCTTCGACTCCGCACGTGTGACCGACTGCAGAAGCGCTGCCGAATCGTGGCGCCGGAAGGATTGTCCACTTGACCGACTGCGGAAGCGCTGCTGGAACGCGACGCCGGAAGGATCGTCTACACGATCTTGAGATTGGCAAGTGATCGACTACATCAACCACGAGATCTAATCTTGTTAACGCTTTCGGATCTACGAGGGTTAGTTCCTATCTATCTCGTTGCTCATGTCTAATAGATTAGATCTTGGCTTTTATCTAGATTAGATCTAGGTTTTGTTCGTTCTTGCGGTAGAAATTTTTTGTTTTCCATGCTACGAACCCTTCAGTGGTATCAGAGCCGTATCTATGCGTAGATCTGTTGCACAAGTAGAACACAATGTTTTTGTGGGCGTTGATGCTTTTGTTGTCGGTGTCTTAGCGTGTACTTTGCATCTTGCGGCATGGTGGGATGAAGCGGCTCGGGCTAACATTACATGTCATCGCACATGAGACTTGCTCCACGCTTGACGTGCAACTTGCTTTGCACAAGTGGCTTTGCGGGTGTCTGTCTCTCCCACCATAGTTAAGATTCAATTTACAATGAGCATCTTGACAACACTTGTATCAACGTTGTGGTCCTTGTTCGTAGGTAAGATCGGTCTTATGCGAAAGCCCCAAACCACGTAAAACATGCAAAGAAAATTAGAGGCGTCTAACTTGTTTTTGCAGGGGTTTTGTGATGTGATATGGCCAACATGTGATTGTGATTGTATTTGATGTATGCAATGATCCTTGTTGTAATATGGAAACCGGCAGGAGCCTAATGGTTGTCTTTAATTCTGTTAAGACCTGTGTGTCTATTCATCTTGTAATAGCTTTATTCCAAGTAGTTGTAATAGTTGCTGGTGATGATGGACAACCATGAAGCGGCGCCACTGACCTTGACGCAATGCTGGTGATGATGGAGATCATGTTCGTGCTTTGGAGATGGAGATCAAAGGCGCAAGAAGAAAAGGCCATATCATATCACACTAATTATGAATTGCCTGTGATGTTAATCCTTTATGCATCTTGTATTGCTTAGATCGCGATGGTAGCATTATAAGATGATCCCTCTCACTAAATATCAAGTAATAAAGTGTTCACCCTTAGTTGGCACCGTTGCTAAGACTCGTCGTTTCGAAGCATCTCGTGATGATCGGATGTGATAGATTCTACGTGTGCATACAACGGGTGCAAGCCAGATTTGCACATGCGGAAACTAAGGTTGTCTTGACGAGCCTAGCATGTACAGACATGGTATCGGAACACGGAATACCGAAAGGTAGAGCATGAGTCATATAATTGATATGATGAACATGAAGATTGTTCGCCGATGAAACTACATCTTCTCTCGTGAAGATCGGACTTGGTGTAGTGGACTTGGTTCGTGTAATCACTAAGACAATGTGAGGGATGTTGTTTTGAGTGGGAGTTCACCTAGTTAGTTTAATAATTAAATTTGAACTCAATTTGTCATAAACTTAGTCTAAACTACTTGCAAATTGTTGTAGATTATGGCGACCCCCTCCATCAATTTCAATGTGTTCCTAGAGAAAGAAAAACTTAAGAACAATGGAAGCAATTTCACGGACTGGTTCCGTGGACTGAAGATCATCCTCAGGGCTGGTTAGTTGACCTATGTGCTCGATGCACCGCTAGGTGACCCACCTGCAGATAATGCCACCGATGACGAAAAGAATGTTTTCGCCACTCGGAAGAATCATTACTCCACAGTTCAGTGTGCCATCCTATACGGTTTAGAAGCGGAGCTCCAACAGCGTTTTGAGCACCACGACCCGTTCGAGATCATTAAGGAGCTCAGGCTAATTTTTGAGACTCGCGCGGCCATGGAGAGCTATGAGGCCTCCGAGAAATTCTTTAACTGTAAGATGGAAGAGGGAAGCTCCGTTAGCGAGCACGTGCTCACCATGTCTGGGTACGCTAAGAAGCTCCAAGAGTTGGGGATATCGATTCCTAATGAATTGGGGATTCACCGTCTCCTTCAATCACTGCCACCAAGTTACAAGAACTTTGTGATGAACTACAGCATGCACTGCATGAACAAGACGTTGCCTGAACTGTCGTCCATGCTGAAAACTGCTGAAGTGGAGATCAAGAAGGAGCAACAAGAGTTGATGGTCAATAAGACCACCAATTTCAAGAAACGGGGCAAGCCTAAGAACAAGGGCAACTTCAAGAAGGACGGCAAGAAAGCTGCCGCACCTGCTAAGAAGCCCAAGGCTGGTCCTAATCCTGAAACTGAGTGCTTCTACTGCAAGGGTGCTGGTCACTGGAAGCATAACTTCCCCAAGTACCTGGCGGATCTAAAGAACGGCAACATCAAGAAGAAAGGTATATTTGATATATGTGTTATAGATGTGTATCTTACTAGTAATCGTAGTAGTGCCTGGGTATTTGATACTGGTTCGGTTGCTCATATTTGTAACTCGAAACAGGAGCTGCGGAATAAACGAAGACTGGCAAGAGACGAGGTGACGATGCGCGTTGGAAATGGCTCCAAGGTTGATGTGATCGCCGTCGGCACGCTCCCTCTACATCTACCTTCGGGATTAGTTTTAAATTTAAATAATTGTTATTTGGTGCCTGCGTTAAGCATGAACATTATATCTGGATCCTGTTTATTGCGAGATGGTTACTCTTTTAAGTTCGAGAATAAAGGTTGTTCGATTTATATGAGTAATATCTTTTATGGTAATGCACCTAAGATGAATGGTTTATTCTTACTGAATCTCGATGGTAGTGATACACATGTTCACAACATAGATGCTAAACGAATAAAATTGAATGATAATTCTACATACATGTGGCACTGTCGTCTTGGTCACATTGGAGTGAAGCGTATGAAGAAACTCCATTCAGATGGACTTCTTGAATCACATGATTTTGAATCACTTGAAAGATGCGAAGCATGTCTAATGGGAAAAATGATTAAGACTCCATTCTCTGGTACAATGGAGCGAGCTACAGACTTATTGGAAATAATACATACCGATGTGTGCGGACCAATGAGTGTAGCATCGCGTGGTGGATATCGTTATGTTCTCACTTTCACGGATGACTTGAGTAGATATGGGTATGTCTATTTTATGAAACATAAGTCTGAAACTTTCGAGAAGTTTATGGAATTTCAAAGTGAAGTGGAAAATCATCGTAACAAGAAGATTAAGTTTCTGCGTTCTGATCGCGGAGGTGAATATCTGATTTATGAGTTTGGCATGCATTTAAAGAAATGTGGAATACTTTCACAGTTGACACCGCCGGGAACACCACAGCGTAATGGTGTGTCCGAACGTCGTAATCGAACTCTCTTAGATATGGTTCGGTCTATGATGTCTCTTACAGATTTACCGTTATCATTTTGGGGCTATGCATTAGAGACAGCCGCATTCACTTTAAATAGGGCACCATCCAAATCCGTTGAAACGACACCGTACGAATTGTGGTTTGGTAAGAAACCTAAGTTGTCGTTCCTTAAAATTTGGGGTTGCGAAGCATATGTAAAGAAGTTACAACCTGATAAGCTAGAACCCAAAGCGGAGAAATGCGTCTTCATAGGATACCCTAAAGAAACAATTGGGTATACCTTCTATCATAGATCCGAAGGCAAAGTTTTCGTTGCAAAGAATGGATCCTTTCTTGAGAAGGAGTTTCTCTCGAAAGAGGTGACTGGAAGGAAAGTAGAACTCGATGAGGTTATTGAACCTTCTCTCGGATTTGAGAGTAGCGCAGCACCAGAAGATGTTTTTGTGCCGCCTGCACCAATTGGAGAGGAAGCTAATGATAATGATCATGAAACTTCAAATGAAGTTACTGCTGAACCTCGCAGGTCAACAAGGGTTCGTACCACTCCTGATTGGTATGACTCTGCCTTGAACGTCATGTTGGTGGACAACGCTGATGACCCTGTGACGTATGAAGAAGCTATGGTGAGCCTAGATTCCGACAAATGGCTAGAAGCCATGAAATCCGAAATGGGATCCATGTACGAAAACCAAGTGTGGACTTTGGTGGACTTACCGGATGGCCGTAAGGCTGTCGAGAACAAATGGATTTTCAAGAGAAAAACAGATGCTAATGGTAATGTTACCGTCTATAAAGCTCGACTTGTCGCGAAAGGGTTCCGACAAATTCAAGGAGTTGACTATGATGAGACTTTCTCGCCAGTAGCGAAGCTAAAGTCTGTGAGGATTTTGTTAGCAATTGCTGCATATTTCGATTATGAGATTTGGCAGATGGATGTCAAAATGGCGTTCCTTAATGGTGACATTGAGGAAGAGTTGTATATGGTACAACCCAAGGGTTTTTTCGATCCTAAAGATGCTGACAAGGTATGCAAGCTTCAGCGCTCCATTTATGGACTGAAACAAGCATCCAGGAGTTGGAATCAACGTTTTGATAAAGTAATCAAAAACTTTGGATTTATACAAACTTATGGAGAAGCTTGTATTTACAAGAAAGTGAGTGGGGGCTCTGTAGCATTCCTAGTACTATATGTAGATGACATATTGTTGATTGGGAATGATATAGAACTCCTTAATAGCGTCAAAACCTATTTGAATAATAGTTTTTCAATGAAGGATCTTGGCGAAGCGGCATACATTCTAGGCATCAAGATTTATAGAGATAGATCAAAACGCCTAATAGCGCTTTCACAAAGTACATACTTGGACAAAGTTCTAAAGAAGTTTAGAATGGAAGATAGCAAGAAAGGGTCCGTGCCCATGTTGTCAGGTAAGACCTTGAGTAAAACTCAAAGTCCAGCTACGGCAGAAGATAGAGAGAAAATGAATAATATTCCCTATGCCTCGGCCATAGGTTCTATCATGTATGCCATGCTATGTACAAGACCGGATATAGCACATGCTGTTAGTTTGACTAGCAGATATCAAAGTGATCCTGGAATGGAGCACTGGACAGCGGTCAAGAATATCCTAAAGTACCTAAATAGGACTAAGGATATGGTTCTTTCTTATGGAGGTGATGAACAGCTTGTTGTAAATGGTTACACCGATGCTAGTTGGAACACCGATCCAGATGACTCAAAGTCACAGTCGGGATACGTATTTATTTTGAATGGTGCTGCAGTGAGCTGGAGGAGTGCAAAGCAAAGCGTTGTGGAGAAATCTTCAACTGAATCAGAATACATAGCTGCTTCGGAGGCTGCACAAGAAGCCATTTGGATGAAGGAATTCATTACTAAACTCGGCGTGGTTCCCAGTGCGTTGGACCCGATGGCCATCTACTGTGACAACACAGGTGCCATAGCTAATGCGCAGGAGCCAAGGTCACATAGCAAGCTGAAGCACATCAAGCTACGTTTCCACGCTATTCGCGAGTATGTCCGGGATGGTGACATAAAGATTTGCAAAGTACACACTGATCTGAATGTGGCAGATCCGTTGACTAAACCTCTCCCTTGGGCAAAGCATGACCAACACCAAAACGCCATGGGTGTTAGGTATATTATTATGTAATCTAGATTATTGACTCTAGTGCAAGTGGGAGACTGTTGGAGATATGCCCAAGAGGCAATAGTAAAAGTGATTATTATTATATCTTTGTGTTTATGATGAATGTTTACATCACATGCTATAATTGTATTATTAGGAAACACTAATACTTGTGTGTTTTGTAAACATAAGAGAGTCCCTAGAAAGCCTCTTGTTGAACTAGCTTGTTGATTGATTGATGATCATGGTTTCCTGATCATGGACATAAGGATGTGATTAATAACAAGGTTATATCATTAGGAGAATGATGTAATGGACACACACCCATAGTAAGCGTAGCATAAGATCAAGTCATTAAGTTCATATTGCTGTAAGATTTCAAATACATAGTAACCTATTCCTTCGACCATGAGGTTATGTTAATCACCATCACCAGATGGATACTTTGATGACATCAAACGCCGCTTCGTAACTGGGTGGTTATAAAAGTGTCATTGGGTATTCTGAAAGTATGTGTTGAAGCGCATGAACCAAGATTGGGATTTGTCCATCCATATGACAGATAGATATGCTCTGGGCCCTCTCGGTGGAATGTCATCTAGTTAGCTTGCAAGCATGTGACTAGGTCACAAGGGATGACATATCACGGAACGAGTAAAGAGTACTTATCAGTAACGAGGTAGAACTAGGTATGGAGATACCGACGATCAAACCTCGGATAAGTATAGTGTCGCGAGACAAAGGGAATTAGTTTCATATGTAAGTGGTTCAATCGATCACGAAGTCATCGTTGAGTATGTGGGAGACATTATGGATCTCCAGGTCCCGCTTATGGTTATTGATAGGAGATGTGTCTCTATCATGTCTACATATTCACGAACCGTAGGGTGACACACTTAAGGTTCGAAGTTGTTTTAAGTAGATATGGAATGTGCGTTGGAGACTGAATGTTGTTCGGAGTCTCGGATTGGATTCGGGACATCACGAGGAGATACGGAATGGTCCGGAGAATAAGATTCATATATAGGGGATCAATTTCTAAGTTAGGAAATGTTCCGGAGTGTTTGTATGAGGATTCTAGAAGGTTTCGGAATGTTCCGGAAGGTTCTAGAAGATATCTTGGAGTTTGCTTGAAAATCAAGATAGGGATCAAGGAGTCCTGGTGGGTCAAGATACGGAGTCGTGGGGGAGGAGGACTCCTCCCCCCACCTCCAATCCGCCGGCCTACAAGGGAGGGGAGTCGTACAAGGACTCCCCCTCCCTAGGCGCCTCCCTTCTTTAAATAGAGGGGCAGGGGCGCCCCCTCCTCCCCTGCTCCCATAACACCCAATCTCTGCCGCCTCTCTCCTCAACCATCTTCTGCACAGGCATAGGCAAAGCCCTGCAGAATTCTCTAATCCACCACCACCACGCCGTCGTGCTGCTGGGATTCCGTGGAGAAGATCTACTACCTCCGCTGCTCGCTGGAACGGGGAGAGGAAGGTCTGCTTCGACTCCGCACGTGTGACCGACTACGGAAGCGCTACCGAATCGCGGCGCCGGAAGGATCGTCCACTTGACCGACTGCGGAAGCGCTGCTGGAACGCGACGTCGGAAGGATCGTCCACACGATCTTGAGATCGGCAAGTGATCGACTACATCAACCACGAGATCTAATCTCGTTAACGCTTTCGGATCTACGAGGGTTAGTTCCTATCTATCTCGTTGCTCATGTCTAATAGATTAGATATTGGCTTTTATCTAGATTAGATCTAGGTTTTGTTCGTTCTTGCGGTAGAAATTTTTTGTTTTCCATGCTACGAACCCTTCAGCTGTATGGCGAGAATTGTGGGGTTGTGCTAGATCGGGTAGAGGGATGTGTTGATGACTGCGAGTGACTCGATGAAGGAGGAGACGCTAGGTCTCGTCAAGCTCAGCTCTTCGGCCTCCGACTAGCGCGTGGAAGTTTCTTACGGTGGGGCCCAGTTGGAAGTGAGAATGAGAGCCGCTGGGTAAAAAATGGTATATGTCTTATTAAAATCAAGTGGCAATAAATTGCAGCTACCCGTCGATGACTGTGCACTCGATGACGCATGTGTTGTGGCATAGTAGTAGTATTAGGATTTTTATACTTGATTAAACATGACATGACCAGTCGACGACTTTTTCCATGGACGGCTTCGTGTTCTTTCTTGTAGAAGTCTCGCTGAGGGAGACGTCCGTGCTGTCTCACGCTGTACTGTGAAGGGAACGACGTGTGCAACGATCCTCGTTAGATCACACAGAATCAACGTTGGTGCACACGATCCGCGTGACAACTGTGACAACTAATCAGGGCATAGCAGACAGAGTGAGCACGGGTTTGGGCTTCTACGAAGGAAAGAGAGGGGGGCAAAACGGAGTAGTATCAAAAAACCAAAGGCAAAACTGAGTACTATAAAAATGGAAAGTGAGTGTCTTGTACAATGAAATACATCGTGGCATACATCAAGTTATGCCAAGATAGATCCACTAGAGTTCATTGGATGTGTGTTCTTCTCATAAACCACATGGATCCACTCGCGTTCATTGCAAGTGTGTTATTGTCATAAACCACATGGATCCACCAGTGTCATTGCAAGTGTGTTGTTTTCATAAACCACATGTTGATCCACCAGTGTCATTGCATGTGTGTTCTTTTCAAGAACCACATATGGATCCACCAGTGTCACTGGATGTGTGTTCTTTTCACAAACTAGATATGGATCCACCAGAGTCATTGCATGTGTGTTCTTTCAATAAACCACCGCTAGAGTCATTGCATCTCTGTTCTTTTCATTAACCACAGCTAGAGTCATTGCATGTATGTTCTTCTCACAATCCACATATGGATCCACCAGAGTCATTGAAATGTGTGTTCTTTTCACAAACCACACATGGATCCACCAGTGTCATTGGATCAATGTTATTTTCACAAACAACATATGGATCCACAAGTGTCATTGCATGTGTGTTCTTCTCACAAACCACATCTAGAGTCATTGCATGTGTGTTCTTTTCATAAACCACACAAGGATCCACCAGTGTCATTGGATGTGTGTAATTTTCATGAACCACACCCAGTGTCGTTGCATGTGTGTTCTTCTCACAAACCGCATATGGATCCACCAGTGTCATTGGATGTGTGTTCTTCTCACAAACCACATAAGGATCCACCAGTGTCATTGCATGTGTGTTCTTCTCACAAACCACGTCTAGAGTCATTGCATGTGTGTTCTTTTCATAAACCACATAAGGATCCACCAATGTCATTGGATGTGTGTTCTTTTCATGAACCACACCCAGTGTCATTGCATGTGTGTTCTTCTCACAAACCACACATGGATCCACCCAGTGTCATTGGATGTGTGTTCTTTTGACAAACCACATATGCATCCACCGGTTTCATTGCATGCGTGTTCTTTTCACAAACCACATCTAGAGTCATTGAAATGTGTGTTCTTCTCACAAACCACATATGGATCCACAAGTGTCATTGGATGTGTGTTCTTCTCACAAACCACACATGGATCCACCAGTGTCATTGGATGTGTGTTCTTCTCACAAACCACATCTAGAGTCATTGCACATGTGTTCTTCTCACAAACCACATATGGGTCCAACAGAGTTCATTGGATGTGTGTTCTTTTCATGAACCACACCTAGTGTCATTGCGTGTGTGTTCTTCTTACAAACCACACATTGATCCACTAGAGTTCATTGCATGTCTGTTATTCTCACAAACCACATTGATCCACCAGTGTCATTGCTTGTGTGTTCTTTTCACAAACCACATGTGGATCCACCAGAGTCACTGCATGTGTGTTCTTTTCATAAACCACATAAGGATCCACCAGTGTCATTGCATGTGTGTTCTTTTCAAGAAACACAACCAGTGTCATTGCATGTGTGCTCTTCTCACAAACCACACATGGATCCACCAGTGTCATTGCATGTGAGTTCTTTTCACAAAGCACATATGGATCCAATAGTGTCATTGCATGTGTGTTATTTTCATTAACCATAGCTAGAGTCATTGCATGTGTGTTCTTTTCACAAACCACATGGATCCACCAGAGTCATTGCATGTGTGTTCTTTTCATTAACCGTAACTAGAGTCACTGCATGTCTGTTCTTTTCATTAACCACAGCTAGTGTCATTGCATGTCTATTCTTTCCACAGACCACATATGGATCCACCAGTGTCATTGCATGTGTGTTTTGGATGTGTGTTCTTCTCACAAACCACACATGGATCCACCAGTGTCATTGGATGTGTGTTCATCTCACAAATCACATATGGATCCACTAATGTGATTGCATGTGTGTTCTTCTCACAAACCACAACTAGAGTCATTGGATGTGAGTTCTTCTCACAAACCACATATGGATCCACCAGAGTTCATTGGATGTGTGTTCTTTTCATGAACCACACCCAGTGTCATTGCATGTGTGTTCTTCTCACAAACCACACATGGATCCACCAGTGTCATTGGATGTGTGTTCATCTCACAAACCACATCTGGCGTCATTGTATGTGTGTTGTTTTCATTAACCACAGCTAGAGTCATTGCATGTGTGTTCTTGTCACAAACCACATATGGATCCACCAGAGTTCATTGCATGTCTGTTCTTTTCACAAACCACATCTAGACTCATTGCATGTGTGTTCTTTTCACAAAGCACATCTAGAGTCATTGCATGTGTGTTCTTCTCACAAACCATAGCTAGAGTCATTGCATGTGTGTTCTTCTCACAAACCACATCTAGAGTGATTGCGTGTGTGTTCTTTTCATTAACCACAGCTAGAGTCATTGCATGTCTATTTTTTTCACAAACCACATATGGATCCACCAGTGTCATTGCATGTGTGTTCTTTTCACAAACCACAGCTAGAGTCAGTGCATGTGTGTTCTTTTCATTAACCACAGCTAGAGTCATTGCATGTTTGTTCTTTCCACAAACAACACATGGATCCACCAGTGTGATTGCATGTGTGTTCTTTTCATGAACCACACCCAGTTCATTGCATGTGTGTTCTTTTCAAAAACCACATAAGGATCCACAAGAGTTCATTGCATGTGTGTTCTTTTCATGAACCACAACTAGAGTCATTGCATGTCTATTCTTTTCACAATTCACACATGGATCCACCAGTGTCATTGCATGTGTGTTATTTTCACAAACCACAGCTAGAGTCATTGCATGTGTGTTCTTTTCACAAACCACATCTAGAGTCATTGCATGTGTGTTCTTCTCACAAACCACAGCTAGAGTCATTGCATGTGTGTTCTTCTCACAAACCACAGCTAGAGTCATTGCATGTGTGTTCTTCTCACAAACCACATCTAGAGTCATTGCATGTGTGTTCTTCTCACAAACCTCATATGGATCCACCAGAGTGCATTGCATGTCTGTTCTTTTCACAAACCACATCTAGAGTCATTGCAGGTCTATTTTTCCAGAAACCACATATGAATCCACTAGTGTCATTGCATGTGTGTTCTTTTCACAAACCACGGCTAGAGTCATTCCATGTGTGTTCTTTTCACAAACCACAGCTAGAGTCATTGCACATGTGTTCTTCTCAAAAACCACACATGGATCCACCAGAGTTCATTGCATGTCTGTTCTTTTCACAAACCACATCTAGAGTCATTGCATGTGTGTTCTTCTCACAAACCTCATATGGATCCACCAGATTTCATTACATGTGTGTTCTTTTAATTAACCACAGCTAGAGTCATTGCATGTACGTTCCTTTCACAAACCACATATGGATCCACAAGTGTCATTGCATGTGTGTTCTTTTCAAAAACCACATCAAGAGTCATTGTATGTGTGTTCTTTTCATTAACCACAACTAGTGTCATTGCATGTGTGTTCTTCTCACAAACCATAGATGGATCCACCAGAGTTCATTGCATGTCTGTTCTTTTCACAAACCACATCTAGAGTCATTGCATGTTTGTTCTTCTCACAAACCACATATGGATCCACCAGAGTTCATTGCATGTGTGTTCTTTTCATTAACCACACCTAGAGTCATTGCATGTTTGTTCTTTTCACAAACCACATATGGATCCACTAGTGTCATTGCATGTGTGTTCTTTTCACAAACCACAGCTAGAGTCATTGCATGTGTGTCCTTTTCACAAACCACATCTTGATTCATTGCATGTGTGTTCTTCTCACAAACCACATATGGATCCACCAGAGTTCATTGCATGTCTGTTCTTTTCACAAACCACATCTAGAGTCACTTCATGTCTGTTCTTTTCATTAACCACAACTAGTGTCATTGCATGTCTATTCTTTCCACAGACCATATATGGATCCACCAGTGTCATTGCATGTGTGTTTTGGATGTGTGTTCTTCTCACAAACCACGCATGGATCCACCAGTGTTATTGGATGTGTGTTCATATCACAAACCATATATGGATCCACTAATGTGGTTGCATGTGTGCTCTTCTAACAAACCACAACTAGAGTCATTGGATGTAAGTTCTTCTCACAAACCACATATGGATCCACCAGAGTTCATTGGATGTGTGTTATCTTTATGAACCACACCCAGTGTCATTGCATGTGTGTTCTTCTCACAAACCAGACATGGATCCACTAGTGTCACTGGATGTGTGTTCATCTCACAAACCACATCTAGAGTCATTGTATGTGTGTTCTTTTCATTAACCACATCTAGAGTCATTGCATGTGTGTTCTTGTCACAAACCACATATGGATCCACCAGAGTTCATTACATGTCTGTTCTTTTCACAAACCACATCTAGACTCATTTCATGTGTGTTCTTTTCACAAACCACATCTAGAGTCATTGCATGTGTGTTCTTCTCACAAACCACAGCTAGAGTCATTGCATGTGTGTTCTTCTCACAAACCACATCTAGAGTGATTGCATGTGTGTTCTTTTCATTAACCACAACTAGAGTCATTGCATGTCTATTTTTTTCACAAACCACATATGGATCCACCAGTGTCATTGCATGTGTGTTCTTTTCACAAACCACAGCTAGAGTCATTGCATGTGTGTTCTTTTTATTAACCACAGCTAGAGTCATTGCATGTTTGTTCTTTCCACAAACAACACATGGATCCACCAGTGTGATTGCATGTGTGTTCTTTTCATGAACCACACCTGGTTCATTGCATGTGTGTTCTTTTCAAAAACCACATAAGGATCCACAAGAGTTCATTGCATGTGTGTTCTTTTCATGAACTACAACTAGAGTCATTGCATGTCTATTCTTTTCACAATTCACACATGGATCCACCAGTGTCATTGCATGTGTGTTCTTTTCACAAACCACAGCTAGAGTCATTGCATGTGTGTTCTTTTCACAAACCACAGCTAGAGTCATTGCATGTGTGTTCTTCTCACAAACCACACCTAGAGTCATTGCATGTGTGTTCTTCCCACAAACCACAGCTAGAGTCATTGCATGTGTGTTCTTATCACAAACCACATCTAGAGTCATTGCATGTGTGTTCTTCTCTGGAACCATATATGGATCCACCAGAGTTCATTGCATGTCTATTCTTTTCACAAACCACATCTAGAGTCATTGCATGTCTGTTCTTTTCACAAACCACATATGGATCCACTAGTGTCATTGCATGTGTGTTCTTTTCACAAACCACGGCTAGAGTCATTCCATGTGTGTTCTTTTCACAAACCATAGCTAGATTCATTGCAGGTGTGTTCTTCTCAAAAACCACATATGGATCCACCAGAGTTCATTGCATGTCTGTTCTTTTCACAAACCACATCTAGAGTCATTGCATGTCTGTTCTTCTCACAAACCTCATATGGATCCACCAGATTTCATTACATGTGTGTTCTTTTCATTAACCACAGCTAGAGTCATTGCATGTCTGTTCTTTTCACAAACCACATATGGATCCACAATTGTCATTGCATGTGTGTTCTTTTCACAAACCACATCAAGAGTCATTGTATGTGTGTTCTTTTCATTAACCACAACTAGTGTCATTGCATGTGTGTTCTTCTCACAAACCACAGATGGATCCACCAGAGTTCATTGCATGTCTGTTCTTTTCACAAACCACATCTAGAGTCATTGCATGTCTGTTCTTCTCACAAACCACATATGGATCCACCAGAGTTCATTGCATGTGTGTTCTTTTCATTAACCACACCTAGAGTCATTGCATGTTTGTTCTTTTCACAAACCACACATGGATCCACTAGTGTCATTGCATGTGTGTTCTTTTCACAAACCACAGCTAGAGTCATTGCATGTGTGTCCTTTTCACAAACCACATTTGATTCATTGCATGTGTGTTCTTCTCACAAACCACATATGGATCCACCAGAGTTCATTGCATGTCTGTTATTTTCACAAACCACATCTAGAGTCACTGCATGTCTGTTCGTTTCATTAACCACAGCTAGTGTCATTGCATGTCTATTCTTTCCACAGACCACATATGGATCCACCAGTGTCATTGCATGTGTGTTTTGGATGTTTGTTCTTCTCACAAACCACACATGGATCCACCAGTGTTATTGGATGTGTGTTCATATCACAAACCACATATGGATCCACTAATGTGATTGCATGTGTGCTCTTCTGACAAACCACAACTAGAGTCATTGGATGTGAGTTCTTCTCACAAACCACATATGGATCCACCAGAGTTCATTGGATGTGTGTTATCTTCATGAACCACACCCAGTGTCATTGCATGTGTGTTCTTCTCACAAACCACACATGGATCCACTAGTGTCATTGGATGTGTGTTCATCTCACAAACCACATCTAGAGTCATTGTATGTGTGTTCTTTTCATTAACCACATCTAGAGTCATTGCATGTGTGTTCTTGTCACAAACCACATATGGATCCACCAGAGTTCATTACATGTCTGTTCTTTTCACAAACCACATCTAGACTCATTGCATGTGTGTTCTTTTCACAAACCACATCTAGAGTCATTGCATGTGTGTTCTTCTCACAAACCACAGCTAGAGTCATTGCATGTGTGTTCTTCTCACAAACCACATCTAGAGTGATTGCATGTGTGTTCTTTTCATTAACCACAGCTAGAGTCATTGCATGTCTATTTTTTCACAAACCACATATGGATCCACCAGTGTCATTGCATGTGTGTTTTTTCACAAACCACAGCTAGAGTCATTGCATGTGTGTTATTTTCATTAACCACAGCTAGAGTCATTGCATGTTTGTTCTTTCCACAAACAACACATGGATCCACCAGTGTGATTGCATGTGTGTTCTTTTCAAAAACCACATAAGGATCCACAAGAGTTCATTGCATGTGTGTTCTTTTCATGAACCACAACTAGAGTCATTGCATGTCTATTCTTTTCACAATTCACACATGGATCCACCAGTGTCATTGCATGTGTGTTGTTTTCACAAACCACAGCTAGAGTCATTGCATGTGTGTTCTTTTCACAAACCACAGCTAGAGTCATTGCATGTGTGTTCTTCTCACAAACCACACCTAGAGTCATTGCATGTGTGTTCTTCCCACAAACCACAGCTAGAGTCATTGCATGTGTGTTCTTATCACAAACCACATCTAGAGTCATTGCATGTGTGTTCTTCTCTGGAACCATATGTGGATCCACCAGAGTTCATTGCATGTCTATTCTTTTCACAAACCACATCTAGAGTCATTGCATGTATGTTCTTTTCACAAACCACATATGGATCCACTAGTGTCATTGCATGTGTGTTGTTTTCACAAACCACGGCTAGAGTCATTCCATGTGTGTTCTTTTCACAAACCATAGCTAGAGTCATTGCATGTGTGTTCTTCTCAAAAACCACATATGGATCCACCAGAGTTCATTGCATGTCTGTTCTTTTCACAAACCACATCTAGAGTCATTGCATGTCTGTTCTTCTCACAAACCGCATATGGATCCACCAGAGTTCATTGCATGTGTGTTCTTTTCATTAACCACACCTAGAGTCATTGCATGTTTGTTCTTTTGACAAACCACATATGGATCCACTAGTGTCATTGCATGTGTGTTCTTTTCACAAACCACAGCTAGATTCATTGCATGTGTGTTCTTTTCACAAACCACATCTACATTCATTGCATGTGTGTTCTTCTCACAAACCACATATGGATCCACCAGAGTTCATTGCATGTCTATTCTTTTCACAAACGACATCTAGAGTCATTGCATGTCTGTTCTTCTCACAACCCACATATGAATCCACCAGAGTTCATTGCATGTGTGTTCTTTTCATTAACCACTGCTAGAGTCATTGCATGTCTATTCTTTTCACGAACCACATATGGATCCACCAGTTTCATTGCATGTGTGTTCTTTTCACAAACCACATCTAGAGTCATTGCATGTGTGTTCTTTTCACAAACCACAGCTAGAGGCATTGCATGTGTGTCCTTTTCACAAACCACATTTGATTCATTGCATGTGTGTTCTTCTCACAAACCACATATGGATCCACCAGAGTTCATTGCATGTCTGTTATTTTCACAAACCACATCCACAGCTAGTGTCATTGCATGTCTATTCTTTCCACAGACCACATATGGATCCACCAGTGTCATTGCATGTGTGTTTTGGATGTTTGTTCTTCTCACAAACCACACATGGATCCACCAGTGTTATTGGATGTGTGTTCATATCACAAACCACATATGGATCCACTAATGTGATTGCATGTGTGCTCTTCTGACAAACCACAACTAGAGTCATTGGATGTGAGTTCTTCTCACAAACCACATATGGATCCACCAGAGTTCATTGGATGTGTGTTATCTTCATGAACCACACCCAGTGTCATTGCATGTGTGTTCTTCTCACAAACCACACATGGATCCACTAGTGTCATTGGATGTGTGTTCATCTCACAAACCACATCTAGAGTCATTGTATGTGTGTTCTTTTCATTAACCACATCTAGAGTCATTGCATGTGTGTTCTTGTCACAAACCACATATGGATCCACCAGAGTTCATTACATGTCTGTTCTTTTCACAAACCACATCTAGACTCATTGCATGTGTGTTCTTTTCACAAACCACATCTAGAGTCATTGCATGTGTGTTCTTCTCACAAACCACAGCTAGAGTCATTGCATGTGTGTTCTTCTCACAAACCACATCTAGAGTGATTGCATGTGTGTTCTTTTCATTAACCACAGCTAGAGTCATTGCATGTCTATTTTTTCACAAACCACATATGGATCCACCAGTGTCATTGCATGTGTGTTCTTTTCACAAACCACAGCTAGAGTCATTGCATGTGTGTTCTTTTCATTAACCACAGCTAGAGTCATTGCATGTTTGTTCTTTCCACAAACAACACATGGATCCACCAGTGTGATTGCATGTGTGTTCTTTTCAAAAACCACATAAGGATCCACAAGAGTTCATTGCATGTGTGTTCTTTTCATGAACCACAACTAGAGTCATTGCATGTCTATTCTTTTCACAATTCACACATGGATCCACCAGTGTCATTGCATGTGTGTTCTTTTCACAAACCACAGCTAGAGTCATTGCATGTGTGTTCTTTTCACAAACCACAGCTAGAGTCATTGCATGTGTGTTCTTCTCACAAACCACACCTAGAGTCATTGCATGTGTGTTCTTCCCACAAACCACAGCTAGAGTCATTGCATGTGTGTTCTTATCACAAACCACATCTAGAGTCATTGCATGTGTGTTCTTCTCTGGAACCATATGTGGATCCACCAGAGTTCATTGCATGTCTATTCTTTTCACAAACCACATCTAGAGTCATTGCATGTATGTTCTTTTCACAAACCACATATGGATCCACTAGTGTCATTGCATGTGTGTTGTTTTCACAAACCACGGCTAGAGTCATTCCATGTGTGTTCTTTTCACAAACCATAGCTAGAGTCATTGCATGTGTGTTCTTCTCAAAAACCACATATGGATCCACCAGAGTTCATTGCATGTCTGTTCTTTTCACAAACCACATCTAGAGTCATTGCATGTCTGTTCTTCTCACAAACCGCATATGGATCCACCAGAGTTCATTGCATGTGTGTTCTTTTCATTAACCACACCTAGAGTCATTGCATGTTTGTTCTTTTGACAAACCACATATGGATCCACTAGTGTCATTGCATGTGTGTTCTTTTCACAAACCACAGCTAGATTCATTGCATGTGTGTTCTTTTCACAAACCACATCTACATTCATTGCATGTGTGTTCTTCTCACAAACCACATATGGATCCACCAGAGTTCATTGCATGTCTATTCTTTTCACAAACGACATCTAGAGTCATTGCATGTCTGTTCTTCTCACAACCCACATATGAATCCACCAGAGTTCATTGCATGTGTGTTCTTTTCATTAACCACTGCTAGAGTCATTGCATGTCTATTCTTTTCACGAACCACATATGGATCCACCAGTTTCATTGCATCTGTGTTCTTTTCACAAACCACATCTAGATTCATTGCATGTGTGTTCTTTTCACAAACCACAGCTAGAGTCATTGCATGTGTGTTCTTCTCAGAAACCACAGCTAGAGTCATTGTATGCGTGTTCTTCTCACAAACCACATCTAGAGTCATTGCATGTTTGTTATTCTCACAAACCACATATGGATCCACCAGAGTTCATTGCATGTTTGTTCTTTTCACAAACCACAGCTAGAGTCATTGCATGTCTGTTCTTCTCACAAAGCACACATGGATCCACCAGTGTCATTGCATGTGTGTTCTTTTCACAAACCACATCTAGAGTCATTGGATGTATGTTCTTTTCACCAAGCAAATATTGATCCACCAGTGTCATTGCATGTGTGTTCTTTTCATTGCATGTGTGTTCTTTTCACAAACCACATATGGATCCACCAGTGTGATTGCATGTGTGTTCTTTTCATTAACCTCAGCTAGAGTCATTGCATGTTTGTTCTTTTCACAAACCACATATGGATCCAGCAGAGTTCATTGCATGTATGTTCTTTTCACAAACCACAGCTAGAGTCATTGCATGTCTTTTCTTCTCACAAACCACAGCTAGAGTGCATTGCATGTCTGTTCTTTTCACAAACCACATCTAGAGTCATTGCATGTCTGTTCTTTTCATTAACCACAGCTAGAGTCATTGCATGTCTGTTCTTTTCACAAACCACACATGGATACACTAGTGTCATTGCATGTGTGTTCTTTTCACAAACCACAGCTAGAGGCATTGCATGTGTGTTCTTTTCATTAACCACAACTAGAGTCATTGCATTTCTGTTCTTTCCACAAGCAACATATGGATCCACCAGAGTGATTGTATGTCTGTTCTTTTCATGAACCACACCCAGTTCATTGCATGCGTGTTCTTCTCACAGACCACATAAGGATCCACCAGAGTTCATTGCATGTGTGTTCTTTTCATGAACCACAACTAGAGTAATTGCATGACTTTTCTCTTCACAAACCATACATGGATCCACCAGTGTCATTGCATGTATGTACTTTTCACAAACCACAACTAGAGTCATTGCATGTGTGTTCTTTTCACAAACCACAGCTAAAGTCATTGCATGTATGTTCCTCTCACAAACCACAGCTAGAGTCATTGCATGTGTGTTCTTCTCACAAACCACATCTAGAGTCATTGCATGTGTGTTCTTCTCACAAACCACATATGGATCCACCAGAGTTCATTACATGTCTGTTCTTTTCAAAAACCACATCTAGAGTCATTGCATGTTTGTTCTTCTCACAAACCACACATGGATCCACTAGTGTCATTGCATGTGTGTTCTTTTCACAAACCACATCTAGAGTCATCGGATGTATGTTCTTTTCACAAATCACATATTGATCCACCAGTGTCATTGTTTGTGTGTTCTTTTCACAAACCACATCTAGAATCATTGCATGTGTGTTCTTTTCACAAACCACATATGGATCCACCAGTGTGATTGCATATGTGTTGTTTTCATTAACCATAGCTAGAGTCATTGTGTAACACCCCGTCCACTCCTGGGCCCGGGGGGTGTCACTCCTGGTAGCTTAATAGGATATCTAGACTGGCCCCACAGACCAACACTAGTCTTTTCTGCACACTTTGTCCTCACTCGTGCGCACCCGGTACCCACTTCCTGGTCGGTCACCCATCCTGGAATTGCTCTAGGCCAAGCACGCTTAACCTTAGAGTTCTTTTCGAATGAGCTTCCGGAAAAGAAGTTGCAACTTGTTGATATGGGTATCCTATCAATCCTATTAAGCCATGTTCCTGGATCTCACATACACCCACCCTTTAGAAGATCGATGCCCTCATCGATCAAGCACACCCCAGGAACGTTCCCTCTTGGCACGCGTATGTGCGTCCAGTGCCGGCACATGTGCCATGCCGTGTCCACTCCGGGCCACACGCTCCATGCTCCACATGTCCCGCCACTGACCCGCACACACCCGTGTAATCGCAAGGGTTGGCTCTGATACCACTTTGTAACACCCCGTCCACTCCTGGGCCCGGGGGGTGTCACTCCTGGTAGCTTAATAGGATATCTAGACTGGCCCCATAGACCAACACTAGTCTTTTCTGCACACTTTGTCCTCACTCGTGCGCACCCGGTACCCACTTCCTGGTCGGTCACCCATCCTAGAATTGCTCTAGGCCAAGCACGCTTAACCTTAGAGTTCTTTTCAAATAAGCTTCCGGAAAAGAAGTTGCAACTTGTTGATATGGTATCCTATCAATCCTATTAAGCCATGTTCCTGGATCTCACAAATGATGTGTGTTCTCTCCCTTAATCTTCTTATCTGTTTCATCGGAGTAATTCAGAAAATACTCATTCATCTTGTTGAATGTGTATTGAACTATTGTCATCACGGTCAATCCATGAACACCCTTGGTCACACTACTGAAGCATTCTGCCATGTTTCTTGTCATGTGACCATACCTTATGTCTTCATCAAAAGCTCGTCCTTACTGTAATGTGCATATTCATAGCCATCCTACAAGCCACCATTGAGAAACACAACAATAATAAACCATGCATCTTAGTTCAAATGAAAATCTAGGGTTTCCAAAATTTGGACAAATACCGCCAAAATACAAGATTTTAATTGGACAAAAGCAAATTAGATGGAGGGAGCGTACCTCTTTGCACTTAGGGAGATCCAAATTCATGAAGAAATCCCGCCAAAAAAGAGAGATTTGAGGGGGTGAGTTGGGTGAGAGAGAGAGGGAGAGGGTGTGAAGGAGGGGGTCGAGTTCTAAAAGAAAGGGTGGTGTTGGGTCCGGCTGGACTGGCCGGCTCGACCTACCCATGCCTGGGCTAGCACCCCGCCGTAGTTCGCTATCCTCCACTCGGTAGCGCCCTCGTCCATGGCGCTACCCTACCCGCCCCTAGATCCCACTCCGCCACATAGCACCCCCGTCAATGGCGCTACCTTATCCGCTCCTGGGCCCCACTCAGCCATGCTTGCAAGGATGGGTAGCGCCAACAATATGGTGCTATCGAGTTGAGGGTAGCACCCCCATGGGCCGCCCTACACTTCAGGATTATTTTGTGAAATAGTTCGGTTAAAATTTAGACAAATCTAAGTTAATTAATTTAGATTAGACGAAGTATTTTTTGTTCTATTTGACCCAGTGAGCAGAAGGCCGCATGTTACTGTCTGTTGGAACGAGAGATCCACATCTAACGCGTCGCGGAGGAGCTGTACATCTCAGCTTTCCGTATGTCAACGTAAAGCTAAAATATACACTACGATAACCACTGGCATGCAGGTCAAAAGCTAATGCAGTGGTAGTACTAGGAGCAGGAGTTGTATATTATCCGGAAGACCGATCTTGATGTGATCATGTGAGGATGAAGCCGATCTACTGATACTTATTAGCAAGCGGCAACCAGATCAGGTTGTGTTGGATCGACGGGGAGCGCGGTGATTAATGCATGCGCCACGGAATGCGGGGGAGAGACGATCGATGGGTCGTGGGAACCAAGAACTGTGGGGGGCTCTGTGCCATAGTACGTGGATCCCTCACCAAAGTCCATGGCTCGTCCGACATTAGAAAACTGGTTAATACACGGGGTGGCGTCGTCGAGTGCGCCGGGAAGGCTAAATTCTGTCGGTGTGGTAGAATTGTTTGTCGCCGCTACTGGTTTTATATTGCTCGGAGTCGGAGACCACTCCAACTCTGCAGTTAATCACTTCGGTTCAGTATGCACGGAACGGTCGAGTTGATCACTTGGGTTGCTGGGAGACTACTATTGTTTCTCATTTTTCTTTACTTGTTTCGAAAGTTATGATGGACGACGATATGGGTCGACTCGAGTAACGATCATTCTCTTGCTCTTCTTTTAGCTGAGTACGTACAGTACCTTCAGTATTCTTTTGCGCCATCATTTTTTTCTTCTGGAAACCTTTCCTTCTCGATCAGTACAGTTGCGATCAGATACCTGAACGCTTTTACATACTGTTCAGCGCGCGCGCGCGCTCTCTCTCTCTCTCTTGCTCGTACTCGATTACGTTGCAGTTAGTGGGGCGAGAAACAGTGAGCCGTTGAGGGACGAAAGACGGGTAACCTTCCCTTGTCCGTTTCCACCAACCGGAATCTCGCAGGCAGAGGCAGGCCACGCTCCCCACTTTTTCGCGCCAGCTCGCACACTCCTCCCACTCGCTCGCTCGTCCTACCGCGCTGCGCCACCTTTTTAACCCCATCACGTAAACTTTCTCACGGTCTCTACAATTACAAAGGTGCGTGGCACACAGGTGAAACCTCCGACTCCGATGCCTCTCCTTGTACATACAGGTAGGTAGGTACACTCGATCGCACAGCCACAGCATGATCGGGAGAGATACGTTGTGGTGGCTGGCCATGAACCGTCATGGATAGGGATGGGGATGGTCGGATCGGATGGAGGTATGGACACACTTAGCCTCCCTAATTAATCAATCCCCAATAATAATTTTCTCGCCCCTATCTGTGGAGCGGAGATTAGTGCTGCCCCTCTCTCTCTACTGCGCGCCGTATGATTCCTTCTTCCCTTTGACTCTACCCCTGCCCTGTTCAGATGAACCGCGAGAGAGGAAGAACGTACTCCGTATAATAATACCAGGAGGAATCTTCATCTCGAATTCTTTTTGCTCCTGGATCAGTAGTGCGCTGCTACGCGCTGTGCCGTGCGTACAAGAAGTCTATTCTTTCACATGAAAGAAAATGCATGCGTGCATGTATGTACTATGTATGTGCTTTTCCAACAGTCGCGAAATATTTTCTGTCCCCCCTTAACGGCTAGTAGTAGATTATGGTTAACGACTAACGAGCTGGAGTGCAGGAGATAACATATCCCTTCCGTGTCAGGCTCAGGCATAGCTGTCCCCAGGCGACACATGCCCCGAAACAACCCACCCAAGCAAGCAAGGCATGTGTTCCATGTCTTTGCTACCTTCCGATCAAAGTCATGTCATGCAGGAGTACCAAAACTAAACCTCCATTCTTCCATCCATCCATCCATAAGTAATCCACAGCACCGGCCGCCCACTAACAAACAAGTCTAACAAGCTAGCTAGCGGCATAATTACCGCCACCTTGTAAGCTGTAATGATCCATGTGCACTGCCACTGCTCCTATATAACAATCCCCTAAGCGGCTCTTTCTTTTAGTCCTCCCATTCCCCTAGCTTCTCCCCCCCCCCCCCCCCCCTCTCTCTCTCTCTCTCCGGGGCAAGTGTTTGGTGAGGTGCCAACTTATTTTGGTGGTGGTGGCCATGGAGAGGAGGACGAGAGGGTTCTTGCTGGGGTTGCCGTCGTGGTGCACCCTGCTGTGTCTCGCCGCCGCGGCGACGGTGGCGGCCGCGGATTCCTTGCCGCCCTACTACAACGCCATATTCAGCTTCGGCGACTCCTTCTCCGACACGGGCAACTTCGTCATCATCAACTCCGGGAAGCTGCCCAACATGCCCAAGTTCCCGCCGCCGTACGCGCGCTGCTCAAACGGCCCGCCTAGTCATCGACTTTCTGGGTACGTCTTCTGCCTGTCGAATACGTACGTGTACTCATACGTGAATAATTCCTGAATCGAATAGATTTGACTGGTTTATATGTATCTGTGCGCCGCTGCAGCCGAGGCGTTAGGAGTGCCGCTGCTTCCGCCGTCGGCGAACAAGGGCACCAACTTCAGCCAGGGCGCCAACTTCGCCGTCATGGGCGCCACCGCGCTGGACCTCAAGTACTTCAGGGACAACAACGTGTGGAGCATCCCGCCCTTCAACACCTCCATGAACTGCCAGCTCGAGTGGTTCCAGGAGGTGAAGAAGACCATCTGCTCCACCCCGCAAGGTAATTACTAATGAATTAACGACGCCCGTTCCTGTCAATCCCATCATGCGCCGCGCGTCGCTTCTGATGAGATTAATTTATTTTTCCACCCCACCCGGTCTGTTCCTGAAAACGAACGAACGAAATGCACGCAGAGTGCAGGGCGTTGTTCGGGAAGGCGCTGTTCGTGTTCGGCGAGTTCGGCGGCAACGACTACAGCTTCGCGTGGAAGGCAGAGTGGAGCCTGGACAAGGTGAAGACGACGATGGTGCCCCAGGTGATCGCCTCCATGATCGGCGGCATCGAGGTCCTCCTGGACGAGGGCGCGCGGCACGTGGTGGTGCCGGGCAACCTCCCCGCCGGGTGCATCCCCATCACGCTCACCATGTACGCCACCGACGACCGCAGCGACTACGACCCGCGCACGGGGTGCCTCAAGAAGTTCAACAGCGTCGCCCTCTACCACAACGCCATGCTCCGGATCGCGCTCGACCAGCTCCAGCGCCGCCGCCCTGATTCACGGATCATCTACGCAGACTACTACACACCCTACATCCAGTTCGCGCGCACCCCACACCTCTACGGTCAGTCTCTCCTTCCTCCTCTGATCCCTACTAGTATAGTATGGCGCTGCTGCTCTGTTCTCCTCCTCTGCTGCTAGTGTCACCGTGTGAGGAGCGAGCACTGCTAGCCTTTATGAAGTTGTTAGTTTCAGGTTCAACATGTAGTAGAGGTTTTTCCCCCCTGCGACGTCACGACTCACGAGCTCGCTTGCAGAGGATGGCTGCTGTAACTGTAGTGAGTGTGCGCCGTCCTTTTTGTCCCGCGATCGGCGCGCGAGGATCTCGGAGCGAGGCTGGTCCTGATGAGTGCAGCAGAGGTAGTACTCCAGTGTTCCTAGGACAGGGGGGAGTGAGTGAGTGATGGTGCTGGAGATACGCCCTGTGTCAGAAGGCCAGAGCAGCATTCGTTGTGAGCTCCACCTACCAACACGCAACATAAAAACGGCATAGCTGTTCCGAACTGCTGGCTTTGCTTGGCATCCCCGTCCCAAATCACACGCTCGGGCCAGCTCAGCCACTGTTCCGGCTTAGCTCAGCTTAGCTTGGTTCCATCCATTATTAGTAGGGACAGAAAATGCCATTTGCTTTAGCTGGACCGAACCAGGTAGTAGCCGATCTGGTACTGATTGATTAACACGGCGTTGTGAATTGCGATCGCATCACTTTTCCCCCTCGTTGATCACCCACAGAACAGAGTATTTGCGATAAGATCTGTACAGATTATATTTGTGCTAATGTTTGGGACTGCAAGAAGGAAGTAGCAATTGCTGAATTACCAGTAGCAGAATACTGGAATGATGTGTAATCAATCTGACCTGATGAGTTGTTGCGAATGGCAGGGTACCGGCGGGGAGCCCTGAGGGCGTGCTGCGGCGGCGGCGGCCCGTACAACTACAACATGAGCGCGTCGTGCGGCCTGCCCGGCGCGACGACGTGCGACGACCCGGACTCGCACGTCAGCTGGGACGGCATCCACCTCACGGAGGCGCCCTACCGCTTCATCGCCAACACCTGGCTCAAGGGACCCTACGCGCACCCGCCCATCGCCAGCGTCGTCCGCGACGACATGGTCTACTGACTTGACACACATGATGACTACTACGCCACTACCATACCTCCATTTCTACGTGTAAACAACACCTTCGTATAATCCGTGTGTGCGCGTGCGCGCGCGCGCGCTCGCGCCTGCGTGTTTCTTCTTTTTTTTCCTTATTAGAAAAGTTACATAGGGTGTGTCACGGGAAGGTGACCTCGAGTCTTTTGACGCCGGTACATGATAGGGCGACGTGGCCGGTCACGACGTGTACGTGTTGATTTGAGTTGGGCTGTATATTGGCAAGTAAATTGATTTGGTGGTGTTGTTGTCTTCTTTTGGGTACAGCGATGCCAAATGTGTTATTTATGTCAGTGCTACTATATCTGTTCTAAGTGAATGACAAACAGAAACTTCATATTTGGCATTCAACTTGTTGTTAGTCTTATCGACCAAAAGTGTAAATTGTCTAGATTACCTCCTTTAGTAGCATTGGACCATCGATAGGACCCTACTAAACTTGTTGCGATAAATGCAATATTACCAAAAAAAAACTTTCCAATTGTGGTAACAGGATCTACATTTTGCCACAATAGAGTTTTGTCGCGATAAGTACTCATTTTGTTGCATTTGAGACCCTGTATTGCAACAAGCTGAATCGGCATTGTAATATGATAGCGATATTACGACAATCAAGTTCAGTTGTGTGAATTGGCAATTTTCTTTTTGCAATAGTGACTAGGTATTTCAAAAAAATAACTCTTTGTTGTAATATTTAGAAAGATATTGCAACCACTATGCCATATCGCATTAGATACCTATTGCCACAATTCGGTATATATTGCGACAAATTCTTATGTTGCAATAGACCTGGATCCTTGCACCGTGCAAAGGTTGTCGACTTAACAATTTGGATTTTGTAGTATACGAGTACTGATCTATATATATTAAGTTGTGCCATACGGGTTTTAGAGGGCTAGATACATATTAGTTAGTCGTTAATGATCATTTGATAATTCATTAATGATCATGACACTCTTAGTTAAGAAGAGGTACAAAGTGATCTCAACTCTTATTGTGTTCAAGTTTTAGATCACACGATAGTTATTCAACTTAATTCATGAAGATGTGGCACTGCATGTGTCAAGGATGAAATTGTTGGAAATATGCATAAGAGAGAATAATAAAGTTATTATTATTATATTTCATATTTATATTTCATATTTATATTTCATATTTATGATAAGTCTTTATTCTCCATGTTATAATTGTATTAACCGGAAACTAAATACATGTGTGGATATAAAAACAATATTCTGCCCTTGATAAGCCTCTAATGGACTAGCCGTTAGTCAAGTGGTGGTTAAGGTTTCCTAAGAATGGACATTTAGTGTCACTCGATAACGAGGTCATATCATTATAAAAATTATGTGATGGATAGATCCAATATTAAGCATAGCTTTTGATCGTGTCACCGAGTTAACTGCTATAACTTTTGTGGATGTCAAGTACCACTTCCTTAGACCATGAGATCTTGTTACTCCCTAGTACTAAAAGAATGATTTGTGGACATCAACCGTCACTTCCTCATTGGATGATCATAAATGTGTCTTTCAGATATCTCTGATGGTACTTGTTGGGTTGCATGAATCGATATTGGGATTTGTCACTCCATGTGATGGAGACATATCACTGGGCCCTCTCAACAACACGACATTCTAAGTAGCTTGCAGGCATGTGACTAATGTGTTTAGTCACGGGTATATTATATTATGGAACGAGTGAAGATAACTTGCCAGTAATGATATTGAACTAGGTATAGTGATACCGATAACCAAATCTTGAGCAAGTAATATATCGCTAGACAAAGGAAATTTTATACCGGATTAATTGAATCATCGACAACGTAGTTCAACCGATGAAAGAACTTCGTGGAATGTGTGGGAGCCATTATGGACATCCATGGTCCCGTTATTGGTTATTGATCGGAGAGGTGTCTCCATCATGTCCACATCTTCTCGAACCCATAGGGTCACACACTTAACCTTTCGATGTCACTAGGATTTGATGAGACAATAGATGGTGTTATTGAATATCGTTATGGAGTCTCGAATGAGATCCTAGATATCACAAGGAGCTTTGAAATGGTCTGGAGGTAAATAATTATATATGGGAAAGTTGTTTTGAGGTTCTAGAAAAAGTTCGAGATTTTCCAGCATTGTATCGGGAAGCTTCCGGGGGTCCATTAGTGGGACTCACCTGTTGGAAATATGCCCTAGAGACAAATAATAATATGAATTATTATCATATTTCAAGAAGTTTATAATTTGGTTTTATACCATGCTATAATTGTATTGAAAGGAAACGTCAATACACGTGTGATATGTAAACAACCAAGAGTTCCCGGTGAATCTCTAATCATTGGTTCATTGGGCATTTATACCAGTTGACAGTGGAGTCACCTCATTGGGAGAATGAGATGATGAGCATACCCAATCTAAGCATCATAACACGATCATGTCACAAAGTTCAAGTTGCGATAATTAGGAAACATGGTGACTTGTTCCTCGGACCGTGAGACCATATTTAATCACTGTCACCCGTGAGTGTGATGTTCGCATCAAATGTCACTCGGTGAAATGGTGATCATAAATGTGTGTTCAGGTATATCAAAGGCGCATGTAGAGGCGTATGTGTCAAGAGCGGGATTTCTCTATCCCTATGAGGGAAAGATACTCTGGGCCCACTCGAAGAAGTTATACCATAAGATGCGCAACGTGTGACTAGGTCACGGGGATATCACTTGTCGGAACAAGTTAAGTAGAATTCATCAGTAATGAGATTAAACTCAACATGGTGATGTCGTTGATTAGATCTCGGACAATGCAAATATCGCAGAGGCAAAGGGAATAGGATACAATGTTGGTGGTTCAACGACAAAGATTTCGTGGAATGCAAATGGGTCATCATGGGCATCCAGGTCCTTCTGATGATCATTGGTCCGAGAGGTGTCTTGACCATGTCTGGAGTGTTCCCGAACCATAGGTTAGCACGCTTAAGGGTTTGACGAAGCTCGGAGATTACTTTGGTATCATTGGAACCACGGAAGAAAAGAAATGAAGAAACCGGAAGGGTTCCGGGAAGGTCCGGAGTGGGATGGAAGGAGTTCCATAGCCATGGGAATTAGATAATATGTGAATATATGTTAAATATTGATTTAATCATTTATTTATAATTGTTTAATAAAAAGAATTAAAATGGTCAAATTCCCTATTGGGCCAAATTCCGTAAGGGGAAGGGCCCATGAGGGGAAAGAGCAAAGGGAGGAGGTGGCCTGCTGGGCCTTGGGGCACCCATGTGGGGCCCGCAAGGGCCTTAGCCAGCGGCCAGGAGACCCTCTCTCCTCTCCTTTGTTTATTACCACATGGCTAGGCCAATGAGTTTTGGGGTCCCCTTTCCCCTATATAGATGAGGCATATGGAGGCAATTAAGATATAAGAAAACAAATAAAGGTTTCCTCACTTTGGGGAAAGCCTCCAGTTGTCTCCCTCTCTCCCATCTCTCTCCCGTGACCAAGGTCCCAGGCCTGGACTATGCGAACGGGGAGTTCTTCACCGCGGAGCGCCGTCGTGCTGTGGGGTTTGGATCTAGAAGATCTACTTCCGCAACCTTTGCTGGATCGGAGGAGCGAGAGTCATAGTAAAGTACCAGACATGTGTGACTCCCTCAGAGGCACTTCACTTGTGGCTCTAGGAGTTTTTAGGAGCCGCTAGAGCCATCGGAGTTCAGCATGACCCCGGGGTTGGCGTTTATACGACTACAACGCCAACACTCACCCGAGTGACAAAGCTTTTCGTAAAGGTAAGTTTTCTAAAATCCCCTCCAGTTACTATATTACTAATAGATAGATCCTGACATTAGGGTTCTTGGTATAAGAAAAATTGTTGTTTTCAGGCGCGCAACCCCAATAGTGGTATCCGATCTAGATCTATGCATAGTATTGCTAGTACGAGTAGAACACATGAGTTGTAGCATGTGGGCGTTGATTTTATAATTGTTACCCTCCCATGTGTACTTGTGCATACCGCGGCAATGCTTGATGAAGCCGCCCCAACCGACTTTACGTGTTAATTCGTGAGAGTGGTCCATAAGTGTAAGTGGCTTTGGGGGGTGTCTGTGTCTCTCACATTAGTTGGTACGCCATTTACAATGGAGGCCCCAAAAAGGGGTATAGTATAGACAATTATTTAATTAACGTTGTGGTTGAAGTTAGTAGGTAAGAACGGTTCTTGCGTGAAAGCCCTAACAACCATGTAAAACATGCAAAGATAAAGTAGGAGCATCTAACTTTATTTTGTAGGGACATTGCGTTGTGATATGGTCATAGTCAAGGTAAAGTAGTTTATTTTCTGTTGCTAAGTAGTAGTAACAGATATCATGATGGTGGACTACAAGATCGAGGCGTCGGTACCCAGGTGCCCTTGGCACTAGAACCCTGACTCCGGATCCGGAGGCTGATGACCCACAAGTATAGGGGGTGTATCGCAGTATTTTCAATAAGTAAGAGTGTCGAACCCAACGAGGAGCAGAAGGTGTTGACGAGTGGCTTGGATCAGGAATTCTCTATAAATACTTAGCAAACGGATTTTTAGGTGACGAGGGTTTAACTCGTCAATGCCCATTGTTATGGACTTGGGTTTTGGAGAAGGAGAGAGTGCTGGAGGCATCGGTCGGCTAGCAACCAAGCATATAGGGACGAAAGGTTTACCTAGGTTCAGGCCTCGTAGAGGTCCCTACTCCTGCTTGTCTGCTCTTGGAATTAACGAAGGAATCGAAGATTACAGGGGCACACAGATGCAATCTGGCGAGAGTTGTGGAAACTAGGGTTGTGCATGTCCTCCTCGCCGCCCCTCCTAACCTTTATATAGGTAGGTTAGGTCTCGGGTAGCAGGTCGAGTCGGTTACATATTAGGGTTTTTGTAACATCCCAATTTTTTTTGCAATTACAGATGTTACTAGAAGCATGCATCATATCATTGCATCATGGCATCGCATAATAAAAACTGCATAGATATTTCTTCCTAAATCCCATAGTCATATATAGACTAAAAGGGGTAAAACCTTTTTGAACCACCAAAACCCTTGCAAAAGTGTTATTTTATAGTCCTACTCTAACCCTCTTCTTTTTACAAAATTTTAGAAACAAATTTCGTTTAATTCGGAGTCTGTTTGCAAAAGTTATTAAACAAATAGGAAAACAGAAAAAAAATAAAAAGAATAAAAAAAAGCCTAACCTAACCTAACCGGACCGGCTGAGCCAGCCCGGGACTTACCTACCGCCCGCCTGGTCGGGTGGGCGACGCGCAGCACGTGGGCCGGCCCAGTAGCCGCCAGCAGCCAGCCCGCCTCCAGCCGCAGCCGCTGATAGACCGGACCCACCCGTCATCCCCCTCCTCCGAGTCCGGCTCGAGCACGACGTCGTCGCCGCGTCGGCACAACCGACTCCGGCCGAATCGGAGCGGATTCCGTGACCCTCGCACCAAGCAAAGCCGCCTATAAGTACCCCCGGCACGCCTCCCGCGAAGCCCTAGCCTCTTTCTACCCCACCGCCATCGAGCCGCCGCCAATCGCTCGCCGGAGCGCCGCCGACGCTCCGCCGCCTCCAGCCGCCGCCCGCCGCCACCTCGAGAAGGAGGAGCCGGCGCCGCCCCTGGGAACGGAACCGCGGCGTGAAGCTCATCGCCGTCGTCTACTTCACCGGGCCGGGGGAGCACCGCCACGCCGTCGTCAACCATCGCCGACCGCCGCCGACGCTCCTCCGCCATCCACCGTCGCCACCGCCGGTAAGTCACCCCCCTCTCCGACCGTCAGATCGAAATCCAACGGCTCCAAAAGGTCAAACCTCCCCGACCAATCGCGTCGCGCCGCGTGGCACCCGCCGCGTCGTCGCCGCGTCATCACCGCGTCGGCATCACGCGCGCCCCGCTGGCCAATCCCGAGCCGCCACTTGTTGCCGCGTAGCTGGCCACCTTTTTATTTTTTCTTTTAAATAGGCAAAAATTACTCTAATCTTGTAAAATCCATAGTAATTCGAGTAGTAGTCCAAAAATTGCGTATAATATACCGTTGGATTCATATTTTTGAGTAGAACAAAGATCTACAATAATATTGCTGTTTTGACACAGCAATCTTGCAGTAGGATTTAAAGTTTAGATTAGAGTATTTTAATTCTAGAAAGTTATCCGTAGCTCCGTTTTCGTTGATTCTTGTTGCGTTGGCTTTGTATCGACGAGACCTTCTGTAGAAAATTGTTATAACATGCTTAGGGTGTTCAGACCTGTCTCGAGGTAGATTGGAGTTGTAGATCTAGTTTTGAGCTTGGATATTTAGGGTTTAACCCAAAATACTTAAAATCTATGGGGAATCAATTCTAATGACATGCCCAACTCAAACAACACCCCTGATTAAAACCCTTGGTCGAAATCGAATCCATCCTTGCATATTACCATGTTGCATGCATGCATATTCGACTTCGTGACTTTGTTTTGTGCAAATTGTGGTTGAATCCATGTTTGTTTCGTTAGATTGCTCGGAGTGCGCCGAGGAGTACTGTTGTGTAGATTGCTGCTCGGATCAAGGCAAGTTACACCACTTGTTCATGTTTATGTCCCAATTTCGACTATGCATGTTTTACTCTTCAAATCCTGTAGTATGCATGTGTAGGATTTTGGTAGATTTTCTTAGTACTATTTTCGCAAGTGCGGTTTTGTAGTATGCCATGAGTAGCTCTATGCTTAGGATTTTCCATCCCAATAGGTTATCCTGTTTTTCTAAGTTATGCTTGCTATGCTATATACTTGTATATATCAAGTGCCATTGGGAGGGTTCGAAAGACTCAAACATTTTCTAAGTACGAGAGCTCTCTCGAGCGAACTTTTCTTCTCCAAAACCCCTTCAAAATAAAACTAAGTTTTCTTCTGGGCGGAATGGTTGTCGGGACAACGAGTGGGATTTTGGTGGAGGACAGCCGCCCAGGAATCAAAGAAGTCTGCCATGTTTCAGAATTCAGAAGCTTCCCGTGCAACCACTACATATGGGCTCTGTCTTGGCTTAGTACTTAGTGGGAAACCTCACCGGGGTACCAACATTTGGAGGTTCTTGGCACGGTTGGATCCAGCTGGTAGAGGGGCTACTAAGGGAAGGCTTCGCCATGGTCTTGTCTGTAAAAGGACTTGATCGTGGATTGTGGGGAAAGTGCACAACCTCTCGAGAGTATTGCAATCTGATCGATCAGCCGTGTTCACGGAAACAGAACAACTATGAGCATCTGAAGGATGGAGCCTCTGAAGGATCTTCCTCTCTCTTTTCCAAACCTAACATTTTATAAAACCCAAGGCGTGAGTAATATCGCCGTTGGGCAGGATTTTGGGAACTTGGTGTGTAATATCCAAGTGCTAGGTTGATTGGGTACTTGGTGAGTAATATCCACGTGTTCCATACGACCCTATACTATTTATCAAAGTTTACAAAGTAGGGAAAACTTTCTTCCTCTTTTCTTATTACATTGATAAAATTGGCTTTACGCAAATGAAGCCCAGAGCCTACTCTTAGCCTTGCATGTAGAGATAGTCTTACTCTTTCCTTGGTGTAATTTGCCAATACATTCAAAGTATTGACCCAACTTGTTGGATGCACGTCTTATGTGTAGAATTCGAAGATTGAAAGGTGCGTAGGGATCGCGGGTCTTCACGCAGCTAGCCTGAGGCGTTGATGGACTCAAGTTTTACTTAGTTTCCGTTGTTTTATTTGAGCTAGCTATAAGCTATGCAAGTTGTAATAATTATACTCTAGATTATTTGTGTAATAATGACTTGTGTTTTACATGGTATTCATCGACTGTGAAGTGCTAGCTATTGATCCAGGGACTAGCATGTTAATCACAGGGACTTAGGATCCTTAACGATCCGAGGTCGCAACAGAGGGTATCAGAGCACAAAGTTGCCTGTAGGACATGACCCCTAGGATTGGAAACCACCTTTACCATATGTGTTTTTGCTTTCTATATTCTTCTAAGTTATTTGTACTCTTCTAGTATTTCTCTTCCTTATCACCTTGTGCCTAATTTTCTTTCTCCTAACCTAAAGATGACGGCCTTCTACTACAACACCGCCGAAGACATCAAGTGCCTGCGCTTCGGGAAATGCCTTCTGGACATCATCAAGACACTGCAGTTACCCATGCCATCAATCAAGGGAAGCGAGTTGAGGATGCACAAGGAAGGATGCTGGGCGATTGAAGGCATCCAACCAGGGCGCAGTCAGACAGAACCCAAGACAGAGGCCATTGTACTCAGCGTCACCAGCGACTCCAAGGAGAAAGGACTTAGCATCAGCTTGCAGGAACTCATTGGACGCCTTTGCGGACGCCACCATGAAGAGGTTGAAGGCCACTACATCAAACTATTTGGAAGACGTGATAAGAAGGGAGTTCCAATCGAGTTAACCCCAGAGGAAAGGAAGACATGCAAGCGTCAAAGGATCCAATATCAAGACTTGGAGTCCCACATCAATGACCTTCAGAAGGGGAGCTGCCTTGAGATCGTGAGGAATGACGAGCTTTGTGCCCTAGTCAAGGAGAAGGATGAGAAGATCGAGGAGCTGGAAGAGAAGATCAAGTCCCTAGGAGGGGAGCTCACCGCCCAAGACAAGAGGTTCGCTAATCAAGAGAAGAGGGTGCAAGATAAGAACAAGAGGATTAGGGAGCAAAGTCTCGTGCTCGCAAAGAACGAGATGGAGTTCAAGAACCTTGCCACCATGTTGAAGGACCTGCAAGAAGCTAAGAGGAGCTTGGAGGAGAAGATCACGCCCGTGACTATGGGGTCAAGTTTGATCAAGAAGCTACAGAAGGAGAAGAAGGAACTCCAAAAAAGGCTGGAATCTGCTACCCAGGAGCTGCAGGAGGTGAAGGAACTTCAAGAGAGGCTCGAAGCTGCTACACCGGAGACACAGGATGTGAAGGAACTTCAGGAGAAGCTTGAAGCCACGACGAGGGACATGGAGTTATATAAGTCACTGCTGGAAAAGGAAGGCTTCATCATTGAGGATGAGTAAGTGGACGATGAGTAGAGTAGTTGGACCACCTTTAGCTGTATAGACAAACGTTGTTCGCGATTGTAATGAGTACCAAAAATTATATTGGTTAGTTAAACTTGGTTGAGTGTGTGGAACTATGTGCCTTGTGTGCCTTGATTTTCTCGTGTGTTTTTCTTCTCTTGTTTACATAAGGGTAGGAGTTTATTCCTTAGGCTTTCTATCTATTTCTTAACTTGCCTCCCAAACCCTCCAGATGGCGAGACGTGGAAACAACAATAACAACATGCCCCCAGAGATAGCACAACTTCTGAACTCCTAGAATCAGTTGATCCAACTCCTCACTCAAAACAAGCAAAACAACAACAACAACCCGCCGCCTCCGCCACCTCCACCGCCCCAACAGGATCGCTTGACTCGGTTCTTGAGGTTGAACCCTCCAATTTTCTCAAGTAGTTCTGAGCCAATTGTGGCTGATGACTGGCTCCGCACCACCAACAAGAAGTTAGACACCGTCCAAGTTGTTGGAGCTGATAGGGTACGGTTTGCCGCGCACCAACTTGAGGGACCAGCTGCTGAATGGTGGGATAATTACCAAGTCACCCACCCCGATATTGAAGCTATCACCTGGAACCAGTTCGAGGTGGCCTTTCGTACTCATCACGTAGCCGCGGTAGTCATGTCACTTAAGAGACATGAGTTCCGCGACTTGAAACAACTACACCGCTCTGTCTCCGAGTATGGGGACCTTTTCAACAAGCTGGCACATTATGCACCTGATGATGTATCCACTGATGCCAAGAGACAGGAGGAGTTCTTAAGGGGACTTAATGATGAAATATCTATTCAGCTTGTGGCTCTGAAGTTTGATAACTACCAGGAACTCCTGGACAGGGCAGTGGTGGTTGAAGCAAAGCAAAGGAGTATAGAGAACCGAAAGAGAAAGTCCACCTCACACAAGCACAACTCTGCCCCATATCAGAAGCAACGCACTTCGTCACCACCACCCCACAACCACAATGGCCACAACCACAACGGTCATCGTCATGGAGGACATAACCAAAATGGCCATAAACACCGCAATGGAAATGGCAATGGGAAGGATTTGAGTGAAGTGACATGCTTCAAGTGTAACAAGACAGGGCACTATGCAACTACTTGCCCCGAAAAGACGAAGAATGGGAATGGTAATGGAAACGGCAACGGACACAACCATGGCAATGGTAATGGAAATGCGAAGAAGCCGAATCCGTTCGTCAAAGCCATGGTGAATCATGTCTCCGTGGAGGATGCTCGTGAGGCACCTGACTCCGTGATTGGTAAGTTCAAGCTTAACTCCACACCTGCAGTTGTTCTTTTTGATACTGGTGCATCGCATTCATTCATATCAAGGGTATTTGTGGATAGAGGCAAGATACCTACGGAGACTATTAGTACTCCCCTAAGGGTAAGTTCTCCTGGAGGAGAAATAGTGGCAAACTCTAGATGCTGTGGGTTAGAACTAAGGATTGGGGCGCCCACCTTTCCCACCAGCCTAGTCGTTCTGGAGTCACAAGGCTTAGACATAATTTTGGGCATGAATTGGATGACCAAATATGAGGGAGTCATAGATTGTGCCAAAAGGACTATCGCACTCAAGACTCCGGATAAGAAAAGGATCCGCTTTAAGTCAGCTTTCGCACTCAAAGGAAGTATGGTGAACTCTCTTAAGGGGGTTAGCTTGGAGGATGTGCCAATTGTGAAGGAGTACCCTGATGTGTTTCCGAAAGAATTGCCAGGGATGCCTCCCGACCGAGACATCGAGTTTCTCATTGACTTGATGCCTGATACTGGACCAATAGCAAAGAGACCGTACAACATGGATGTGGATGAGTTGAAGGAACTTAAGAAACAGCTTAGAGAGCAATTGGAGAAAGGCTTCATTCAACCAAGTGCGTCATCTTGGGGAGCACCTGTCTTATTTGTGGAGAAGAAGGATAAAACCAAGAGACTAGTCGTGGACTACCGGTCGTTGAATGAAGTGACAATCAAGAACAAGTACCCTCTACGCAATATTAACGACCTGTTTGACCAATTAAAGGGAGCTAGTGTGTTCTCTAAGATTGATCTCCGATCAGGTTATTTTCAGTTAAAGATCCGAGAACAGGATGTACCCAAGACAACCTTCACCACAAGATACAGATTGTATGAGTACACCGTGATGTCGTTTGGTTTAACCAATGCCCCAGCGTACTTCATGACCATGATGAACAAGGTATTCATGGAGTACCTTGATAAGTTTATTATGGTATTCACTGATGACATACTCATATACTCCAAGGACGAGAAGGAACATGAGCGGCATCTGCGCCTGATTATGGAAAAGTTAAGGGAACACAAGTTGTATGCCAAGTTTAGCAAATGTGAGTTTTGGTTGAAAGAAGTGGGATTCCTTGGTCATATTGTGTTAGCTAAAGGTGTTGCCGTGGACCCAAGTAAGGTAGCCTCCATGACAGAATGGGAGTCTCCTAAGAATGTGGGTGATATTAGGAGTTTCCTGGGCCTTGCGGGATATTACCGAAGATTCATCGAAAACTTTTCCAAGATAGCAAAGCCTATGACAGAGTTGCTAAAGAAAGAGAAGAAGTTACAATGGACCGAGACTTGTGAAGCAAGTTTTCAGGAATTAAAGAAACGCCTAGTAACAGCACCAGTTTTGTGTCTCCCTGATATCCAAAAGGATTTTCAAGTCTATTGTGACGCTTCTCGACAAGGACTCGGTAGTGTACTGATGAAAGATGGAAAAGTAGTGTCTTACGCCTCTCGGCAACTTAAGCACCATGAGAATAACTACCCCACACACTATTTGGAACTAGCATCAGTTGTGCATGCGCTCAAGGTATGGAGACATTACCTAATGGGCAAACATTGTGATGTGTTCATGGATCACAAAAGCCTTAAGTACATCTTCACTCAAAAGGAATTAAACATGAGGAAAAGGAGATGGCTTGAGCTCATCAAGGACTATGACTTGGACCTGCAGTACCATCCTGGAAAGGCCAACGTTGTGGCTTATGCCTTAAGCCGGAAAGTCTATGTAAATGGACTTACCGTGGGAGAACTTCCAAATGATTTGTGTGAACAATTCAAGGACCTCAGGTTGGAAATAGTTCCGGAGGGATACTTAGCAACTATGGAGATAGTACCAACGCTTCTGGACCAAATCAAAGAGGCCCAGAAGGGGGAAAACGAGTTGGAAGAAATAAGAGCTAATATAAGCAAGGGGAAAGCAAAAGGGTTTCACACGGATGAACAAGGAACGCTTTGGTATGAGAAGCGTCTGTGCGTTCCCGATGACCCTGATATCAAGAAGTTAATCCTTCAGGAAGCTCACGATTCGCCTTACTCAATCCATCCCGGTAATACAAAGATGTACATGGATGTGAAAGATAGGTTCTGGTGGAACAACATGAAACGGGAAATTGCTGAATATATCTCCTTGTGTGACGTGTGCAACAGAGTCAAGGCCGAACATCAAAAACCCACGGGACTACTGCAGCCATTACCTGTGCCCGATTGGAAGTGGGACAAGGTAGGCATGGATTTTATCATAGGACTACCGCGGACTCGTTCTGGGTATGACTCCATCTGGGTAGTGGTCGACCACTTCACAAAGGTGGCCCACTCTATTCCCGTAAAGACCACCTATACGAGTGCTAAACTTGCCAAGATTTATATGTCAAGGATCGTAAGCCTTCATGGTGTACCCAAGGGGATTGTCTCTGATAGAGGAACCCAATTCACCTCTAAGTTTTGGCGACAGCTACACGAGTCTCTAGGGACACGACTGGAGTTTAGTACTGCCTTCCACCCACAAACAGATGCACAGACGGAAAGAGTCAATCAGATCTTGGAGGACATGTTAAGAGCCTGTGCGCTAGACTATGGGTCTAGTTGGGATGATAATTTGCCATATGCGGAATTCTCATACAATAACAGCTACCAAACTAGTATCAAGATGGCTCCATTTGAAGTTCTATATGGCAGAAAGTGTAGAACTCCGCTGCTATGGAGTGGAGTTGGAGAACGTAGTTTGTTTGGACCTGAACTGATCAAGGATGCCGAAGAAAAGGTGAGACAGATTCAAGACAGGTTAAAAATAGCCCAATCCAGACAAAAGAGTTATGCTAATTCCAAGCGCAGGGATGTGACTTATGAAGTGGGAGACCGTGCGTATCTCCGAGTTTCGCCACTACGAGGAGTTAAGAGATTCGGAATCAAGGGTAAGTTAGCACCCCGATTCATAGGGCCCTACAAAATCTTGGGTCGAAGAGGGGAAGTTGCCTATCCGTTGGAATTACCTGAAGCATTAATAGTTCACGATGTTTTCCATGTGTCGCAACTAAAGAAGTGTCACCCGGAAATGGATGAAACCCCACTAAAGGATACGGTTCCGTTGGAAGAAGTTCAACTGGAAAACGATCTCACCTATGAAGAAAAACCCACCCGGATTTTGGAAACAGCCGAGAGAATTACTCGTACCAAGACTATCAGGTTTTGCAAAGTTCAATGGAATCATCATTCCGAGGAAGAGGCCACGTGGGAACGTGAAGAAGACCTGAAGAAAGAACACCCACACCTATTTGCTAACCAACCTGAATCTCGGGGACGAGATTCTTCTTAAGGGGGGTAGGTTTGTAACATCCCAATTTTTTTGCAATTATAGATGTTACTAGAAGCATGCATCATATCATTGCATCATGGCATCGCATAATAAAAAGGGCATAGATATTTCTTCCTAAATCCCATAGTCATATATAGACTAAAAGAGGTAAAACCTTTTTGAACCACCAAAACCCTTTCAAAAGTGTTTTTTTATAGTCCTACTCTAACCCTCTTCTTTTTACAAAATTTTAGAAATTTTTTTTGTTTAATTCGGAGTCCGTTTGCAAAAGTTATTAAAGACATAGGAAAACAGAAAAAAATAAAAAGAATAATAAAAAAGCCTAACCTAACCTAACCGGGCCGGCCGAGCCAGCCCGGGACTTACCTACCGCCCGCCTGGTCGGGTGGGCGACGCGCAGCACATGGGCCGGCCCAGTAGCCGCTAGCAGCCAGCCCACCTCCAGCCGCAGCCGCTGACAGACCGGACCCACCCGTCATCCCCCTCCTCCGAGTCCGGCTCGAGCACGACGTCGTCGCCGCGTCGGCGCAACCGACTCCGGCCGAATCGGAGCGGATTCCGTGACCCCCGCGCCAAGCAAAGCCGCCTATAAGTACCCCCGGCACGCCTCCCGCGAAGCCCTAGCCTCTTTCTACCCCACCGCCACCGAGCCACCACCAATCGCTCACCGGAGCGCCGGATGCTCCGCCGCCTCCAGCCGCCGCCCGCCGCCACCTCGGGAAGGAGGAGCCGACGCCGCCCCCGGGAACGGAACCGCGGCGAGAAGCTCATCGCCGTCGTCTACTTCACCGGATTGGGGGAGCACCGCCACGCCACCATCAACCGTCGCCGGCCGCCGCCGACGCTCCGCCACCATCCACCGTCACCACCGTCGGTAAGTCACCCCCTCTCCGACCGTCAGATCAAGATCCAACGGCTCCAAAAGGTCAAACCGCCCCGGCCAATCGCGTCGCGCCGCGTGGCACCCGCCGCATCATCACCGCGTCGGCGTCACGCGCGCCCCGCTGGACAATCCCGAGCCGCCACTTGTCGCCGCGTAGCTGGCCACCTTTTTATTTTTTCTTTTAAATAGGCAGAAATTACTCTAATCTTGTAAAATCCATAGTAATTCGAGTATTAGTCCAAAAATTGCGTATAATATACCGTTAGATTCATATTTTTGAGTAGAACACAGATCTAGAATAATATTGCTGTTTTGCCACAGCAATCTTGCAGTAGGATTTAAAGTTTAGATTAGAGTATTTTAATTCTAGAAAGTTATCCGTAGCTCCGTTTTAGTTGATTCTTGTTGCGTTGGCTTTGTATCGACGAGAAATTCTGTAGAAAATTATTATAACATGCTTAGGGTGTTCAGATCTGCCTCGAGGTAGATTGGAGTTGTAGATCTAGTTTTGAGCTTGGATATTTAGGGTTTAACCCAAAATACTTAAAATCTTCTCGACAACAGGCCCACTCGTTGTCGTTGAGTTTAATCATGACATGCTCTCCTGTGTGTTCGTTCACCATGGTTGGCGGTTCGACTGCCGCTCCGTTGTTGACGGGCACGCTGTTGGCACCGTTGGTGGGGCCGCTGTTGGGCATGATGCTGTTGGGTGGTTTGGCGCCATTGGGTGGTCCTGTGCTAGATCCGGGGCCATCGTTTTCGCGATTGGCGGTGGTGTCGCCCGCGTTGATGACCGCGCACATGAAGTGGTTAGGGTATGGCCGGGCACAAAAACCCGAAGACCGAAACCGAAACCGAAAAAACCGAGACCGAAAACCGAACTAACCGTATATTGGGAGACCAAAATAATTCCGGTCTTCAAAACTAGATGATCGAAATAAATTCGGTTACTTCGGTCCTTCGCCTCACATGACCGAATTGACCGTACTGACCGAAATATTCTGAAGCCCATCTTTCCTCAATTATTTTGCATGTTCATTAGTGCCACTCTAGTCCGTATAGGCCATTGCCCACGACCTTGTCTTAATTCATTCTGTGGACACCAAAAATGCATCCACACACCATCCTGGCCACCATCGGTCGCAGACTATGTACGCCCTACGCATGAGGCAAGCCTGCTGGACTACTCCGTCCAGTTACTCGTGAGACTGCTTGCATATCTTGTCTTGATTCTTATTCCATCTTGTATCGTGTGCTAATTTTCTTGGGAATAATTTCTTGATTTTCTGTGAATTTTTGTAAATTCGGTCTATTTGGTCATGACCAAAGACCAGACCAAAAAGACCGAAGACCGAATACATAAAGACCGAATGTAATTCGGGTAGCATTTCTAGATGACCGAAATTTTGAATGACCGAAAAGACCAGACCGAACAAACCGAATAGACCGAACGCCCAGGACTAGGTTAGGGAAGCTTTTGCTCCCGCAACTTTCAGATCCGGAGCCGTAGGCTCCATCTTTGGTGGCTAGATCACCCAGATCGGATCCGTGACTGTTGTCGCTGTCCGTGCTCCCGGCTGTTGCTGAGGTGTTGAGCTCGCTGAGGGTGCCGATTGGAGGCGGGAACCACGATGCTGGAACAATCGCGGGTGCCGTTGGCTGGTCAGGCATGCGAAGCGTGCCCATCTGACCAACCTTGAAGCGGAAGCTCCCAATCGCCAGACTGATTCCATCACCTATGGACTCGAAAGCCAGGTGAGTGGCCGACGTGTGGACGGTGAAGTCGAATGCGCCGAAGAGCTGGCGAATCTCCGCTGTTGCGGAGTTGTAGATCACGGTTGATGGGGCCGAAGAAGCCGCGACATCAGCATTCCCAATTCCCACAGACGGCGCCAATTGACGAGGGTTTAACTCGTCAATGCCCATTATTATGGACTTGGGTTTTGGAGAAGGAGGGAGCGCTGGAGGCATCAATCGGCTAGCAAACAAACACACAAGGACGCAAGGTTTACCCAGGTTCAGGCCTCGTAGAGGTCCCTACTCATGCTTGTCTGCTCTTGGAATTAACGAAGGAATCGAAGATTACGGGGGCGCGCAAATGCAATCTGGCGTGTCCTCCTCGCCGCCCCCTCCTAACCTTTATATAGGTAGGTTAGGTCTCGGGTAGCAGGTCGAGTCGGTTACAGATTAGAGTTTTTCCCCTTTGAACTTTCTATCTTAAGCTTCTTCTTGTCTCACAAGCAATCGAGAGTCCGTGGGCCACTCGAATTCTCCGTTTAGGCCTTGGCGACGCCGTGTGCTTCTGCCGTATATGGACTGTATATACCAAGCTCGAGTACCTGTAGGGTATACCCATGTCATTAGTGGTAGATAAATAAAGTACGAGTAAATAAAAGACAATAATAGTAAATGCAGCAAGTGGCCCAATCCTTTATTTAGAAAAGGACAAGCCGGTTGTATTACTTAAGATGACCAAACGTTCTCGAGGACACATGGGAATATCGTCAAGTGCTTTCGCTTCATATAGTTGATTAATCTTCTTTAGTTTGATAAGTGTTGTGTGGGTGAACCTGTGCTAATGTACTGACCTTCCTAGGACTAATACATACTTGTGATTAAACCCCATGCAAGCATCCGCAAGTACAAGAAAGTAATTAAGATTAAAACCTTTAAACTCTGAGATCCTACATCCCTTGTGCAAAGGTTTCCTAACGAGGGTTCAGGTTTCTGTCACTTCGGCAACCCCTACGATTAGTAGCCAAATACACAATGCATTCCCCTAGGCCCATAAATGTGAAGTGTCATGTAGTCGACGTTCACATGATACCACTAGAAGAATAACACCACAACTTAAATAACAAACTATTGAATCTTTCTCAACACAATTCCACTACTTCTCCCATGTCTTCAAGAACTAAACGAACTACTCACAAGACATCATATGGATCAAGATAAGAGATGAAATAATGATAAGTAACAATCTGTACATAATAATAATTCAATGGTTCCACTCAATAGCATCAACTACAACAAGTAATCAACACCAGGAAAGTTTCCCCTAAGAACTATGCAAGATTCAACCCAATTGTTACAGCGGTATGAAGTGGTGATGATGGTGCTGGTGGAGATGATGATGGAGATGATGATGATGATCCCGATGAAGTCCAGCTTGATGGTGGTGTTGATGGCGAAGATCTCCCCTCTCCGGGAAGGAATTTCCCCGGCAGATTTCTGCCTGCCGGAGAGCTCTTTCTCTCTCTACAGTTTGCTTCCCCGCAGAGGCGGCGAAATCTTTCTATGGTCGCTCCCCGAGTCTTAGGGTTTCGTGGGGATAATATGCGCCAAAGGGGAGAGCCAGGAGTGGGCCAGGGTGGCCACACCACCTGGTGGCGCGGCCAAGGGTGCCCCGCGCCAGGGGGTGGTGTGGGCCCCCTTGGCCCAACTCCGCTCCCCCTTCTGGCATCCTTCGTCTTCTGGAAAAATCGGATTTTCCATGTATTTTCCGGACTTTTCCGATCTTCGCTAATTTCGCCTCCAAACAGTGCCTTTTCCATTAGAATCCTGACTGTAGTGGTCCATCCTCCAAAAGTCATCAACCATGCAAAAACAGATGAAATAACATAATTATCATCTCTTAATATGAAATATATCAATGAATAGCAGTAAATTATGATATAGAATAGTGATGTAAAATGGACGTATCAACTCCCCCAAGCTTAGACATCGCTTGTCCCCAAGCGAAAACTGAGCTCAATAAACATGACCTCTGGTTTATGGAGTGAAGAGTCGATAAAAGAATATGGACAAGAAGCATCACATTGATCAATACACAAATCATAATAGAAGACAACTCACTATTATATAACTGAACTTGTAATAAGTAAAGGAAACACAATAAAGATACATAAAGTAAATCATAATTGGTAATGGCAAACTTTGCTCCTGGTCAAAGAATAGTTAACAATTTGCTGGAGTTCAAACATAATGGGGTTTTCAATGATAGCTTTCAAAGTAGTATTTACTAAGATAGGAGCAGTGTGCAAAACAAGGAACACAGGAAACATGATTGAATAAATAATCATATGAATGAATGAAACACAACAATTCAAAATACTTGCTGAGATAGAAAGGAATAGGTTTACTGACTCAACTAAAAAGTAAAAGATAGGCCCTTCGCAGAGGGAAGCAGGGATTTCAAGTTTCATAATGAGCTTCCAAAAATTATGGTACTTATTAGCTTTCAGCTCTCATTGCCCCTATCATAAGAATCTTTAGGTTATTAAGGTTAAAGTGAAGAAACTATGGAGTATATGCTTGACAAAGTAGAAGTTGGCAATCTCATGTCCCTTGAATACGAGGGCTGCTCCTCATGCTACTCAAGTTTAGTTACCGGTAAGTTCTTGTCATAGTAAGTACATGTGTATCATAGAGAACCGCTAATGGGGTACCCCTTGCACATGATACATGAGCTATCCCACAATCAAAATGACAAGGCAAGCAGACAATGAGCATCTCAGCAATCTTCTTATTTACCATGGGAAAATGGTGCTTTTTTCTCTCTTTCCTCTTTTCTCATCTTTTTTTCCCTTTTCTTTTTCTCAATCTCTATCTCTTTTTTATAAGAAGAATGCTTCATAGATTGCTCACTATGGTGATGCTGCAAGTTTCCACCATGATTAGGCATGGCTTAGGCTAGCGGCCCAGGCATTTCTCTAACACACATACATAACTCCATGGACTTACAAGCTCCCCTTTCATTTCACACCGACGACATCCATAAACAAAAGAACATGATATCAACATGGTACAATGTACAAAAGAGCAGACAATGAGCATCTCAGCATGGTTCTGCTAATTCCCAATGTATGAGTGCAAGCATATACAACATAGATGACACAATGGTTCAAGTTTATTAGGGGCAAGAAAAGTAAAGTGTGCCATCAAGTTCGTGAGAGCTTTAATCACTAGTTTTCACATAACAAGTTCAATCCGGAAGGTAGATAAAACATGAATTTACTTGGAATAGCAATAGTGCTAATAGGTAGGTATGGTGGACACAAATGACATAGGTTTTGGTTTAAGGATTGGATGCACGAGAAGCATTCCCTCTCAGTACAAGTTTTAGGCTAGCAAGGCTGGGTAGCAAGCATAAGAGTTGAAGGAAACAAACAAACATCCAAGTGATAAAAACAAACATGCAATCTTCCTTGGAAGCACAAAAGATCTTAACTAGAGAATACTAAGCTTATGAGCCAATCAAGGAAGAAAGGTGGTGAAATTATATTCTTTAAGAGTACTTTTATCTTTTTCATTCAATTCTCATAATAGTGTTGCTACTGACCGAGCCAGGTTTGCTGGAACCAACTAAATTTACTTAATGATCCCAAAGTGATACCCATAATAACAACAAGATCAATTATATAATAGTAATTGAAAACTAAAATAAGATATGCAAAAGAGTGAATGATAGAACTTCTCATTAATATTCCATAATGGCAACTCACACCAAGGGATACATATATATCTAACAAGAGGGGGGACACTTCCATAATGCAAACCATCCTATACGATAACTTCTCTATTCATGATATGACTCTACCAAAAAGGTAAAAAGATAAAAGATAGTGATGTGATACCGCGGCACTCCCACAAGCTTGGAACAAGTCAAGGGGATGCCAAAATTGATGACGAATTACTCCTTCGGTGGTGGTGGTGTTCTCTCGATGAGGTTTTCAATCAATTCCCTCAAGTCCTCAATCTCGAAGGTGAGAGTACGAATCAACTCCGAATTGTGCTCGATCTGGTTCATGATCATGTCGGGCTGTGAATCGCAGCTCTTGCGATTCTTTCCCCACTCTTCCTCCTTGAAGTCTTCTTTTCCTGCATGGTTAGAACGAGGCATATCCCAATTGGATGGTAGTTTCTCCTTGGGCATATCTTGGAATTGCTTCTCATGGATAAGGGCATGGACGGGATTCTTGGTGCATGGAGAAGGTGACCGTGAAGCCAAGCAATAACGTGGAGTCTTCCCTCCAGTGGACATCCGTGCAGTCCTTTTGAACCTGGCAGGGTTTGCCACCACTCCAATTCTTGCAATGGTTGTGCTGGCGTGCGGATGCTGGTCTTCCTTTGCCTCCTCTTCAACTTCAACTATCGATCTCCTCCTCCTGCTCAGAGTCTTGGAGATCCTCTTCCGCATGCCCTTTGCCCTTATCGTTGGTGGAGACCATTGTGCTTCTAAACTTTAAGAATAGTTCCTGGCAGAAACAGATCGAAATGAAAATGCACAAGGACACGATATACGAACCTCGAGGGATCCGGGGGATTATATATTACGAAGTTTTACAACAAAAGGAAGGTACTAGGAGAAAATGGGTCGGAGACGGGCTCTAGGGTGGCCACACCCCCTGGTGGCACGGCCAGGTGGGCCGGCGCCACGGGGTGTGTGAGCCACCCATACTCCGTTTTCGTCCGTTTTTTTGAATCATTGCTTTCCATGATAGATAAAAGCTGCAAAAATATAAATTGACAGATTTTTCGCGGACCTTTTCTTACCAGAACTGTTACCTATTCAAAAACGGACTCTGTAGATCTCTGAACTTGGCACTTAATAAATTTTTCCGGAGTCACCATTTGAATAGCATCAATATCCTCATCTTTATACACATATAGTTTGAGTCATTTAACCATTCACCATCTTAACACCATTTTCTCCTATAACCTGGAAATTTCTTTCACACAAAACTTCACACAATTCTCATTAGCAACATTAGTGCAAGCGAGGTAATAAACCTTTTAAGTTCAATTTCAACTAAATCCATCGAAACATAAGCTACTATAGCAACTCCTTCCGAAAGCGCAAAAGGAATTCAAAAAAGGAAATCGATATAAGAAGCAAATACAAGAGTAGCAAAAATCTGTCAAAACAGACCAGCAGGTAAATATCACTTTTTTGAAAATCTTCTGTTGCTCAAATCAAAAAGTGCAAAACTAACGAAAGTTAAATAATAACCTACGGCATGCACACAAAACATTACAGATCAGTACAACGTTCTGGGATTTTTAACGATTTTTTATAGTGAAGCACAAAAATCTGTTTCGCGACAGCAACTTCCCCAAATCTTACTTCTCTCTCGTTAGAGGTTGATCTTGACACAAAAACTAAACAAAAAGGATAAGGAGAGGTTATTGAAGAAGCAATAACTTCCAAGACTCAAATAAAAAAACTGAAAGCAAAAATATAATGGGTTGTCTCCCAAAAAGCTCTTTCTTTATAGCCGTTAAGATGGGCATGATAATTTTAATGATGATCTCATAAGAATATGAATTGAAGTAAAAGAGAGCATCAAGAAGCAAAAATACACACGTTTAAGTCTAACCCACTTCCTATGCAAGGGAATTTTGTAAGAAAATAAATTATTGAAAACAGAGGCTACTAGCATAGGAAGGCAAAACAAGTGCAACATAAAGATTTTCAGCATAAAGCGAGGAAACTTAATATTATTGAGATGCATTCGAACCATATTACCTCTCTCATAATAACTTTCAGTATCATGCATAACGTTAATGATATAACTATCACATGAACCATTATAGAAATGATCACTTATTCTAACAGAAAACACAGGGACACTAGCTCTCATAGCACTACTTTGTGAAACAATATTAGCAATGATCACTTATTTGTACTTTCATTAACCATACTAGCTATCATAGAATGTTCGTTTATCTTAACTGGGAAAGGCATTTTATCAATGTAAGGTTCAGGTAAAACATGATTAGCAGTATAAACTTCAGTATTTCTTGCAGGAACACAATTAACAATATCTTTATATGGCTCATGATACTTATTCCATTTCTTTTTAAGAATTTGAATATAGGAAGCAAAAGCCTTAAAATAATTTGCAATAGCTTGAGAGTCTAGACCATAAGCATTACTAATATTATGAAAGTCATCGGTTCCCATAAAAGATTTAATGCATTCATAATCATAATTTATACCTGACTTTCTTCCTTTATCATTCTCCCATGCTTCAGCATTGTCTTGAATACGGTCTAGAAGATCCCATTTAGCTCCTTCTTCCATGCGTGTAAATGATCCAGCGCCAGAAGCATACAATAGATCCTTATCATGAAGAGAAAGCCTTGCATAAAAGTTATTGATAATAATATTGTGAGGGAGCTCATGAATGGGACATTTGAGCATTAGTAACTTCAATCTCCCCCAAGCTTAAGATGTACTCTCTCCATAAAGAGGCCAAAAGTTGTATATTTGATTCTGATCTTTATGAATCTCACTAGGAGGATAAAATTTTGAATAAAAGAGAGGTACTACTTCCTCCCATTCAAGAGCTTGACAATTCTTCAGAAGTTTATACCTTTCCTCAGCTCTTCCTTTCAGTGATAATGAGAATAACTTCTTCTTGACTTGATCTGTTGTAATACCTGCACACTTGAACAACCCACATAATTCGTGTATAACAAGCAAATGATCACATGGATGGACAGTTCCATCTCCAAAATAGTAGGTATCCATAACACGATCAATAATTCTTGTGGGTATCTTAAAAGTATCATTTTCAGCAGGTGTAGGTTCAGCTACTACCTTAGTAGTGGGATTGTTTGTTTGCGGCCCGAAAGTTCATGGGCGAGTGCATGGAGATACCCAAGTTCCCTATAATTGCCGCGTTTCATAAAGTTGGGCTGCCAACTACTGAGAGGGGCCATTTCGAGGAAAACTCATCTCACCCCTGCCAAATTCAAACATTCCGTTAAATAGCCCCGTGAAGTAGACGGTCAGGACCCACATGTCGGTCATCTGTCCGTGACACGAGCGCCAACGCGGCAACCTCTTAGTGAAATCGAGGAACTAAGTGGATTAGATGCGTTGACCAATTTCACAAATCCATTCCCTCCTTTACCCTAGCACCAACGGCGTTGAAATCCACCCTTCAGGCAGGACGATCCCTTCGGACATTTGACTTCCGGCGCCAAGTTGCTGCGCCCAGTCGCTGATCCTGAGCTCCAATGGCGCATGTCTTAGCCACCGTTGCGAGGCTCTAGCCCGCCTCTGTCGTCGACAAGCCGAGCAGCTCGGAGGATGGCAGATCCTACTACCAAGGAAGAAGAAGTTCTGGATACATGCGGGTGATCTACCCTTCTATTTGCTATCCGCACTAATTATAACTGCTAGCTGGCTACTAAACCTAAAATTGTTTGTTATCCCAACACTGACAAACATATTTTGTCCACAATTTTCTGTCAAGTGGGATCTCCGCGGACCACCCTTACCTGGTTACGGTAGTCCTATTCAGGTATGACTCCAAATCATCAACGATGAAGGGCAAGTGGTATGGACACCATTGTATCATGATGGAAGAAGCGCATGCGCAGATCTGCACTATATCTGGTATAGTTGCTGCTCTGCGTAATCATGATGAATTATGGCCGAAGCAGACTACAAAGTTCAGCTTCATGGATGAACGTGGCATCATGGTTCCTCTAACATGTGATAGTCAGCTAATTGGGTTGATGAAAAGGTATGCTTCAGCTTACATGTTTGAGCTGAACTATGACGTACTGGATGTGGAAGCTACTGCAACTGGGAGTCGCCCTTCTATTCTTGGACAGGGTGGTCGCTCGAACCCAATTAGCTCTTGGTAAGCAAAAGTCCCTTGGGGTTCGCATGTTTGTGCTAAATTGTAATTTTTGCAAGTATTTCCTCTGTAGATATTGGGCAGTTATGCAACAGTCCTGTTTCGTTGACAGGAAGCGCCGCAAGGTTAGAAACATGACTGTCGGGTCAGTCATTTTGCTGCCCGAAGAAGGAAAAAACGAGTGGAAAGATGATGTTGGACACGATTCTGGTGCTGATTGTCCCGACGATGCAGAGTACGTGAAGCTAAGAAAATTAGCACCGAGGAAGAGGAAGAAGGCAGGAAATGAAGAATCCAGTGGACATGAAGGTTTGGCACCCAGGCTTGGGAAGAAGGCTGCTGGCAATGAAGATGCATAGTAATGTGTTGAACTTGAACCTATATATGTGATTTGCTTAAATTCTAGAGCTTTGTGTGTGGAACTTTGCTGGGCAAAACAATCTACCCACATTCTCTGAGTAAAATGTACCACGACTTAGGGTTTGAAAACGCTCGAGTCAGTAGTTGATTCCGAAATTGTGATTGTGCCACCACTATCTGAAAACATGCAACACCGGTTCCACGATTGCTGAGGGGCAGGATGTCTCCAAATTCGATGGAATGTAAGTGGCATAGAAATAAATTATTTAAGCTGCTACACTCCACGAAGCAGCAACTTATTCCAGCTGCTGCACAATGACATGGCAACATAAATAGCAATGGCAACCGAGATGAGGAGGAAATCGGTGCCACTCTCTGACCTAATCTTGAGCCCGTCTATCTCACCGCCTCCCTACTCCTGCATCCCCTACATCTGGTGAAGCTCCCGGATCTCTAGTAACCGGGTGTACGTGCTTCCACTTTATAAATTGTGGTTGTGCCATTTGCATGCGGCACAATCCACGTAGATTATGTTTAAACAAACCACCAATGTCAGAATACCACCATGATCAGACAAAACGAAGTAATGCAGGGTTAAGATAGATTAACGGGCGACCAATTTTTTTCCTCCTAGGACTCCGAGACCACTAGTTCAGACTGCTAGGTCAACAGGTACTACTATTACAACTTAAAAAGGCACAGAGCTCAAGCTAAATAGAACTAGTTATCACACATCTCCTTGATCTTCCTAATCTTAGCCCGGTGCGCATCTTCCTGCGAGAGCAAGGATCGAATCGTCTGCTCCTTCCTTTTAGCATCTTCCTTGCACAACTTCAGTTGTTTCTCTGCATTTTTCCTCATGCACTTGTCAATACTCATAGTTGTGAATTGCAGGACTTTGGCCTGGTGAAGATCATTCCTTGCTTGAGTCGGTTCTTGCTCTGCTTTAGCCTTCATGGCCAACGCCACATCCCTCTCCTTCTCGACTTTGCTAACCTTGTCTTGCACCCTCCTGAGATCTTGGTTAAGCTTGGTCGTGTCAACTAGGTCCCATAGCTTCATCTCAACACTGTCAAGAAGTGAGATGACTACGGATTCTTTCAACTCAACAGTCATTTCCCATAGTTTGTCCAGCGTTTTCTGCATCAATTTGGGCCACTCTGGATCTACCCATTTGACAATAGTGCAACTTCCGCCTTGCATCATTGCACGATGTCCTTGACACCATAAAAGCCTCCTACCTGCGTTTCATCCTTTGAACGCTACAAATTTAGCGGGCAAATATCCATATTTACATAGCAGAGGACTGTCTTCATCCGCTAAACCGTGATAGTGGGAGTCATACAGCATCTGGTTGGCTGAACACATCATACGCGCACGAGTAAACATAGTAGATCTAGATCAAAATAGATAACTGGCCACAGATGACAGAGATAGAGATGAGACAACTCGCATCAGAATCACCGTCCCTGTTGTCACCATGCGTTTCCTCGCCGTCTCCCTTGAACCCATGACGAGAGAGAGCGAGGGGGGAATGGGGTGGCTATAGGAGAGATAGCTGGAGGCGCCGTTGGCCTGTGGCTATGGCATGATGGGAGAGAAGTGGGGAAAGTGGCTCTGAGAGGAAGGAAGAGAAGTACGGGGAGGAAGAGAAGTAATGGGGACGTGACACCGGCATATGGCGCACTTAACTCGTGAGTCATGAGTCTCGTGACACTCGCAAAAGGGGAGCACCGAGTGTTTCCAGTTTGTCCAGAGCAAGCGGGCAACAAGCCCGGCCAATCATGCTGCAGAATAGCCTACTCGCAGATTGCTCTCACAAAGACCATCCCAATCGCCGAAGCGCCCCGATCGAACGGTATGTAACAATCGCCATGCAGAACAACTATGTTAGGGCTTGCCTTCTAGAAGACTCGGTCTAACAGCCACCATTGGAGGGCTTATGTTAGGGCTCTCCTAAGGTTAGGATCCATATGTGGTTTATGAGAAGAACACACATGCAATGACACAGGTGATATGTGGTTTGTGAAAAGAACACACATGCAATGACTCTAACCGTGGATTTTGAAAAGAACAGGCAATACAATTACTCTCGTGGATCCATGTGTGGTTTCTGAAAGAACGGACATTCACTTACTCTAGTTGTGGTTCATGAAAAGAACACATGTGCAATGACTCTAGATGTGGTTTGTGAGAAGAACACACATGCAATGACACTAGTGGATCCATGTAGGTTGTGAAAAGAACACACATGCAATGATTCTAGATGTGGTTAATGCAAATAACACACATGCAATGACTCTAGCTATGGTTTGTGAAAAGAACACACATGTAATGACACTGGTGGATCCATATGTAGTTTGTGAAAAGAACAGACATGCAATGAATCTAGCTATGGTTAATGAAAAGAACACACATGCAATCACACTAATTGATCCATATGTGGTTTGTGAAACGAACACACATGCCATGACTCTAGATGAGGTTTGTGAAAAGAACACACATGCAATAACAATGGTGGATCAATATTTGGTTTGTGAAAAGAACATACATCTAATGACTCTAGACGTGGTTTGTGAAAATAACACACATGCAATGACACTTGTGGATCCATGTGTGGTCTGTGAGAAGAACAAACATGCAATGACTCTAGCTATGGTTTGTGAAAAGAACAGACATGCAATGAACTCTGGTGGATCCATATGTGGTTTGTGAGAAGAAAACACATGCAATGACTCTATATGTGGTTTGTGAGAAGAACACACATGCAGTGACTCTTGCTGTGGTTTGTGAGAAGACACACATGAAATGACTCTAGCTGTGGTTTGTGAAAAGAACACACATGCAATGACTCTAGTTGTGGTTTGTGAAAAGAACACACATGCAATGACATTGGTGGATCCATATGTGGTTTGTTAAAAGAACAGACATGCAATGACTCTAGCTGTGGTTCATGAAAATAACACACATGCAATGAACTCTGGTGGATCCGTATGTGGTCTGTGAGAAGAACACACATGCAATGAACTGGGTGTGGTTCATGAAAAGAACACACATGCAATCACACTGGTGGATTCATATGTTGTTTGTGGAAAGAACAGACATGCAATGACTCTAGCTATGGTTAATGAAAAGAACACACATACAATGACTAGCTGTGGTTTGTGAAAAGAACACACGTGCAATAACACTAGTGGATCCATATGTGGTTTGTGAGAAGAACAGACATGCAATGACTCTAGCTGTGGTTTGTGACAAGAACAGACATGCAATGAACTCTGGTGGATCCATATGTGTTTTGTGAGAAGAACACACATGCAATGACTCTAGATGTGGTTAATGAAAAGAACACGCATGTAATGACTCTAGCTGTGGTTTGTGAAAAGAACACACATGCAATGACACTGGTGGATCCATATGTGGTTTGTGAAAAGAACAGACATGCAATGACTCTAGATGTGGTTATTGAAAAGAACACACATGCAATCACACTGGTGGATCCATATGTGGTTTGTGAAAAGAACACACATGCAATGACTCTAGATGTGGTTTGTGAAAATAACACACATGCAATGACACTGGTGGATCAATATGTGGTTTGTGAAAAGAACATACATCCAATGACTCTAGATGTGGTTTGTGAAAAGAACACACATATAATGACACTGGTGGATCCATGTGTGGTTTGTGAGAAGAAAAGACATGCAATGACTCTAGCTGTGGTTTGTGGAAAGAACAGACATGCAATGAATTCTGGCGGATCCATATGTGGTTTTTGAGAAGAACACACATGCAATGATGATGACCCACAAGTATAGGGGGTGTATCGCAGTATTTTCGAGGGAAGTGAAACCCAATTTATTGATTCGACGCAAGGGGAACCAAAGAATATTTATAAGCCTTAACAACTGAGTTGTCAATTCAGCTGCACCTGGAAACAATCTTGCTCACAGCAATTTATCAGTAGCAATAGTTTTGTAGTAGCAATAGTAAAGTAATAGCAGTAATAAAAGTAAAGACAGTAGTAATGTAGCATCCCAATTGTCTAACAATTGTAATGCTACTTGGTCTAGTAATATAATGGCTACTTCCTATATTTAATTGTTGCATCATAATGATATCATGCTCATGTCATCATGCCACCTTGCATTTGAGCATCATATAAAACCCTTTTCCATTTGGTTCTTCCCTCATATGCATTAATAATTGTATTTGCCTCTTGATATATTGTATTTGGATATTGATATATTATTAATGCCCAAGTTGAGTTGGGGGCATATCTTTTATTCCACTCCACCGTTTTTCTTTGTCACCACCTTATAATTCCACCACCCTAATTACCCATGGGCTTTTATCTTATTTTGGCATTTACTCTAGCTCATGTGGGTTGGGATGGATTCAACTATAATTTCTTTTGCTTGGCCTTTATTCCACTTTTTGGGAATGCATAAGAATAATGCCATCTTATTATTATTGTTTTCACGAAATAAAACATGGCATTTAATACTTTGCATGGGCCATGCAACTATCACCACCATGTGTTTCTCTTTTGGTTATTATTTGATTTTTAAGTGGACCATCTTCTTGAGCTCTCTTTTTCTCTAAACCCCTTTCCACCTTGATCTTGTATCGTTGCCATGTGCATCAATCCTTCTTCCTCTTTTTCTCTCACAAGTGCATGCACCCATGTATGGACATGTGGGACCTTTCCCTCACCACCTTTTTCTCCCATCCCTACCTCCATGTTATAACCACACTTGGTGAGGCTTGATGTTAGTCATGTAAAACCCTACTCCATGCCCTCCTTTTTCCTCTCCTTCTCCCCTCCAACCATGTATGGCCAAGTGTGTTATGCCCAAAACCCTAACACCTCTCTATTTTTCCTCTAACCCTAGTTCTAGCCTAAACCCTAACCCTTAACCCCACCTCACCTCCCTCCTCTCACCATGCCTAGGCTTCCCTCTCCCTGCCATGCAGGCCCCACCCCAGCTACCCTCTCTAACCTAACCAAACCCTAAACCGAGCCATCTACTCCCTCCTAACCTAGCTAACCCGAGCCTACCTCTCTCCTTTTCTTTCTTTCTCCCTGCCGTGCTGGCCCTAGCCCGAGTCTGCCCCGCCTTTCTCTCTACCTGGCCCACCTGCCATGCCTGCCCTGCCCCAGGTCGAGCCCCCAGCTCGGGCACGTGAAGAGGAGGAGGAAAAAGGTGGCCGAAGCCACCTTTATCTCCAACCTGATCCCCACGGTGCCCCCTCCTCTTCTACACTTCCTCTTTCTCCCACATCTCCTCTGCCTATCCTAGATCCACCCCAGGGCCTTGCCCTCTCCCCTCTTCCTCTCCACCGACACCATCCCCCTCTCGCCGGTCCCCGCCAGCACCGCCGTCTTATCCTCGTTCTAACTGGCATGGGCGACGTGGAGGTGGTCGAGGAGACCGAGGAGGTTCCCCTGCTTCTCCCTGTACGTGCCAACGAGGAGGAGGAGCACCAGAACCGCCAGAACCACCGCCGCCCTAACGCAAACCCTAGTTCCAGGAGCGTCTGCTTCCTCGTCGTTCCGACGAACCTCAGTCCGATCCACCTCCATCAACCTCCCCTCGGTGAGTTCCTCGTCCTAATGAACATCTCCGTTGTCGCTGTCGCGGGCTGTGCTCGCCAGAGATTTCACCGAACGGCCTCCGTGCACGGAAGCCATTGCCGTCTGCGCGTCGACGTGCCTCGCAGAGGCTTAGCTAGGCCCCGTCCGCTCTTCTGTCACCAGCCCACACCCAGTCGCACCGGTTACTGCCTCCGAACGCGAGCCCCAGGTCGTGGGATTGAGTCCCCGCTCGCCGCGCCGCGCACCGCGCGCGCCAGACGGATCCACCAGACCGTGGAGAAGATCCACAGTACGCGGCCCCCTTTTTGCATTTACCCCCTGCTTCTTTTGCCGCCTCAACCCGCAGTACGCGCGAGCCCACCTGCCAGCCGCTGTGTAATTTTTACAAAAAGGCACCCTGGCTTTGGTAGCCTCAACCCGCGCTCCAGCACATCCCCACCGGTCAGCCTCTGCGTGCTTAGCCGCTGTCACGTGGGCCTCTCGCCGCTGGCCCACCTGTCTATCGCAGAGGCTAGGTCAGACAGCGGTGAGAAAAACCTTTTTCCCGTGCGTGTGTGGCCCAGTTAGCAGCTGGCCCACCCGTCAGCGACTGAGGCTGGGTCTGACTGAGTATAAAATGTTTTCGGCTTTTCTGATTTTAATTAAACTTTCCAGAAATTGTTTAGATTCAAATTCAAATCAGATTTCAATAACTTTTAAATTACAAATCCAAATAATTCAAATGATATATGTTTTTGAATCAGAAAAATGTGAGGAATTCAAATATGCTATTCAAAATAATGTTTGAACAATTTAAATTTTCGAGATGGTTGAAATTACAAATAAAATGCCCTTTTCTTAATAAATCAATAACTTTAAATCTATAACTCCAAATTTGACAAATAATATGTCTAAATCGATCCGCGCGACGAGCCCGTTCTATCTATGCATTCCTTGTTCTGAATTGAAGCATGCATCATGCCATATTTACAAATCAGAACTGTTTATGGCAATAAAATTTGACTAAATCAATAATAAAATGCTTTATTCTTGTACCCCACACCTCACCATGCCATGCTACTTTAATGCCCTGTAAATTGTGCACCATTCATCATGGCATGCTTGTTTGCTTGTCGCATTTTAATTCATATGCTTGTGCACTTTATTTATGTTGGCCCTTGTTTGTTTGGTTCTTCTTCGAATAGACGCCCAACAGGAGAATTACCAGGAATCATAGGAGTACTACCCAGATCCCTCACTCGCTTCAACTAAGCTGCCAGGCAAGCACTACCACATGCTTGCATACATATAGTACCTATTGCCTCTATCTTTTTCTTGCATCATTGAGTCGCGATTGCATTAAATTGAATCCCAAGTACTGCATAGCCTTTACTTTTTAAACCCCACCAAAGCTTGTTCCTCCATCCCATGAGCCATTACTACAGGAGTTGTGTGAGCCATGCGAGTCGTAGAAAAGCATGTGTAGGGTATGTGAGTGTCTGATGGATAATGAGGTACCTAAACAACTTAACCTGTGTAGTAATGGGATAACTAATGAAAGAGGCACCGGTGAGCAATATCTGCTATTTGGTTTTTGATGCTCACTTGTGTCCCGTAGGACCCCGAGTACGTGATTCCTGTTCCTTGACTATTCGCACTATCCACATCCGGGAGGCCTTATGGACCCCCCTGAGCCAGAGCTTGATTCATTCTTACTTCTTGGGGCCACAAAGTAGTTTGGGGTTTTGTTACTATCTTGTACTTATGCCATGCATTACTGTTTTATTTAAGATTGTGCGAGGAGCACCTGTACTGTTTAAGAATTGCGGAGTGTTTTCGCGGTATCGACAAGCCCAGTCACATTTTTGGGTTCCCAGTCGTTTACAACCATTGGCGCAAACCTTGGGTCCATCTCGGAGCCGGCCAACTTCGATGCGGGTAGCTTAATGGGGTGCCCCCCCTGAAATTTTTCTGAATCCTGTGATCGCTTTGTCGTGAATGCCTTGTCGTGTCCGCGGTTATGGACGACTTGGAGCATAGTTTCTCGATCATAGACAAGTCTAACTAAAGTACGGATTTTAAATTGACTAAGTATCTGACTAGTAAATAGCGCAATACTCATGGAATGGTTAATAAAACTGCCAACAGATGGGGGGTTGTTCGTCCACTTCCTCGTTGGTAAGCGAGGAGGAGGATGGATCTGTTAATTACACGGTTATAACTGTTGTTCCTAATTAACGGACATCCGTCTATCATTGGTTAGGCAGATGGTTAGCGAGTATCTATCGACTTGTTAGTTATTATCTTTTGCTACAATTGCGTCACCCCAGGTTGTGTCCCCTTTAGCGGCATAAAGACTTGCTGAGTACCCTTAGGGTCTCACACGATAAATTGTTTGATTCAGATGAACAGGTGTACCCGCAAGATGGATACTGGGTGGAGGAGACAAATGATGTTGGCAACGATCATTCGGTGTAGAGATTCCGGGAACAGGGATCCGTGAGATCTGTGGGCGGGATGTGTTTATTTATGTGGCATCTTATGCCGATTTTCTTCTTATCCATACTCGGACTTGTTTTCCGCTTCCGCCTGGTACTCTGATGTGTGATGTATGAGGAGCTATCCTAAAATATTATCTCTATCTAGGATATTTGAATCTTTCCGTATGGCGTTGCAATATCTCAATTTCTTTTATATGGAATGGCTCTGAGAACTTTTGTATGTGGCTTGCATACATACTCACTTGTGTATGTAGTTGATCCCTTCGCCTGCCGATTACGCCGCTCGTTCTTGTCCCGATGTTCTGAAAGTGGTTAGGCCGGCCGGAAGGTCTACCGTGAGTGGCCCCGGGACCCACCGTACTATTTTAACCACTTTCGCTCATCCAGGCATGCAACTAAGAGCGTAATTCACCGAGGTAGTTACATGTAACAATTGCAGTAAACAGTAGGATTAAAGCGCGGTAGGCATATGGATGGATGGACGGGTGTTGCATGGACAAGACAATTCATATAGCAATCAGAACATAGGGCAATTGCATATAAATAATATAAAGCATACAAGTACTATATAATCATAGGCATGCGTTCCATATATAGTCATACGTGCTCGCAATGAGAACTTGCACAACATCTTTTGTCCTGCCAGCCCGTTTGCAGCGGGGCCTCAAGGGAACTACTGGCATTTAAGGTGCTCCTTTTAATAGAGCACCGGAGCAAAGCATTAACACTCCATGAACACATCTGATCCTCACATCAAAGCCATTCCCTCCGTTTATCCCGATTTCTGTCACTTTGGGGCCATTGGTTCCGGACAACAACGTGTGTATACAACTTGCAGGTAAGACCATAAACAATACTATCATAATGAATCAATAACATGTTCAGATCTCAAATCATGGCACTCGGGCCCTAGTGACAAGCATTAAGCATAGCAAGTCGCAACAGTCAAAAAGCACTAATAGTATATACTAGGCACCATGCCCTAACAATCGGATGCCATTACATGAAGGATCTCATCCAATCCCTACCATCCCCATAGCCTACAACGGGGGATTACTCACTCATAGATGGGGGAAACATGGATGGTCGATGGAGAAGCGGTGGTGATGATGATGGCGATGATCTCCTCCAATTCCCCGCCCCGGCAGGGTGCCAGAACGGAGTTTCTGGTTCCGAATCATGAAATTTGGTGGTGGCGGCAGAGTGGAAATCTTTTTGGAAAAACGTCGAACCCCACTGAGTTTTTAGGTTAGAAGGCAACTTATAGGCAAAGAGGGAGACCGAGGGGGTGTATGGGGCGGCCAGACCACCCCCTGGCGTGGCCAGACCTAGCCCGCGCGGCCAGGTGGTGTGGCTAGGGCCCAGCCCCCCTCCGTCTCGTATTTTGGCTCCGTGAGTCTTCTGGCAAAATAGGATTTTTGGCATATTTTCCGGGATTTTTCCTGATAGTTGATTTTGTGCACAAAACTAGATACCAAAGTAATTCTGCTGAAAATAGCGCCAGTCCGTGTTAGTTGTATCCAAATCACAGAAGTTTAGAGGAAAAACAATAGCAAAAGTGTTCGCGAAAGTAGATACGTTTTTGACATATCAACTCCCCCCAAGATTAGCTTATTGCTTGTCCTCAAGCAATTCAGTTGAAAACTGAGTGCGATAAAAGAAACTTTCACGAACACATTTGCTTCATATGATGTATATATTCTCAGCATGTGATTAACTACTTAGACAATTCATAATAAAGAGTATGCAACTAAGTTTAGATAATAGGCATTGCAAGGTATGAGGAGATTCCAACTCAAAAATAATAAGTAGCATGAAACATAAACATAAGCAACATTACAATGCTCATAACAAGGTATGATAGAGTGGTATCTCGCTTGCCTTTGATTGTAGAGCAAACATAAATTCCAAGGCACCTTCTGAAATTCAAGTGAAGACTAGAAGTAAAGATATCAAAGATACAAGCATCAAAGTCATGACACAATTAATCAAGTTTTGAGACAAGCATATTACACTAAGAATGACAACTATGCTCTCAAGAAAGTGCTCATAGAATAGGTGGTGACTCAACAAAGAAATGAAAAGGTTTTGAATAGTTTGAAAGGCTTCCAAATGCTGAAAGGATGGTACTCATTAGCTTTGAGATCTCATTGCCCCTATCATGAGCATCTTTAATATGGTTAAGGTGAAAGTGAGGTCCAATCTGAGTTATATGCTTGACATACTATAAACTAGAAATCGCATGTCCCTTGAGTACGAGGGCCGCTCCTCATGCTACTCAACTTTAGTTACCAGTAAGTTCTTGTCATCGTTAATACGTGCGTATCATAGTGAATCGGCAACGAGGTACCCCTTTCCCGATGATACGGAAGAATCCCCATATCAAAATGACAAGGCAAGCAGACAACGAGTATCTCAGCAATCTCCTTATTTACCATGGGAAAATGGTGCTTTTTTATCTCTTTCCTCTTTTTTCATATCTCTTTTTTTTCTTTTTCTCAATAGCTATCTCTCTTTTTTTATAAGAAGAATGCTTCATAGATACTCATTATGGTTACGCTGCAGGTTTCCACCATGATTAGGCATGGATTAGACCGGCGACCCAGGCGTTTCTATAACACACATACATAACTCCATGGACTTACAAGCTAACCTTTTATTTCACACGTTGACATCCGCAAACAAAAGAGCATGATATCAACTGGGTATATATTTGCAGGTGTTGAAAGCGTTCCCCGTGATAGCACGGTTCTGCTAATCCCCAGCCTATAATTTGCAAGCATATAACTTTCATGGATAGTCACAATGGTTCAAGTTTATTAAATGCAGGAAATAAAGTGTGCCATCAAGTTCCTGAGAGCTTTACTAACTAACTTTCTCATAACAAGCAAACATTTTATCCGGAAGAAAACAAGGCATATTGAATATGCATGGAACGACAAATGATGCTAATAGGTAGGTATGGTGGACACTTTCAGCAACATTTGGTTTTAGGGAGTTGGAAACATGAGTAAAACATACTCAGTGTAAGTGAAGGCTAGCAATAGTAAGGGAGCGACAAACGAGAGAGCAATAACTGTCATAATCATGCTTACAACAAAACAGGACTAATCATGGCATGAAAGTGATTCAAGACCCTCAAGGCAAAATAATTCATCGAGGCTTAACTGATTATTTCAGTCATATGCATGCGTGAGCATGTGCCAAGTCAATTCAAGTGAAATATTCAGAGGAGGATACCACGGTGTCATACCAAGTTATGAATAGAGTAATGCAAGCAAACATTCATATGACAAGCTACAAACTATTAGCAAGCTGGAACTAATCATATGAAAGCAAGAAATACTAAGCATCCATGAATAACATACACCCTACATGAACAGACTAAGCATGCCCACAATGATGAGTATATGTACAAAAATTAAAACAAATAGAGTTCGTTACCAGCCTCTTACCACACCTCAAGTTGTCATTAATCCTCATTGTTGCCCTTCACTTGTGTGGCTTGAATAATAACATGAAACCAAATTCCACTAAGGACTTCTGAACCCCGCAACAAACTCACAAAACTAAAGAAGAACAATAAATATTTTTGGTGTTTTCGATTTTTAAAAACTAGAACCAAAAAGGAAGAACAAGCAAAGCAAAATCTTTTTGGGTTTTTCGAATAGTTCAAACAAAGCAAAAAGGGAAAAGCAAACCAAGGCAAAAAGAAGAAGAAGCAAACAAAGAGAAACAACAGAAATATTTTTGGTCTTTTTGTGTTTGTAGAAAGCAAAAGCAAAGAAAGAACGAAAACTAAAAAGAGAACGAAACATGAATATACAAAGTACCGACGCAAAATGATATGGAGATGAGTGTGATGTCGGTGTACCTCCCCCCAAGCTTAGGCTTTTGGCCTAAGTAGGTATCAATCCCAAGATGGCCAAGATGGAGCACCTCCGTAGTACGGCGAGGAGGTACCCTCATCCTGGTGCGAGCTCGAGGACGCCCCATCGTAGTGCGCAGAGTAATCGTAGGAGGGCACATCCTCCTGGTGCTGCCTGTGGAAGCCCAGCAAGCAGAGCTGCTCGTCCACCTCCTCCTTGGAGCGCGACCACAGCCTCATGTGAACACTGAACAAAGTAGATTGCGGAAAAGGAATCTCCCTTTCATCCCCGTCAGTAAACAACATCCTGTATACTAGATTGTCCATGTCGGAGTCAATAGTGAAGTGATGTGTTTTCATGGTAGCAAGGTCAAGCCTTTGTGGTGCCAATATAGTATCATTGGGATCCCCCGAAATCTCTAATGCATTGACCATACGTGAAGCGATGATGCCCCCATAAATAGGCCCCCTAGCAGCTAAGCGGTGAGCAATAAGAGAGCCAAGATTGTACCGAGTATCATTGTTAAGCGCAGCAGCGAGGAAGGCTAAATGATAATTGGAGATATTACTCGTATTCTCCCTACCAAGAACGCTAGTAGCAAGATAATAGGCAAAGTATCTAAGAGCAGGGAGTTGGATGTTTCTTATCTTTCCGTGCTGAGCTACGCGGTCATCGTCATTGGTCACACCCCGATAGAGTTCCAGCAAATCAGCGGGTCGCCCTTGAATCTTCTTCACGGTCCCTATCATGCCTACACCTATAATACTGCAAAATCTTTCCAATGGCATGGTAAAGGGCAGATTATAAATTCTAAAAGAAATAGTTGACTGATATGGCGTGTTAGTAAAAACGAAGCTCTCAACAAAAGTTTTGGTGAGCATAGCGTATTGCTCACTCTCATCTTGCATGTATGAGGTCAAACCAACCCTATGAATCAGTAGCAAGAAATCATCAAGAATTCCTGAAGCTTGTAAGAAAGTAAAACAAGGAAAAGTAGATGGGTGAGCATCCCCATCATCTCCTTCATTACCAATGTGAGGTGCTATGAGATTTTCGTTGTATGATGGCCTAAACTGAGAGGCTGATCTTGAGGGCCTTGACCTCCTAGGTGTATCCCTCTCAAATATTTCTCCAAAGGTATGGTTGTTCATGTTTGATATTCTGAATTTTAAACATCTATTAAACAAGTGATTGCAAAGTGAATATAATGAAGGGCACTACTCATAGGGACTTGTAAGAGGCCTAAACATGCATCAAAACTATATCTCTAAGCATTGAACAAGCTTACAAGCTCTCATAACCTGTCACGTATAGCAGCAAAATACTCAAGATATAAACCACTAAACACAAATCTACTTGGACAAGCGGAGGAGTCACATACCGGAGAAAAATGCTCCAAATTTCAGCAGCAAAGATGGGCTGAGCAAGGAGATCGAAAAATCGAGGGCAAGAATAGCAAGAACGCGATTTCGAGCAATGAACTGGTCATTTCTCGGGAGAGAGAAGAAGGTGGGAAGTCAGAGAGTGAGTGGAGGGCCAGGAGTGGCCCACACCATGGCCAGGCGTGCCCCTGGGCTGGCCGCACCACCAGGTGGTGTGCCTGCCTGGAGGGTCCCCCTGGTACCTTCCAGGAACTTCTCTGCCCCTTTTTTGACGTAAAAATTTAATATGAAATTTCTAGAATTTTTCGAGACCCTTTATTTTTGAGCAATTTTCAGGTATGAAAGAATGATTTTCTGACAGAAAGATTTTTTGGAATGATGCAAAGACAAAACAAGGCTAGAACTTCAGAAGTTCTAAGACACTCTAACATGCAAGAAACTAACAACAGAAAAGTAAACTAAACGAAAGCAAAAACTAAAATAGATAGATTAGAAGTAAGCGGAGATAATCATGGCGAAATCATTGTTTTGTTCAATGAAATCCTTTTGTTAACAAGGTTGATCAGGTATTGTTACCAAAAAAAAATTATATGAAACAAAACTTTGTATTCCACTAATGATTATGTTACCTCAACCTTGATAGCAATAGTCGCAATCATAATAGTTTCAAATTTTTCTCGTGGTATGGGACAATATATTTCTCCAACTTGAATGCCCTCAACATGCTATTGAATTCAAACCATAAGTCCTATCAATCTTCTTGGGGAAATATATAGTATGTTCCTTCTCATTAACATTGAAGGTCACCTTAATAACAACTCCTGCAGTATTAATAAAAGGTCTCCCAAGAATAATAGACATACTATCATCTTTAGGCATTTCAAGCACGACAAAATCAGTTAATATCAAGAAATTATGAGCCACTTGAACAGGTACATCCTCACATATACCAACAGGAATAGTGGTAGATTTATCAGCCATTTGCAAAGATATATCAGTTGGTATTAGTTTTTCCAGTTGAAGTCTCTTGTAGAGAGAAAAGGGCATAACACTAACTCCTGCTCCCAAATCACACAAAGCAGTTCTAACATAACTATTCTTAATAGAGCAAGGAATAGTTGGAATCCCTGGGTCTCCAAGTTTCTTTGGAACCTTACCATTAAAGGAATAATTAGCAAGCAAAGTAGAAATTTCTTCATTAGGGATCTCCCTTTTATTTGAGACAATATCCTTCATATACTTTGAGTAAGGAGGCAATTTAATAGCGTCAGTCAAAGGAATTTGCAGGAATAAAGGTGTCATCCACTCACAAAACTTATTATAGTGTTCATCTTCCTTTGACTTGTGTTTCTTATCAGGGAAAGGCATAGGTTTTTGGACCCAAGGCTCTCTTTCACTACCATGTTTCTTAGCAACAAAATCTTGTTTATTGTATTTAGTATTCTTAGTGTACTTTTCAGGTTCTTCTTCAACTTTTTCTTTATCAGGAACATCATTTTCTTCATTACCACTTTCAGTTTCAGCATAAGAGATAGATATACTATTAGGATCTTTAGCAGGTTCAGAGGGTTCTACAATAGTTTTATGTTTCTTTTTTCTTTTCTTACGAGTAGTACCACTATTTTCAGCTTGTTGAGAATCCTGCTCAATTCTTTTGGGATGCCCCTCAGGATATAGAGGATCTTGGGTAGCAGCACCACTTCTAGTTCTAATTTCATAAGCATGTTTTTCTTTAGCAGCATTAACTAGCAAGTCTTTTTGCACTTTAATAAGTTGATCTATTTGAGTTTGAACCATTTGAAAATGTTTAACAAGCATTTTAACATCATTAGAGGTTCTTTCCACAATATCCTTCAACTCAACAATAGCTCTAGAGTTTTCAATTAGATGATTTTGCACCCTTTTATTAAAATTATCTTGCTTAACAATAAAAATATCGAATTCTTCTAAGCATTGATCAGGAGGTTTAGAGTAAGGGATATCACCTTCATCAAAGTGCTGGAGAGAGTGTACCTCAATAGTGGATGAATGGGGAATTGGCTTACATAATTCTTCTATAGGAGGTAAATTCTTGACATCTGCAGCTTTAATTCCCCTCTCCTTAAGACATTTCTTAGCTTCCTTCATCACTTCATCATTCAATTCAACAACTCCCCTCTTCTTAGATGATGGTATAGGCGCCGGTATAGCTGGTTCAGGTATAATTGTTTCAGGTATAGCTGGTTCAGGAGGAGTCCAATCTTCATAATTCTTGCTTATTTGAGCCATTAATTCCTCAGCTTCCTTGAGAGTCCTATTCCTGAAAACACAATCAGCACAACTATCCAGGTATGTCCTATCCAGGTATGTCCTAGATTCTTCAGTTAGTCCATTATAAAATATATCAAGAAGCTCATTCTTAGGTAATGGACATCCAGCTTGTGCATGAATCAAAGAACAAAACCTTGCCCATGATTCAAGCAATATCTCTTTTTCTCCCTGTTTAAAATCAAAAAGTTCCTGCAAATAGCATGTCTAGCACTCGGAGGAAAATATTTCTGCAGGAAAGTACTAATCAAGCAATCAGGGCTATCAATAGATCCAGGAGGTAAATTATTAAACCAAGTTTTAGCCTCTCCTTTTAGTGAAAAGGGACAATCTTAGCAACAAAGTAGGTACGCATCTTAATATCATCCGAAAACAGGCCACTCATGGTAGAAAGCTCAGTCATATGTCCTATCGCACTTTCATTCTTAGTCCCACAAAAAGGTTATTTCTCAACAATAGCTATCTAAGATAGATCAAGAGAGAAATCATAATCTTCATCTTTAATGTTTATGGGAGAAGCAGCAAACTTAGCATTAGGAGACAATTTGGATCTAATAGTACGCCTCTCAAGGAGACATTTAGCAGCACTCCTATCATGGGTGTTTTGACATTCTTTAATAAATTCTTCGGTCATCTCAACCTAACCGTCTTCAATATCATAGCTCTCTCTAGACTCAGGTGAACTAACAGGTGTAGTAGTGTCTTCATTAGGAGTTTCAGTATTTCTAGCTATAGTTCTAGCAATCATAGTATCTAGGAAAGGACCTAATGAACCACTCTTATCAAGCACAGTAGAAGCAGCATCATAAGTATCAGAAATTTCAGATTCTGCAGTAGTAGAAGTGTGTGTATCATGTGTGTGTGGTGGTGTAAGGAACTTACTCATAACAGATGGTGAATCAAGAGCAACAGAGGTGTTCAGAACCGTACCTCTTCTTGTAGTGGATGGTAAAATAGGAACCTTACCATCACGAGACTTACCCATGATGGATGGATGGTAGCGAACAATAATGATTCCAAGTGGACTTGATAAATAAAGCTATGCTCCCTGGCAATGGCGCCAGAAAATAGTCTTGATGACCCACAAGTATAGGGGGTGTATCGCAGTATTTTGAGGGAAGTGAAACCCAATTTATTGATTCAACACAAGGGGAGCCAAAGAATATTTATAAGCCTTAACAACTGAGTTGTCAATTCAGCTGCACCTAGAAACAATCTTGCTCACAATAGTTTATCAGTAGGAAAAGTTTTGTAGTAGCAACAGTAAAGTAATAGCAGTAGTAAAAGTAAAGACAGTAGTAACAATTACGGTAAACAGTAGGATTAAAGCGCGGTAGGCATAGGGATGGATGGACGAGCGTTGCATGGACAAGACAATTCATATAGCAATCAGAACATAGGGCAATTGCAGATAAATAAGATAAAGCATCTAAGTACTAGATAATCATAGGCATGCATTCCATATATAGTCATACGTGCTTGCAATGAGAACTTGCACAACATCTTTTGTCCTGCCAGCCCGTTTGCAGCGGGGCCTCAAGGGAACTATTGGCAATTAAGGTGCTCCTTTTAATAGAGCACCGGAGCAAAGCATTAACACTCCGTGAACACATGTGATCCCCACATCAAAGCCATTCCCTCTGGTTATCCCGATTTCTGTCACTTCGGGGCCATTGGTTCCGAATAACAACATGTGTGTACAACTTGCAGGTAAGTGTTGGAGATATGCCCAAGAGGCAATAATAAAGTGGTTATTATTATATCTTTATGTTTATGATAAATGTTTACATCCCATGCTATAATTGTATTAACCGGAAACATTAATACTTGTGTGTTTTGTAAACATAAAAGAGTCCCTAGTAAGCCTCTTGTTAAACTAGCTTGTTGATTAATGGATGATCATGGTTTCCTGATCATGGACATTGGATGCCGTTAATAACAAGATCATATCATTAGGAGAATGATGTGATGGACACACACCCGTAGTAAGCATAGCATAAGATCAAGTCATTAAGTTCGTTTGCTATAAGCTTTAAAATACATAGTAACCTAATCCTTCGACCATGAGGTTATGTTAATCACCATCACCGGATGGGTACTTTGATGACATCAAACACCGCTTCGTAACTGGGTGGTCATAAAGGTGTCATTGGGTATTCTGAAAGTATGTGTTGAAGCGCATGGACCAAGATTGGGATTTATCCATCCATATGACGGATAGATATGCTCTGGGCCCTCTCGGTGGAATGTCATCTAATTAGCTTGCAAGCATGTGACTGGGTCACAAGGGATGACATAACATGGAACGAGTAAAGAGTACTTATCAGTAACGAGGTAGAACTAGGTATGGAGATACCGACGATCAAACCTCGGATAAGTAGAGTATCGCATGACAAAGGGAATTGGTTTCGTATGTTAATGGTTCTATCGATCACGAACCGTAGGGTGACACACTTAAGGTTCGAAGTTGTTTTATGTAGATATGGAATGTGCATTGGAGACCGAATGTTGTTCGGAGTCTCAGATTGGATCTGGGAAATCACGAGGAGATCCGGAATTGTCCAGAGAATAAGATTCATATATTGGGAATCATTTTCTAAGTTAGGAAATGTTCCGGAGTATTTGTATGGGGATTCTAGAAGGTTTCAGAATGTTCCGGAAGGTTCTGGAAGATTTCTTGTAGTTTGCTTGAAAACCAAGAAAGGATCAAGGATTCCTTGTGGGGCAAGACAAGGAGTAGTGGGGGAGGAGGACTCCTTCCCCCCTCCCAATCCGCCGGCCAAGGAAGGGAGGGGAGTCCTACTAGGACTCCCCCTCCCATGGCGCCTCCCTCCTTTAAATAGAGGGGTGGAGGCGCCACCCCCCTTGTCCCCTCCACTCTTGCCCTAGCCGCCTCTCTCCTCCTCCTTTCTTCTGCTCAGGCTTAGGCGAAGCCCTGCAGAATTCTCTACTCCACCACCACCACCACACCGTCGTGCTGCTGGGATTCCGTGGAGAAGATCTACTACCTCCGCTGCTCGCTGGAACGGGGAGAGGAAGGTCTGCTTCGACTCCGCACATGTGACCGACTGCGGAAGTGCTGCCGGAACGCGGCGCCGGAAGGATCGTCTACTCGATCTTTAGATCAGCAAGTGATCGACTACATCAACCACGAGATCCGATCTCGTAACGCTTTCGGGTCTACAAGGGTTAGTACAGATCTATCTCGTTGCACATGTCTAATAGATTAGATCTTGGCTTTTATCTAGATTAGATCTGGGTTTTGTTCTTTCTTGCGGTAGAATTTTTTTGTTTTCCATGCTACGAACCCATCAGTGGTATCAGAGCCGTGTCTATGCGTAGATCTGTTGCACGAGTAGAACACAATGGTTTTGTGGGCGTTGGTGCTCGTGCCGTCTTTTTCTTTGTGTACTTTGCATCTTGCAGTATGGTGGGATGAAGCGGCTCGGGCTAACCTTACATGTTATCGCACATGAGACTTGCTCCACGCTTGACGTGTAACTTGCTTTGCACAAGTGGCTTTGCGGGTGTCTGTCTCTCCCACCATAGTATAGATCCAATCTACACTTTGCACTTGATAGCACTTGTATCAACGTTGTGGTTCATATTCGTAGGTAAGATCCGTTCTTATTCGAAAGCCCCAAACCACGTAAAACATGCAAAGAAAATTAGAGGCGTCTAACTTGTTTTTGCAGGGGTTTTGTGATGTGATATGGCCATCATGTGATTGTGATTATATTTGATGTATGCAATGATCCTTGTTGTAATATGGCAACCGGCAGGAGCCTAATGGTTGTCTTTAATTCTGTTAAGACCTGCGTGTCTATTCATCTTGTAATAGCTTTATTCCAAGTAGTTGTAATAGTTGCTAGTGATGATGGAAAACCATGAAACGGCGCCACTGACCTTGACGCAATGCTGGTGATGATGGAGATCATGTCCGTGCTTTGAAGATGGAGATCAAAGGCGCAAGAAGAAAGGGCCATATCATATCACACTAATTATGAATTGCCTGTGATGTTAATCCTTTATGCATCTTGTATTGCTTAGATCGTGACGGTAGCATTATAAGATGATCCCTCTCACTAAATATCAAGTAATAAAGTGTTCGTCCTTAGTTGGCACCGTTGCTAAGACTCGTCGTTTCGAAGCATCTCGTGATGATCGGGTGTGATAGACTCTACATGTGCATACAACGGGTGCAAGCCAGATTTGCACATGCGGAAACTAAGGTTAACCTTGACGAGCCTAGCATGTACAGACATGGTCTCGGAACACGGAATACCGAAAGGTAAAGCATGAGTCATATGGATGATATGATGAACATGTTGATTGTTCGCCTTTAAAGCTACATCATCTCACGTGATGATCGGACTTGGTGTAGTGGATTTGGTTCGTGTAATCACTAAAACAACTCGAGGGATGTTGTTTTGAGTGGGAGTTCATTTGTAATTTGGATTAGTCGAACTCAATTTATCATAAACACAATCAAAGTGAATTTGCATAGTTTGTTGTAGTCATTGGCATCCGTTCACCACCTTACGCTTAGTTATAGTTGAGATAGTGGAACTATAGAAATTCTGGATATTTACTTTACGAACTCGTATCGTATTGTTTTGAATGTCAATTTAAAGTTTATAAGTCCTATTGCAATCTTTCAGCAAACTACGTTTACTCTGTGAAGTTTAATAAATAGTATTAAATCAAGAGTAACAATTCCAGTGTTAGTATCTAATGTATCATGTTTGCCTCCATGATTCTTGATACTCAAAAAAAAAGATTGTTTTTAATATCAAGTTTATCTAAAGAGCTGAAAGCAATGTTTCAGAAACCATCATATGTGAAAGGTATTGCGATATCTAAAACAATGTGTTGGTTACAACATGATAGAGTATACGTCCTCATATTTGATGAGAATTTGTGAAGGTTGGAGACGCTAGTCGTCCTAATCCTCCAAAAGGTTTTGAAAAAGAAACATTATACTCGCAATTCACCTTTATAAGCTATAGCAGCTTGATCATGAAAGTTGTCATGATAAGGATGAATAGAAGATGTAAGTAAAATGTTTACTACACTAAAAGATTACTAAAGAATGGAATTTTGAAAGAACACCAAACATTTGATGAAGGTGATCCACTTCAAAGTGCAAGTCCAAAGGTATTAGTAGTTGACTATACACAATTTGTACTATGTGTCATGTGAATGACACCACTGTTGATGTTGATAGATTCTTTTAAAAGAAAAGGAATTGCTGAAAGAAAATCTATAAAATATTTGGTAGAAAATAAAAGGTTGGAGATGTCCAACTTAGGCATATAGAAGATATACATGTTATGGTTGTATTCCTTGCTTGTTAAACAATGTGGTTCTCTGGTATTGGATACCGAATTGGTTGGTATGAAGTGTCATATAGGACAACACAATTCATGAACTGCAATGGCCTAAGTAACTAGCAAGAGAAAATGTGATGATGTTCATCAAAAACAAACAAAGGGTTGTTGTGTTGCTCGTTAACATCAAAGCTTGCCTTCAAGATTTGTTTCAATAATTGTTATTTTGATCAGGTATTATGACGACAAAAGGTTGTTCAAATAATTACCGTATTCCATAATAGATGGATAATATACAAGTCTGGTAGGAGAAATAACGACCATAAAACTAATGCTAAAATGTTGCAAGACAAATGATTGAAAGATCACTTGTGAAGTGACATCGCCGTTTAAATTATATTGAAAGGATATATGAAGAAACTCCATGTTGATGGATTTTTGGAGTCTTTGATTTGGATCAAATGACGCTTGTGATACTTTCCTGGAGATAATTAAAACTCCGTTCGTAGGCCAAAAGAGGAACGGACGACTAACTGATTGGAAATTGTACATATTGATGTATATAGTCCATTATGTGTAGTCGTGGCCGATGGATTTCAACTTCATATGCTTTATCCGAAGATTTGAGTGAGTGTATGTATGTACTTACTCAATAAGGAAGAAGTATGAAACATTTGAAAAATGTTCAAAGACTTTCAAGATGAAGTGGAAAATCATTGTAACAAGAAAATAAAAGGGTTTATGATTGGATCATAAAGAAAGATGTTTGAGTTACAAGTTTAGCAAAACACCTAAGATTTGAGGAATCATTCCATGGATTTGCATTTCCCAAAACACCAATAAGAGTATGGAGTGTTCAAGATATGTAATGAAACCTTGTTTGACATGGTAAGATCAAAGGTGTCATTTATAAAACTGCCATTATATATTAAATATTAAAGCTTTAGTGACTACCGCTTTTACACTGAAAAGAGCTCCATCGTGATCCGTTGAAATGACACCATATGAGTTTGGTTTGGGATAAAACCCGAATTGTCTTTTCTTAAATTTTGGTATGCTATGCATAAGTAAAATGTTTACAACCAAAGTCGGATAAGCACGTCTTTGTAGGTTATTCCAAAGAATTTGTTGGGAATTTCTCCATAACGCCAAGGACAAAAAGAGTTTGTCGCTTGGAACGTCAAGTTTCTTGAGAAGGAATTTTTCGTGAAAAGTTAAGTGGGAGGACAATAGAACTTTGATAAGGTTGTTGAACCTTAGCTATATGTGCTAAGTAGCGCAGCGCCGGAAAGTGTCCCGGTGGCAGCCACAATGCTCATGGCTCTCGTGATTACAAAAGGTGTGATCTCGGAGATTAGAGTTCCTATAGAACCGTGTGGGTCGGTAAGAATCAAATAGTAAGATTTTATAAGCAAGTCGTTATTGTTTTGACAATGATGAACCGACTACATGCAAAGAAGCGATGATGGGCCCTGACTCCATAAAATGACTAGAATTCATGGAATCCGTGATAGTATCCATACACAAGAAATCAAGTTTCTGAACTTAGAAGACCCTCTGGAAAGGCGTGAAGCCTATCGGTCGTGTTTGGATCTATAAATAAATAGACATGGATGTTTCAAATCTATGAAATAGTCGACATGTCGGAAAGAGTTTACGACAATGTTCAAGGAATTGACTATGATAAGATTTGATCTTTCATAGCGATATTTAGTCTAGACGGATTAATGTAGCAACCACTACATATATTTTGGTATATGGTAAGTTGAACAAACAAAACAAGTTCTTCTAATAGAATGGTTACCTAGGACGTGTACATGACACGATCCAAAGGGTTTTGTTAATTCAAAGGATGCTAAAAGAGTATGCAAAACTTCAATGGTGGAAGTGAGCATCGCGGAGTTGGAATCTTCAGAGACGATGAAGATGTTTGCATTTTGCAAGAAATTAAGTGGGAGCGCTAAGACATATTTCTAATACATTATATGAAAGACATATTGTTGATTAGAAATAATGTATCTTTTATTGACACAGGTTAAGAATTTCATTTTGATGAAATACTTAGGCATAACTCAAGAATTAGGCATCAATGTCTATATGGATAGATTGAGGCGCTAATATGATTTTGCCAAATGTACATAGATAAGATGTTGAATGAGTTCAATATGGAAACAACAAGAAAGGTTCTTGACGCACGGAAAGGACTAAATCAAGATTCAAGTGTGTTGACACGAGATTCAAGTGTTTTGACACTTGGTGAAATCACAATTATATTTTGATCAATCATTATTTGAGATGTACACATCCAGATATGTCCTATGCTCTAAATGTTATGAGCATATACCAGAATGATTCATAAGATGATCATTGGACAATAGTAAAGATATTCTTATGAGCTTTGGAAGAACTAAGAATATATCATGTATAAGTGACAAATAGTTAAAGGTAGTTCATTGTAAAGTGTTACATTGATACTAGTTTTGTCACAAGATACAAATTAAATTTATCTCAACTTAGACTATGGGTGGCACAATATAATGGAAAGGATGTTCCATGATGGATTTGGATGAGTTCCAAAGTTGAGATATTGTGACAGATACTACAACAAAAGGCTAAGTATATAACTGCTATAGTAGCAGCAAAGGAGGGCATTTGTGTTAAGTAGTTTGTTATCAAACTAGGTGTGGTTCATAGCGGGATAATACTATGAAGATACATTGTATGACAATTGTATCAACATAATTTAATCCCAAGGAACTAAAGGTCTCACCAAAGGACCAAATTTATACAATGCCATCTCATTGGAGAATGAGTAATGCGTAGAGACGCAAGGACATGCAAATACACACGGACCTGGAAGTGTCAGATCCGAAGATTATGTTTACCACTAGCAATAGTGTCTATACAACACCAGAAAGCCATAGGTGTTGAATGCACAAGTTTTTTAACTAGATTATTGACTCTAGTGCAAGTGGGAGACTGTTGGAGATATGCCCAAGAGGCAATTGTAAAGTGGTTATTATTATATCTTTATGTTTATGATAAATGTTTACATCCCATGCTATAATTGTATTAACCGGAAACATTAATACTTGTGTGTTTGCTATAAGCCTCTTGTTAAACTAGCTTGTTGATTAATGGATGATCATGGTTTCCTGATCATGGACATTGGATGTCGTTAATAACAAGATCATATCATTAGGAGAATGATGTGATGGACACACACCCGTAGTAAGCATAGCATAAGATCAAGTCATTAAGTTTGTTTGCTATAAGCTTTAAAATACATAGTAACCTAATCCTTCGACCATGAGGTTATGTTAATCACCATCACCGGATGGGTACTTTGATGACATCAAACACCGCTTCATAACTGGGTGGTCATAAAGGTGTCATTGGGTATTCTAAAAGTATGTGTTGAAGCGCATGGACCAAGATTGGGATTTTTCCATCCATATGACGGATAGATATGCTCTGGGCCCTCTCGGTGGAATGTCATCTAATTAGATTGCAAGCATGTGACTGGGTCACAAGGGATGACATAACATGGAACGAGTAAAGAGTACTTATCAGTAACGAGGTAGAACTAGGTATGGAGATACCGACGATCAAACCTCGGATAAGTAGAGTATCGCGTGACAAAGGGAATTGGTTTCGTATGTTAATGGTTCTATCGATCACGAACCGTAGGGTGACACACTTAAGGTTCGAAGTTGTTTTAAGTAGATATGGAATGTGCGTTGGAGACTGAATGTTGTTCGGAGTCTAGGATTGGATCTGGGACATCACGAGGAGATCCGGAATTGTCCGGAGAATAAGATTCATATATTGGGGATCATTTTCTAAGTTAGGAAATGTTCCGGAGTATTTGTATGGGGATTCTAGAAGGTTTCGGAATGTTCCGGAAGGTTCTGGAAGATTTCTTGGAGTTTGCTCGAAAACCAAGAAAGGATTAAGGAATCCTTGTGGGGGAAGACAAGGAGTAGTGGGGGAGGAGACTCCTTCCCCCCTCCCAATCCGCCGGCCAAGGAAGGGAGGGGAGTCCTACTAGGACTCCCCCTCCCATGGCGCCTCCCTCCTTTAAATAGAGGGGTGGAGGCGCCACCCCCTTGTCCCCTCCACTCTTGCCCTAGCCGCCTCTCTCCTCCTCCTTTCTTCTGCTCAGGCTTAGGCGAAGCCCTGCAGAATTCTCTACTCCACCACCACCACCACACCGTCGTGCTGCTGGGATTCCGTGGAGAAGATCTACTACCTCCACTGCTCGCTGGAACGGGGAGAGGAAGGTCTGCTTCGACTCCGCACGTGTGACCGACTGCGGAAGCGCTGCCGGAACGCGGCGCCGGAAGGATCATCTACTCGATCTTGAGATCGGCAAGTGATCAACTACATCAACCACGAGATCCGATCTCGTAACGCTTTTGGGTCTACAAGGGTTAGTACAGATCTATCTCGTTGCACATGTCTAATAGATTAGATCTTGGCTTTTATCTAGATTAGATCTGGGTTTTGTTCGTTCTTGCGGTAGAAATTTTTTGTTTTCCATGCTACGAACCCATCAGTAAGACCATAAACAATACTATCATAATGAATCAATAACATGTTCAGATCTGAAATCATGGCACTCGGGCCCTAGTGACAAGCATTAAGCATAACAAGTCGCAACAAAGTCAAAAAGCACTAATAGTAGATACTAGGTACCATGCCCTAACAATCTGATGCCATTACATGAACGATCTCATCCAATCCCTACCGTCCCCATAGCCTACAGTGGGGGATTACTTACTCATAGATGGGGGAAACATGGATGGTCGATGGAGAAGCGATGGTAATGATGATGGCGATGATCTCCTCCAATTCCCCGTCCCGGGAGGGTGCTAGAACGGAGTTTCTGGTTCCGAATCACGAAATCTGGTGGTGGCGTCGGAGCAGAATATTTTCTGGAAAAACATCGACACCCTAAGTTTTTAGGTCACAAGGCAACTTATAGGCGAAGAGGGAGACCGAAGGGGTGTCTGGGGTGGCCAGACCACCCCCTGGCGCGGCCAGGCCTAACCCGCGTGGCCAGGTGGTGTGGCCAGGGCCCAGCCCCCCTCCGTCTCATATTCTGGCTTCATGAGTCTTCTGGCGAAATAGGATTTTTGGAATATTTTCCTGGATTTTTCCTGATAGTTGATTTTCTGCACAAAAACTAGACACCAAAGTAATTCTGCTGAAAACAGTGTTAGTCCGTGTTAGTTGTATCCAAAATCACACAAGTTTAGAGGAAAAACAATAGCAAAAGTGTTCGGGAAAGTAGATACGCTTTGGATGTATCAAATGACTCTTGATATGGTTTGTGAGAAGAACACACATGCAATGACTCTAATTGTGGTTTGTGAGAAGAACACACATGCAATAACTATAGCTATCGTTTGCGAAAAGAAAACACATGCAATGACTCTAGCTGTGGTTTGTGAAAAGAACACACATGCAATAACACTGGTGGATCCATATGTGGTTTGTGTAAAGAACAGACATGCAATGACTCTAGATGTGGTTTGTGAAAAGAACAGACTGCAATGAACTCTGGTGGATACATATGTGGTTTGTGAGAAGAACACACATGCAATGACTCTAGCCGTGGTTTGTGAGAAGAACACACATGCAATGACTCTAGTTGTGGTTTGTGAAAAGAAACCACATGCAATGATTCTAGCTGTGGTTTGTGAAAAGAACAGACATGCAATGACACTGGTGGATCCATATGTGGTTTGTGAAAAGAACACACATGCAATGACTCTAGCTATGGTTAATGAAAAGAACACACATGCAATGAACTCTGGTGGATCCATATGTGGTTTGTGAGAAGAACAGACATGCAATGACTCTAGCTATGGTTAATGAAAAGAACATGCATGTAATCACACTGGTGGATCCATATGTGGTTTGTGAAAAGAACACACATGCAATGACTCTAGATGTGGTTTGTGAAAATAGCACACATGCAATGACACTAGTAGATCAATATGTGGTTTGTGAAAAGAACATACATCCAATGACTCTAGATGTGGTTTGTGAAAAGAACACATATGCAATGACACTGGTGGATCCATGTGTGGTTTCTGAGAAGAACAGACATGCAATGACTCTAGATGTGGTTTGTGAAAAGAACAGACATGTAATGAACTCGGGTGGATGCATATGTGGTTTGTGAGAAGAACACACATGCAATGACTCTAGATGTGGTTTGTGAGAAGAACACACATGCAATGACTCTAGTTGTGGTTTGTGAGGGGAACACACATGCAATGAATCTAGCTGTGGTTTGTGAAAAGAACACACATGCAATGACTCTAGCTTTGGTTTGTGATAAGAACACACATGCAATGACACTGGTGGAAAAATATGTGCTTGGTGAAAAGAACATACATCCAATGACTCTAGATGTGGTTTGTGAAAAGAACACACATGCAATGACACTGGTGGATCGATGTATGTATTGTGAAAAGAACAAACATGCAATGACTCTAGCTGTGGTTCATGAAAAATACACACATGCAATGAACTCTGGTGGATCCTTATGTGGTCTTTGAGAAGAACACATATGCAATGAACTAGGTGTGGTTCATGAAAATAACACACATGCAATCAAACTGGTGGATCCATATGTTGTTTGTGGAAAGAACAGACATGCAATGACTCTAGCCGTGGTAAATGAAAACAACACACATGAAATGACTCTAGCTATGGTTTGTGAAAAAAATAAACATGCAATGACACTAGTGGATCCATATGTGGTTTGTGAAAAGAACAGACATGCAATGACTCTAGCTGTGGTTAATGAAAAGAACACACATGCAATGACTCTAGATGTGGTTTGTGAAAAGAACATATATGCAATGACTCTAGTTGTGGTTAATGAAAAGAACACACATGCAATGAACTCTGGTGGATCCATTTGTGGTTTGTGAGAAGAACAGACATACAATGACTCTAGTTGTGGTTTGTGAAAAGAACAAACTTGCAATGAACTCTGGTGGATCGATATGTGGTTTGTGAGAAGAACACACATGCAATAACTCTAGATGTGGTTGATGAAAAGAACACACATGCAATGACTCTACTTGTGGTTTGTGAAAAAATTCACATGCAATGACACTGGTGGATCCATATGTGTTTTGTGAAAAGAATAGACATGCAATGACTCTAGCTATGGTTAATGAAAAGAACACACATGCAATGACTCTATTGTGGTTTGTGAAAATAACACACATGCAATGACACTGGTGGATCAATATGTAATTTGTGAAAAGAACATACATCCAATGACTCTAGATGTGGTTTGTGAAAAGAACACACATGCAATGACACTAGTGGATCCTTGTGTGGATTGTTAGAAGAATAGACATGCAATGACTCTAGCTGTAGTTTGCGAAAAGAACAGACATGCAATGAACTCTGGTGGATCCATATGTGGTTTGTGAGAAGAACACACATGCAATGACTCTATATGTTGTTTGTGAGAAGAACACACATGCAATGACTCTAGCTGTGGTTTGTGAGAAGACACACATGAAATGACTCTAGCTGTGGTTTGTGAAAAGAACACACATGCAATGACACTGGTGGATCCATATGTGGTTTGCGAAAAGAACAGACATGCAATGACTCTATCTTTGGTTACTGAAAAGAACACACATGCAATGAACTCTGGTGGATCCATATGTGGTTTGTGAGAAGAATACACAAGCAATGACTCTAGATGTGGTTTGTAAAAAGAACAGATATACAATGAACTCTGGTGGATCCATATGTGGTTTGTGAGAAGAACACACATGCAATGACTCTAGATGTGGTTTTTGAAAATAACACACATGCAATGACTCTAGCCATGGTTTGTGAAAACAACACACATGCAATGACACTGGTGGATCCATATGTGGTTTGTGAAAAGAATAGACATGCAATGACTCTAGTTGTGGTTAATGTAAACAACACACATGCAATGAACTCTGGTGGATCCATATGTGGTTTGTGAGAAGAACAGACATGCAATTACTCTAGATGTGATTTGTGAAGAGAATAGAGATGCAATGAAGTCTGGTGCATCCATATGTGGTTTGTGAGAAGAACACACATGCAATCACTCGAGCTGTGTTTCATGAGAAGAACACACATGCAATGACACTGGTGGATCCATATGTGGTTTGTGAAAGGAACACACATGCAATGACTCTAGAAGTCGTTTGTGAAAAGAACACACATGAAATGACACTGGTGGATTAATATGTGGTTTGTGAAAATAATATACATCCAATGACTCTAGATGTGGTTTGTGAAAAGAACACACATGCAATTACACTGGTGGATCCATGTGTGGTTTGTGAGAAGAAAAGACATGCAACGACTCTAGCTGTGGTTTGTGAAAAGAACGTACATGCAAAGAACTCTGGTGGATCCATATGTGGTTTGTGAGAAGAACACACATGCAATGACTCTAGATGTGGTTTGTGAGAAGAACACACAAGCAATGACTCTAGCTATGGTTTGTGAGAAGAACACACATGCAATGACTCTAGCTGTGGTTTGTGAAAAAAAAACACATACAATGACACTGGTGGATCAATATGTGGTTTGTGAAAAGAACACACATGCAATGACTCTAGATGTGGTTTGTGAAAAGAACACACATGCAATGACTCTAGCTGACGTTTGTGAAAAGAACACACATGCAATGACACTGGTGGATCCATATGTGGTTTGTGAAATGAACAGACATGCTATGACTCTAGCTATGGTTAATGAAAAGAACACACATGCAATGACTCTAGCCGTGGTTTGTGAAAAGAACACACATGCAATGACACTAGTGGGTCCATATGTGGTTTGTGAAAAGAATAGACATGCAATGACTATAGCTGTGGTTAATGAAAAGAACACACATGCAATCACACTGGTGGATCCATATGTGGTTTGTGAAAAGAACACACATGCAATGACTCTAGATGTGGTTTGTGAAAAGAGCACACATGCAATGACACTGGTGGATCAATATGTGGTTTGTGAAAAGAACATAAATCCAATGAATCTAGATGTGGTTTGTGAAAAGAACACACATGCAATGCCACTGGTGGATCCATGTGTGGTTTGTGAGAAGAACCGGCATGCAATGACTCTAGATGTGGTTTGTGAAAAGAATAGACATGTAATGAACTCTGGTGGATCCATATGTGGTTTGTGTGACGAACACACATGCAATGACTCTAGATGTGGTTTGTGAGAAGAACACACATGCAATGACTCTAGATGTGGTTTGTGAAAAGAACACACATGAAATGACTCTAGATATGGTTTGTGAAAAGAACACACATGCAATGACACTGGTGGTGACATGGGTATACCCTACAGGACCTCGAGCTTGGTATATACGGCCTGGATACATAGAAGCCCACGGTGTCGCCAAGGCCCAAATGAAGAACTCGAGTAACCTGCAGACTCTCGATTGCTTGAAGAACAAGAAGAAGCTAAAGATAGAAAGTTCAAAGGGGAAAACCCTAACCTGTAACCAACTCGACCTGCTACCCGAGACCTAGCCTATCTATATAAAGGCTAGGAGGGGGCAGTGAGGAGGACACACACAACCCTAGTTTCCACAACTCTCGCCAGATTGCATCCGCGCACCATTGTAATCTTCGATTGCTTTGATAATTCCACGAGCAGACAAGCAGGAGTAGGGACCTTTACGAGGCCTGAACCTGGGTAAATCTTCGAGTCCCCTGTGTGCTTGTTTGCTAGTCGGTAGATGTCTCCAGCGCTCCCTCCTTCTCCAAAACCCAAGTCCATATCAATGGGCATTGATGAGTTAAACCCTCGTCAATTGGCGCCGTCTGTGGGAATTGGGAGTGCTGATGTTGCGGCTTCTTCGGCCCCTTCAACCGCGATCTACAACTCCGCAACAACAGAGATTCACCAGCTCTTCGGCGTGTTCGACTTCACCGTCCATACGTCGGCCACTCGCCCGACTTTCGAGTCCGTGGGCGACAGAATCAGCCTAGCAATAGGGAGCTTCCGCTTCCAAGTTGGTCAGATGGGCACGCTTCGCATGCCTGACCAGCCGACGGTGCCGTCGATTGCCCCAGCATCATGGTTCCCTCCATCGATCGGCACCCTCAGTAAGCTAAACGCCCCGACAATAGTCGAGAACACGGTTAGCGACAAAAGTCGCGACTCCGATCTGAGCGATCTAGCCACTGAAGATGGAGCCTACGGCTCCGGATCTGAGAGCTGTGGAAGCAGCAGCTTCCCCAATCACTTCATGTGCGCCGTCGTCAACACAGGCGATACCTCCGCCAACCGTGACAACACGGGCAATCACGGTAATGAAACCGACCCGCCTCTCGGTGGCAACGGCGGCAACAGTGGCAACCGCGCCCCTGTCAAAAAGGGAGGAGCGATCGAACCTCCAACCATAACTAACGAGCAAACCGGCCAACACGTCGTGGTCAGGCTCAATGAGCTTGAATGGGCTCGCTGCCGCGAGGCCCTACGGGGGAACCCTTTACCCCCAGGTTCCTCGCAAGAACTTCTGATGGGCTACCATTGACTCCTGAAGGAGGAATTTAAGCGCCAAGCGCAAACAATCGCGCAACTCGGAACGCGTAAAAAGGCGGTGTTCGAGTCGAGCCTTCGGCGAGCTGGGCTCTCCTCCCACGGAGCATCCTCCTCAAAGGGCAATGAGTACCTCGCAAACAAGAGGCGATCTCGGATGGCCCATCTCACTGAGCAAGAATGCATAGAGGCTGCAAAGGTCTACTTCAGCTCCATGACGGTCGATACACGGGGCAATGTGGTCCCAAAGATGCCGCAAGCTGTAGTCACAGCAGCCACCATGTACCTCCTCAATAACCAACCGCCACCTGGAGATCCCCGAGCCGCCATGCACCGATCTACGATCGCAGGCTTGGGATTAATCGAGGCCTCCCTCGACAAGGAGCCAACACCGGAGCCAAAGAAAGGCAAAGCGCTACTCCTCGCCCTGATCCAGTGATGACAGTCACTACCTGTCTCGACGTCGCCGCTCACGGCGACACGACCACGACTACGACGCGCGTGATAACATCACGCAGCGCAAGATCAACAAATCAAGGGCGCGACATGCTCGATCGACCGACTCGGAAGAGGAAGACATGGAGCTCTGAGGCGCCAGATGCTTCAGCAGGTCCATCAGGCAGAAGCGAATGCCCAAGGGGTTCAAACTCCCGTCGGAGAACCCGAAGTTTGACGGCCTACAGGACCCAAAGATCTGGCTGGAGGACCACATCTCCTCCGTCAGACTCCACGGAGGAAGTCGAAGCATGGCCATGCAATGCTTACAGCTACAACTGCAAGGCGCCGCCCGAGCATGGCTCAACAACCTCCCACGCGGATCCATTCGCAGTTGGGATGAGCTGGTTTACAGCTTCGTGCGCAACTTCAAGGGCACATGCGAGCGGCCTGCATCAATCGAAGAGCTGAGATGCTGCCAGCAAAGATTGGGCGAATCACTGTGCTCCTACATCCAAAGGTGCTCCATCATCAAGAACTCCGTAGAGAACATCTCGGAGGATCACGCGATTTACGCATTCAACGGCTCAGGGAGGAGCTGGGCCGCTCAAAGCCCAAGACCATTGACCACTTGATGGAAATCATGAATCGGTGGGCCGATGGAGAAGAATCGGTGAAAAATCGCGTTCACTCCGAGGAGGAGGCAGAACTCGAGCACAGACGTGACCGCCGAGGCAAAAGCCGTATGCGCATCTACGATGACCGCAACGACGTCAATATGGTCACAGCTGGCTACACCGACAGACGCAACGATAACCGCAACAACGGATACCGTAGCGGTGGATACCGCGACTCCGAGAAAACCACGCAAGTGTGGCAACGCCGCAACCGTGATGAGGCACCCGCGACATCCATCAAAGAAAAACTATCCGGGCCATGCACGGTGCACTTCTACATCGACAATCATGATGGAAAGAAGAAGTCCAGCCACCTCCTCAAGGACTGCCGCGAGTTCCTCAAATTACATGAGGGGCTAGTTCGGATGAATCGCAATGCAGTCGAAAGGGGTTACGGGGCTACCCCAGGCGCCGTAGCACATGGAGCTCCGCCACCACCACCCGGACCACCCCCAAATGGAGTTGCGCCGGACCAGCACCACGGAGGCGAGCTATACCCACGAGCCATTGGTACCATGCTGATCCAAAAGGGACGCCCCTCGAATAGAGTACAGAAGGCCATCACCCGCCAAGTCAACTTGGCCACACACTTGCCACCATCTACCACTGAGTACCTCAGCAGAAGCGATTCCTGCATCACCTTCGACAAACGCGATCATCCGCCTCAAGTACCCTGTCCAGGCCATTGCCCCCTCGTACTCGAGGCGCAAATCGGCGGCTTCAACATGAGCTGCGTCTTCATGGACGGCGGAAGCGGCATCAACCTTATATTCACGAGTACCTTGCGAGCAATGAGGATCCCTCTGACTTGCCTAGAGGCCTCAGACACAACATTCCACGGCATCGTCCCAGGAAAAGGCGTGTATCCCTAGGCAAAATCAACCTCGACGTCATCTTCGGCACGCCGAAAAACTTTCGGCGCGAGCACATCGACTTTGAGGTCGTCGACTGGCCCTCACAATACCACTGCATCTTCGGACGTGTCATGTTCGCTAGGTTCATGGCAGTACCACACTACGCCTACCCGCAGATGAAAATACCAGGTCCCAACGGTGTCATCATAGTCAATGGGAACTTTGAGAGGTCCGACAGTGGCGATAGGGAATTCAACAGAATTTCCCAGTCCTTCGGCATGCAGGAGGAACTCACGAGACTAAAGGAGTCGACAGACAACAGTCTACCTCCCCTAAGCCGGCCAAGCTCGCCTGACCTATCTTTCGACTCACCAGTGCACACAAAGAAAGTGTAGGTCCACCCATCGGATCCCGCCAAAACGGCCCTCATCGCCAACAACCTGAGTCCCGCATAGGAACTGGCGCTCGCCGAATTCCTCCGTGAGCACTAGGAAATTTTCTCCTGGTGTCCTGCGGACATGCCAGGAGTTCCTAGTGAATTCGCCGAGCACGCACTCAACGTCAACCTAGACGCAAGGCTAGTCAAGCGAACAATCCGGCGACTATCTGAGCCACGGGCGAAGGCAGTTGGAATGGAGATCAACAGACTCCTAGACGCCAAATTCATACGCGAGATCAAGGAAAGCACTTGGCTCGCCAACACGGTGCTAGTACCAAAAATGTTGGAGGGATACCCCCGGGTAGGGTCACGCCGGGGTATAAAGGCTGAGTTAGCTGAGGTTCGGCAAGGCCAAAGCAGATGCTGGCTGGGTCACCTCAAGGCAGGCCGAATCACGGGGTAATCCGGACCTGGGGGCATTCGCCTAACTAGGCCTCATCCGACTTAAGCGGTAAGTCGGAAGTGTATGTTTTACCTGTATGCAGGAAACGGTGTGGCCGGATGAACCATCATCCGGGTCACAGCAAGCTTCTAGGAGAAGGAAGGAATCTCGCTGGTCAAAAGGAGCCCCGGTACGCACTGCCTGAGCGAAGCGAGCAAGGACAGGACCACCGGGGCATGGCCGACAAGCGTGACGACGCCCGTGTCGGCTGACGAGGGCACCGTCAGAGGCTCACGTAGCTAAAGCATGTGTGACGCGGGGGAAAAAGCACCCCGGTCGGCTTACCACTTTGGGAGGAGGCATATTCTTAGGAATATGCCTCCTCGTATGCCCTAGGCAGAAACCGAGCCTCCCCTATAAAAGGGGGGCTAGGGCTTCTGTAGAAGGGGTTGATCGGTCGGCTATTCTGTCTGAGCTAGGGTTTCAGGTGTAATCTGTGGGTGAGAGTAAGAGAGCTCCTTCTTCCTCCTCTCGCCAATACAGCTCTAGGAGCACTTGTAACCTTGGAAGGAAATCAATACAAGCTCTTGTGTGGAGAATCACTTCACTATCCCTCCCTGGATTCCCCTAGCGTGTATTAGTCCCCACCTTTAGCCTATACATGGCATCTGCCGTGAAACCACCACGACAAAAAAAGGACACGGATATCCTGCGGATGTGCGTGGACTTAACCTCTCTGAATAAGCACTGTCCAAAGGATCACTTCCCGCTATCGCGAATCGACCAGATCATCGACTCCACCGCGGGATGCGAGCGCCTCTGCTTCCTCGATGCCTACTCAGGCTACAACCAGATTCGAATGAAGGAGGAAGATCAAGAAAAAACGGCATTCACAACGCCCTTTGGTGTGTTCTGCTACAACACAATGCCTTTCGGGCTAAAAAACGCAGGAGCCACCTACCAATGGTGCATGCAGGCTTGCCTCAAGAACCAACTTGGTCGCAACATTCAAGTGTATGTTGACGACATAGTAATCAAGACCAAAGAGGAAGCCTCACTAATTGACGATTTGCGCGAAACCTTCGCCAACCTCGACCGCTACCGGATCAAGCTCAATCCGGAAAAATGCGCCTTCAGCGTACCATCTAGGCAACTACTCGGGTATCTCATCTCCGCGAGAGGAATCGAGGCAAACCCGAAGAAAATAAAAGCCATACTAGCCTTGGAGAAGCCGAAAAACATAAGGGGCGTCCATCAACTGGCTGGGCGAATTGCGGCCCTCAGTCGATTTATCAGTCGGATGGGTGAAAAGGCACCGCCCTTCTACCAACTCCTCCGCAAAGCTGACAAGTTCGAGTGGACCAATGTGGCGCATGAAGCATTTCAAGACCTCAAGCGCCTGCTATCCACTTCGCCAGTACAGGTGACCCCACGAGAAAGGGAACCGTTGTTGCTATACATCTCCGCCACCAACCTGGTGGTCAGTACAGTGCTCGTGGTCGAACGAGCCGAGGAAAACAAGGTCCACGGGGTATAGCGCCCAGTCTACTACCTCAGCGAGGTCCTCACGCCAACAAAACAGCGATACCCGCACTACCAGAAGTTGGCGTACGTCGTGTTCATGACTGCCCGTCAACTGCGCCACTACTTCCAGGAATACCCAATCGTGGTGGTCAACGACGCCCCGCTGGGGCATATCCTCAATAACCCCGACGCCACGGGGCGAGCCGCGCTTTGGGGAATCGAATTGTCTCCACGAGACATCACATACGAAAAGCGCGACGCAATCAAGTCGCAAGTTCTCCCTGACTTCCTCGTGCACTGGATGGAGAACCAACTCCCCGAAAAACCAGATATGTCCTACCTCTGGACAATGCACTTCGACGGATCCAAGCGGAAGGATGGAGCTGGCGCAGGTGTCTTACTGACATCGCCCTAGGGGGATAAGCTGAAATATATCCTGCGAATGCAATTCACCGCCTCCAACAACGAAGATGAATATGAGGCCCTGCTACACGGAATGAGGATGGCAAAAGCCTGTGGCGCCAAGAGGCTCATTATATACGGCGACTCCAAGCTGGTCGTCAGCCAAACAATGCATGGGTGCGACGCACTGAACGACAACATGATCGCCTACCGCGACCTCTATGACACACTCGAAGGGGACTTTGACGGCTGCGAGCTGCGACACATAGGCTGCGAAAGCAATGAAGAGGCGGACACATTCGCCAACATAGGCTCTACCCGCGCCCCCATACCACCTGGGGTATTTCTCGAGCGCATCTGCGGACTCTCCATCAAGCCAAAGGCAGCAGAGAAGAAAACAAGCGCAACAGCGGACTCGGGGGCTATGCCACCCAATGATCCAAAGGCACTCGACGACCTGGAGCTGGATACAGGACTCGAAGGACCAATGAGCGTCATGATGATCGAATCATCCTGGACTCAGCCGTCCATCACGTACCTCCTCAGCAAAAGGCTACCGGACGATCCGACCGATGCACGGCACATTGCGCGGCAATCCAAGGCATTCGCTGTTATCAACGGCGAACTATACAAGAACAGCATCACAAGAGTACTTCAACGATGCGTCTCCACGGCTGATGGAAGAGCTTTTCTCCTCGACATCCATGAGGGAACCTGCGGACACCACGCCGGTAGTCGCGCCCTCGTGGCCAAAGCTCTACGGGCTGGGTTCTACTGGCCTACGGCCATGCGCGATGCGTCAAGAAATGCAACGCGCGCCAATGATTCACGGACAAGCCGCACACACCTGGCGCAGAGCTCTGGCTGTTGCGACCTCGGATCGTTAAGGATCCTAAGTCCCTGTGATTAACATGCTAGTCCCTGGATCAATAGCTAGCACTTCACAGTCGATGAATACCATGTAAAACACAAGTCATTATTACACGAATAATCCATAGTATAATTATTACAACTTGCATAGCTTATAGCTAGCTCAAATAAAACAGCGGAAACTAAGTAAAACTTGAGTCCATCAACGCCTCAGGCTAGCTGCGTGAAGACCCGCGATCCCTACGCACCTTTCAATCTTCGGATTCTGCACATAAGACGTGTAGCCAACAAGTTGGGTTAATACTTTGAATGTATTGGCAAATTACACCAAGGAAAGAGTAAGACTATCTCTACATGCAAGGCTAAGAGTAGGCTCTGGGGTTCATTTGCGTAAAGCCAATTTTATCAATGTAACAAGAAAAGAAGAAGAAAGTTTTCCCTACTTTGTAAACTTTGATAAATAGTATAGGGTCGTATGGAACACATGGATATTACTCACCAAGTGCCCAATCAACCTAGCACTTCGATATTACACACCAAGTTCCCAAAATCCTGCCCAACGACGATATTACTCACGCCTTGGGTTTTATAAAACGTTAGGTTTGGAAAAGAGAGAGGAAGATCCTTCAGAGGCTCCATCCTTCAGATGCTCATAGTTGTTCTGTTTCCGTGAACACGGCTGATCGATCAGATTGCAATACTCTTGAGAGGTTGTGCACTTTCCCCACCATCCACGATCAAGTCCTTTTACAAACAAGACCATGGCGAAGCCTTCCCTTAGTAGCCCCTCTACCAGTTGGATCCAACCGTGCCAAGAACCTCCAAATGTTGGTACCCCGGTGAGGTTTCCCACTAAGTACTAAGCCAAGACAGAGCCCATATGTATTGTGGTTGCACGGGAAGCTTCTGAATTCTGAAACATGGCAGACTTCTTTGATTCCTGGGCGGCGGTCCTCCACCAAAATCCCACTCGTTGTCCCGACAACCATTCCGCCCAGAAGAAAACTTAGTTTTATTTTGAAGGGGTTTTGGAGAAGAAAAGTTCGCTCGAGAGAGCTCTCGTACTTAGAAAATGTTTGAGTCTTTTGAACCCTCCCAATGGCACTTGATATATACAAGTATATAGCATAGCAAGCATAACTTAGAAAAACAGGATAACCTATTGGGATGGAAAATCCTAAGCATAGAGCTACTCATGGCATACTACAAAACCGCACATCCGAAAATAGTACTAAGAAAATCTACCAAAATCCTACACATGCATACTACAGGATTTGAAGAGTAAAACTGGGACATAAACATGAACAAGTGGTGTAACTTGCCTTGATCCAAGCAGCAATCTACACAACTGTACTCCTCAGCACACTCCGAGCAATCTAACGAAACAAACATGGATCCAATCACAATTTGCACAAAACAAAGTCACGAAGTTGAATATGCATGCATGCAACATGGTAATATGCAAGGATGGATTCGATTTCGACCAAGGGTTTTAATCAGGGGTGTTGTTGAGTTGGGGATGTCATTAGAATTGATTCCCCACAGATTTTAAGTATTTTGGGTTAAACCCTAAATATCCAAGCTCAAAACTAGATCTACAACTCCAATCTACCTCGAGACAGATCTGAACACCCTAAGCATGTTATAACAATTTTCTACAGAAGGTCTCGTCGATACAAAGCCAACGCAACAAGAATCAACTAAAACGGAGCTACGGATAGGCATGCTGGGGGTACTTATAGGCGGCTTTGCTTGGCGCGGGGGTCACAAAATCTGCTCCGATTCGGTCGGAGTCGGTTGTGCTGACGCAGCGACGACGTCGTGCTCGAGCCGGACTCGGAGGAGGGGGATGACGGGTGGGTCCGGTCTATCAGCGGCTACGGCTGGAGGCAGGCTGGCTGCTGGCGGCTACTGGGCAGGCCCACGTGCTGCGCGTCGCCCACCCGACCAGGTGGGCGGTAGGTAAGTCCCGGGCTGGCTCGGCCAGCCCGGTTAGGTTAGGTTAGGCTTTTTTTATTCTTTTTATTTTTTTTTCTGTTTTCCTATTTGTTTAATAACTTTTGCAAACGGACTCCGAATTAAACGAAATTTGTTCTAAAATTTTGTAAAAAGAAGAGGGTTAGAGTAGGACTATAAAATAACACTTTTGCAAGGGTTTTGGTGGTTCAAAAAGGTTTTACCCCTTTTAGTCTATATATGACTATGGGATTTAGGAAGAAATATCTATGCAGTTTTTATTATGCGATGCCATGATGCAATGATATGATGCATACTTCTAGTAACATCTGTAATTGCGAAAATTTGGGATGTTACACCGGCCAATCCCATTGGCCTAGCCCTTCACGTAATGGGGACTCGACATGGTCGGCAAGCTCCCCAAGTCGTCACGAGGAGGTTACGTCTACCTCCTGGTGGCAGTCGACAAGTTCACCAAGTGGATAGAGGCCATGCTAGTGACCAATCAATCAGGGCACAACGCAGTCAAGTTCTTCGAGTCCATCGTCTTCCGCTTCGGAGTGCCACACAGCGTCATCACAGACAATGGAACAAACATCACATCCAAGGAGTTCCAAGAATTCTGTGAGAATTTGGGAATCAACATCAGCTACGCCTCGGTGGCACATCCATAGACCAACGGTCAGGTCGAAAGGGCGAACGGGCTCGTCTATGGTGGCCTCAAGAAGCGACTCCTCCGGCCACTCGAACAAGCCGCGGGTTGCTGGCCAGACGAACTACAATCAGTACTCTGGAGCCTACACACAACTCCAAACAGTGCTACGGGCTACACCCCGTTCTTTATGGTGCACAGGGCCGAAGCGGTGGTACCCGCCGAGGTACGGTACAAGGCGCCGCGCGTGGTTGCTTACAGCGAGCATGAGTCATCCCTTGCACTCGAAGACTCCGTCGACCTCCTTGACGAGGCAAGGGAAATCGTCGCGAAAAGATCAACGATCTAACAGCAGAACCTGCGCAACTACCACAGTAGGTGGCTACACCCCAGATCCTTCGTCGAAGGCGACCTGGTCCTGCGACTGAAGCAGCAAGGACATCTCAATCTCGAGTCCCCCTGGGAGGGACCATACATGATTACAGAAGTAATCCCAGGTGGCGCCTGTTGCCTTCAAGATTTAGAGACAGGAGTCGCACAGTTGCGACGCTTCTACCCTTAGTCGTTTTTACTTTTACATCACAAATAAGGCACTCAGCCAAGGCTACTTAGCCACGCATTGTACATTGTACTGTCTCACGAATAAATAAAGCTAAGTGCCCCAAAACTCTGTGTTCTCCTTTATTTTTCCGTAACTTATCCACTCGGGGGCTGCGCCACCCTATACACATCTGTTGTACGAACTAAAACGTGATATCCTGAGTAGCTGGCACATCAATCGAAACCCTTGACACAACAGCAACCCAGTTGCAACGCACCTGACAGGTTGACAAGGGACTGAGATAAGCACATGACCAGGCTAACGAAATGGAGTCGCATAGTGCAACGCACTTACACGCTAACAAGCTCTTTATACATAATCTACAGTCAAATTATACACAACATATATATGACCTTTTACAACATTGGTACACTTATGTGCAGGATACAAAACTAAAGCCACTACTGCAACAAAAGAATGTTGGTCTGCTCCTCGAAGAAATCGACGATCTCCTCTGCTGGGCGATCCACTACCTGATAGTGCGTCACCATATTCCAAGAAGAGCCTGCTAGTGGCGCAGGAGGCCCAGCCGCAATTGCCGCAACGTCTACGTCAGGCCTATGCAGTCGCACCAGCGACAGAGCGGCCTTGGCACCAGCCACCAACTGTTGCCTTACACACCGTGAACCATAGCCAGGTCTTGGAACTTGGCAAGAAGGGCCAGCAGGCTTGATGGAGAAACATCCAGTGGAAACATCGTCTGATAAATGTTCTTCAAGCATGACTGCGACTTCTTCAGAAACTGCAGCACTCGCGACGCACGATCCTGCAGGGTTGCCAATGAAATCGCACGATCATGATCCACCCAGAAGTATCCACTCTCCTGAAGTTGCTCTTGGGTTAGATCATGCATGCGAATAGCAATCCTATCCTTCTCATCCTGCGGATGGCGCGCGCTGACAACTATACAAAGCAACAACGGAAGCATAAGGATAACACGCCATTGTGAGTGACTACAAGGAAAAGATAATAGAAAGAAAACTAAAACTTGAATTGGTCGCCCAGCTGCGTCACCTCCCCAAGCAGATATGTTCTCGGGCGGCGGCCTTCTCTGCCTTTGACTTCCATACATCCGCGTTACCACGGAGCACGGGCAATTCACGCTCCAACTGCTTCACGCGATCACGCAGTCACGAAAGCAGCGGAAGCTCATCCACCCTGGAGCGCGGTGGTGCCAAAGTATCATCAAGGGGCGGCGAATCCTGAGGTTCCCTCAAAGGATCACTTGATGCACCCTATCACAAGCCAAGTAAGAAGCGAATAAGAAGATCAAATCGACACATAGACAAAAGATTCAAGTGCATTCAAGATTGGCAAAAGTATCAACAGATACACTGGCCACAAGCATGTCCTTGACAAAAGACATAAACTAATTAACTATTATAAAGCTACTGAGGAGCGATGGGCTTCTTCGACTTAGACAGCTTCGGGTGCCTCATCGAGTCCGTGGCGGTATTAGACGCCACTGACTTTCCACCAGCCCCTGATGCCGCAGCCTTTGCCACCTTCTTGGCTCGCTGTAGCTCCTCAGAGTACTTCGCAATGGTGTTAACCAGCTGTGGCCCATATTTTCCACAGGCAGTCGCGAAGGGAGCAAAGACTACCTGCTGGCCGTCCGCACTAATGGGCATCGCCTTCGAAACCACTGCAGGATCAACCTCGATTCCATGGGCCTGCACCATGGCGAGTGACATCGACACGCCAGCCGCACGGTGCGAATTTGAAGCCTGCAGGAACACCCCGGCGAGAGAATCCACCAGCTCGTTCATGTTCTCGATTAGCTCAGCCTTGGGCATCAAATCCTCCCGGAGGCGGCTGAGCACACCTTTGGCCTTGGAGAGCATATGCTGAACGGTGGCGCTGCGGTCTTCGACTCCGGAAAGCACACCCGCCAAGGCATCATCATGACGGAGGTCCTGAGGATCGAAGCTCAAATCGCCAGCATCTATACATAAAACCATACACAGACAAAAACATCACCGCCAACGGCAAAAAAAAATCGAACAGAGAAAGATAATGGTCTCCAATCGAGAAAAGTTGTTCTTCAAACAACTTCTTCCTGGCTGCGATGGAAGCACGCAGATCCTCTTCGCGCCTCTGTACCTCATCACGCGCCGTGATTGCCTCATCACGGCCCTTCACAGCCGCGGCGAGTATCTTCTCCATGGTGGCGGCGTCACGCAAAAGGGCGTTATGTTTAGCTACAAAACAAAAGGCGAATTGACTATCAGTCAACTACATAAAAATGACACAGAAAAGGGAGAAGTAACGAGCACTTACTTTCTACCACGCGATGGCGCGTCTCCAGCATCGCATGCTGGCGGCCCATTGCAAGCACCTGCTCCGCCAAGTGAGCAGCCTCCTTCACAAGGAGCTATGACAAAAGGAAAACAACAAAGGATTAGCAGAAGCCATCGTTAACATCGACTGCAATGACAAAAAGAAGAAATCCTACACTTACATGATCCTCCAATGACTCCGAAGTCGATAGTGTGCAGTCATCCAGGCAACCATTCGATCCTCCCCTTCATGCGGAGAGCTGGAAGAGTTGTGCCCGGAGTGGGCCGCCAATGGAGAAGGAGAACGCTTGACCTCCTTCTTGGCCCTGGAGGTTGCAACTCCCGATTCTTTCAAAAATTGGACGTCGCCAGAAGATGACGACACCTGCTGACTGCAAGACAAAATCAACATCAAGAAAAGGCATATCTAGAGAAGAACCAAAAAGGGCAAATCTAGAGAAGAACAAAAAGGGCAACTAGAAAACTTACCAATCAAACTTATCAAAGTCAAAAGTTGGCTCCCCCGACTCTGACGAGGACTCCTTGGGCAGTCGCGTCTTCTTGCGAGAAGATGGCGCCACGGCGCTCACATGAATGGCAGGGATTGGCGACTCCGCACCAACACCTGCACCTTCCGGAGTCAAAGGAGACGACACATCGGAATCCTTGCTGCGCGAACGCTTGCGAGTATCCGGACTACCCGACTCGGGGGCTTCCTCCTCCACATCGGATAGGACGGTCGACTCCGACTCGTCCTCTTCCAAGGCTTCACGAGGGATAACCCCCTCAGGAAGAGGGGGCATACAGGGTGACACCGCCCAATCCTGCATACATACAACAATTTAGCACAAAGATAAGAAACAACAAAGAAGCAATCAACAAACTAAGCTACTGCGTAGCGCAACTATACCTCAGGAGGAGGGTTAGCAGCATCGAACGGAAGAACAACTGGTTCACTAGGGAGCACGTCCTTGACGGTGTACCTAGTAACCAGTCGAACCCTCTTATCCACCTCACTCGCGGACATGCCATCGGAAGACACGCGAGTGACATCGTTAGCGCCAGCCCACTGAAACATGGGGTGAACTCTGTCCTGTAGGGGCTGGACGCGACGGCACAGCCACGTGCGAATGAGGGCGTAGCCTCCCTCCTCTTTGCCTATGCGACTCTCGAGGTCGCATACGCGCTCGTACAACACTTCTATCTCCGCGGATTCGCCAGGCATGACCACATTCTTCCAGAAGCGCTTCCTCTGGCATGGCGTCGCGGGGTCAAAGGGTGCGAGTCCAAATTGTTCCCCGTCAGCTTTCTCGTCGCGGACGTAGAACCACTTGTCCCTCCACCCTTGGACGGACATCATGAGCTTGATGTCGAAATATGTGGCGGATGGATCGACATGGATTCCGCAGCCGCCTACATCATAGACTATGGAACCATATGCTGATTGGCGTTTCAATTTGAAAAGGCGCTTGAAGACACCGAAATGTGGCTCGATCCCGAGCCAGCATTCGTAGAGGGTGATGTAGCAAGCTACGTGGAGGATGGAATTTGGGGACAGTTGATGGAGTTGGAGCCCGTAAAAACAAAGAAGGCCCCTGAAGAAAGGATGGAGGGCCAGAGAGACCGCGAATGATGAACGCTAGGAACATCACTCGAAAACCGGTAGGAGGAGAGGGGATTACCTCGCCGCCGGGGACGCACACGTCGGCGACTAAGGCGGACAACACTCCGTCTTAGCGAAGAAGACGAAGATCAGAGGACTTGATGATGGAGGGACGCCACGCACCATTCGTGACGTGGGTGCCCGTGCCCTTCTTCTTCCTACCGGTGGCGGTGCTGGTGCCCGCAGCAGCGGAGCCGCCCTTCTTCTTCACCGTAGCAGCGGTAGCCACGGAATCGGCCGCAACACCTCCTTTCTTCTTCCCCATTATGCGGCGGCGATGCGACCGTAGGAAGTAGCTGGGAAATCTGCGGAGCTGGTCTAGCGCCACGGAGGAGAAGAGCACAGAGAAAGCAGAGGAGCAGTAGCAATGGCGATGAAGGCAAAGGAGGACACGAAAGTAGATGTGAATTTTACCATCGTAGTGTCAATACTTAACCCCTGGAAGATGCAATCCAACGGCTCAGAAAAACCCTACTGGACGCGTGGCGACCATCATGCTAGACACGTGGAGGAGCTGAAACGCGAACCATCCCCCCACTACTCCCATTACGTGCGAAAATCGAGGAGGCGCGGTTAAAATAAAGATTACGCACGCCCAGTCAAATCAGAGTCAGGAAGTGGGACCCACCGCTCGTCACGTCCCGTCAAAGTCGCTCACGCGGGCATTTGGGGTCATGAAATCATTAGCACTGATGTCATCAACAACTATGCAGTAGAAGACTTCAATTACTTTAGTCCTTGATCGAGTCTTCGACTCCACCAAGCACTCGGGGGCTACTCCCATAGGGAGCGCTGGTCGCGCACCCTACGATTTTTTCTTTTTTCTTTTACACAAACATGAACAATCAAAGAAAAACCCAATCACTCGAAGCACAGTTCGATTATGGACATGGGTTACTCCCATAGGGAGCGCCGGAAGCAAATTCGACTGAAACAAGCAATTAAAGACGACAGTTGTCGCAAAAGTTCTTTAGTCCCTGCCTGAGTCTTCGACTCAACCAGGCACTCGGGGGCTACTCCCATAGGGAGCGCTGGTCGTGCACCCTATGATTATTTGTACAAATACTGTGTGTTGATAACATCCACACTCGAAGTTTATGGCGACACCGCCTCATAATTTTTCCCTACAAAGAGATTGCGTCTCCTGGGTCACCCGAATCATCTCCACGATGATAAAATTCGGATGCCGCGCTTACATCGTGAAGGTAAGACCTGAATAAGGCCTAGCAACGTATTAAGCTGCGCACTACCAGAAACATATCCGTTGCTTGCAGGTATGATGAACATGCCTTGACGGATGCGTCGAGTGCTCACACCCATATACTGGGAATTCGACTCCTGTAAGACCTCCGCGGCTTGAGTCGAATTACACCAGCACTTTTCCGGATTCGAGTCCAGGGACTCGATTTCGAGTAGACGGCGTTGTTTTCCCCTAAGGTAGTTAACTGATACCGATACATCGGTTAAAATCAGGCACGCACATCAACAATCCCTATGACATAAACAAAGCAGTCGAAAAAATGTACTCAGTCATACACTCGAAAGTCTTCATAAAGTCTTCAGTCGAATCTGCGATTCCACTAGACACTCGGGGGCTACTGACATGGGTATACCCTACAGGTACTCGAGCTTGGTATATACGGCCTAGATACATAGAGGCCCACTGGTGTCGCCAAGGCCAAATGAAG
>OU342740.1:34447640-34659053 GCA_910589775.1 Avena eriantha | reverse complement strand
GCAAAGGTAAAGTAATTACCTTTTGTTGCATAGTAGTAGATAGTCACGAAGGTGATGAACTACCATGCCGGAATGACATTGGTACCCTAGTGTCTACGACGCCAAAACCCTGGCGCCGGAACCCGGTGACGACGGATGGAGATCACGACGTGAAGGACCATATCACATAGCATTTACATTCAATGTTATTGTTTGTATGTCTTATTGTGTGCTAGTATTAGATACTCGACGGTAGCCTAATAAGATGATCCCTATTAAAATAACCAACGATTGTGTTCCCCCTTAGTGTGCACCACCAAGAAAGTTCTTCGGTATGAGGCATGCCGTGATGATCGGGTGTCAGACATATCTACGTTCGCATACAGTGGGTGCAAGCCATGTTGCACAGTGAATACACTAAGGTTGTGTTGGCGAGCCTAGCACGCTAGAGAAGTGTGGCCTCGGAACGTGGATGGTCGAAAGATCGAGCACGAGTCGCATGAATGATGTGACCGACGTTTAGCGTCCACCCTTGAACCCACATTGATGGCCGTGATGATCAGGGGAGATGTGGCTGATACAGGTCGTGTTATCACCAGGAACCCTCTTTGGGGATAGGTGTTTCTGAGTGGAGTTATTATTAACTCATTTAATTATAAACTTAGTCTAAATTCATTTTGCAATTATAAATATAGAAAATGGTTTCTGCCGAGATTACTTTTCCTATCGACGATTGGTTAAAAGGAGAAAAGCTCAAGTTAGATGGATCCAACTTTTCTGCATGGGTCGTACGCCTATTTGATCTCCTTGGGGAGAACGATGTAGCTGACTACATGACCTGCGAGATGTATTTGCAGCCACCCTATTCTCATGAGACCCAGGAGCAGCGCGATCTGCGTTGTCGGTGTCGTGTGATGGCCACATTTATATCAGTGACCATGCGCCTCCGAATGGAGGATGGGCTGTGGCCAATGGTGGGGAGTCTCAAGCCCCGAATGTTCATGGCACATCTGAGAGCACATTTTGTGGAACAAGTGCGCATGTGGGAGTATGAGCTGATGGGGGACTTCCTCTCCATAAAGATGGAGGAGGGCACCTCACTGGATGAGCACTTATTGCGCCTCTACGATGCGTATATGAGTCTGGCATACTACCTGGATAGCTGGTACTCAAGCTCATTTGCGATGGGAGTTGTGCTACGGTCGCTTTCTCCAAGCTTCCAAGCACAAGTCAGGATCTGTGTTATGAGAGGTGACACGGAAACACTGCATTTCCTTGAGTTCATATCACATTTCAGAAATGTGATAGATGAACCCAACGTCGCTGGAGTCGTCAACGACAAAGGTATATATTTGATATACAGTTTTATAAATGTTATACTCTTGCAAACACATTGTAGTGTTAAGTATATCTGATACTTGTTTTGTTTTACTGAAAACAGGTCCTTCTACATAGAGGTGCTTGCTGGAGAGGAGGTGACGTTGCGTGTTGATGGCGAGCATGATGATGACAGCCGACGACACACTCCCTCGACATTTATCATTTAGTTTGTGTTTACGATAATTTTTTGTAATCAAGAGATTATGAACTTCTTTAGTGTGTCTCACACTTCGTGAGACGGTTATTCATATAAGTTTGTAACAAACAGTTGTTCTGCTTTTATGAATGATTTCTATTCATGTTCATATCTTTTTTGATTACTTGTGAATTATCCTTATTGCTTGAAACTAATTGATAATGTATGAACATTTGTAAAACATTAAAATGCCTTGTTTAAAATACCCAACTTAATGATATTTCATTAATGAATGAAACCATTGTTTAAATTCAAAGTTATGTGATAATATGTGAAAGTCATTCGATTTCTTCTCACATATAAATCATGCCTAAGTTCGGCGAAATAACTTGAACACCGTGTATTACTTGAATACAAAGTGTTTAAAGAATTGTTAAAAGTGAATACATATTCGATGCATTGTGTTTTAACGAAAATGGTAATTATCATTAAATGATTGTTTAAATGTGTAAAGTAGTTTACCAAAGGAAACATGAATATGAAACTATTTGATTTGATCAAAATGTTTCATCAAAAAGGGTATAAATATAAAAGAGAATCCAATTGCTATGATTTGATCAATAGTAATGAAATTCAACTTTATAAGAATGGCATGAAAGAAATTGTGGAATGCAAAGTGTTTTGAAACGTCAAAATACAAAGCATCACAATATGATATAAGATATCAAAAGGGGGTTGAATAGAAGGCACCAAACAAATTGTTGTAGAGTATATGTGGAGACCATTAGTTAGAAATAGTTAGCACTCAATTAGAATTAGTGAACCATTTGAATTCATGAAAGTTTTGGGGTTATTCGATATAACCAAAACAATAGCGAATAAGTCCTCGTAGGGTATTCATTGGAAACTTTGAATACGAAACCCATAGCTCAAACCAAAAGAAAAGCAAAACTTGTATTGCTTGGATTTTGGTGCATTCTTGAGAAAGCTCGCTTCTAGTGATGTTTCTCAATTATGGAGCAAATGGAAATTAGTGTAAAACACGATGATGATTCAAAACCCTGCATCAGAGTGTTGAGAAGCACAATGGACAACGTTCCTGAACGATTCTCTTCACAGAAGGAAAGAATCAATGATTTTGATCATTGTGTTTTTCCCTCCACTATTGTTATTCACTATATGAAGTAGGATTCAAAATGTAAATCCATATATTGTATGGAGACATTTGTGAATCACTTGTCATGATTTTTGGAATATGACATACCTACGAACTAGAAAGGAAATGATGGTAAACTAGAATTATGAGAAATCCTAGAAGCAAGATTCCCTTGAGATTAGAAAGCAATTCATTGCTGAATCTCACAAGTAAAGGAGTTGCTTGGAATTTTCCTAAATGACTGCAAAGCCATAGTAGGAAAAGGGGTAAATGACAAAAGCACAATTGATCAAGAATAGGATGAATTCAAAATGAATTTGATTCATGTGTGCTAAAATGTCTAGTGGATTTAAAACTAGTAAAGTACTAGTATCTCATAGTAAATCTCCAAGTTTGATATTTGATCAAAAGATTTTGAAGTTATTCAAAATAGTAAAGGACATATGCAATTTGCATAAAATTGAGTGGGAGCTATGAAAGTCATCTTGAAACAACATGTGATTGACATATTTTTAACTGGGAGCAACATCAGACTCAAATTCAAATATGTAGGAACATAGTTTGAGTAAGAGTACTGACTCATACCCAAATATGTTAGCAACATTGTTTGAGTGGGAGCTTATAGGAGTAATTCTTAAAGTAAGTTAAGGATTAAAGTGCAAATACTTATAAATGATGATTTATAAGATGTAGAAGTTGATAATAGGTGTATTATGATATTATGTAGTATTCCTTAAGGGATTCTGAAAAGTGTTTCAGACTAGAAGTTAATTAAGGAACTGGTCGTTAATAACTCAAATTAGGAATAGTATTACATCAATGGTTGAAAGAAAGAAAAGGATGATCGTCATCCACTATGTTAAGACATAGGTTCTATCTTAGTAAACCATGATGGTAACTTAGCATAATATGTAATCCGATTAAGGAACGTTTGAAAGTGATTAAGTTCGAATCACGGAACGTTGAGCTAAGTTTGTCCGCAGTATCTAGTAGAGAATTTAGGATATATTTTCCAAATCCATAAAGGATAACATATCTTAAAACATAAAGGGTTATGTTATAAGGGAATATGTTGGAAACTCCTGTAGATACCAATTAAAGTCAAATAGGAAGCGAGGTGAACAAAACATCGAAAGTTGCACAAGGTGCACTAGTGTTTTGATGAATAAATTTATAATAATAGATAAGGGTACCATCTAAAGTGTTGTATAAAGTTATGGCGGGGCTAATTCGCCTTTAACGTAGAATGATGTGTCCCAGGGCACAGTGCCCATGAGAAAGCCCTCGAGGTTGATCTAACGTCATTGTTGGCTCCTGAAATCAGGCCTCGTTCTGCTGCCATAGTGACGATGCATACACACAGATGCTATCATGTGATGATAAGGTATTAATGTCAATCAAGGTGACATTAGTAAGTTGCAAAGGTTTTGGGACTGTAAAGTACAGACCCAGGACTCAACCTCTTCCATGAGCAAGCATGTTGAGGGTACCGGATATATGGTGCCAATGATTGAGAACAAATGCAGCTAGCGTATTTGTACTCTAGTGCAAGTGGGAGACTCTTGGAAATATGCCTAAGAGACAAATAGTAGTAAGGACTATTATCATATTTCATATAGTTTATGATTAAGTTTTATATCATGCTATAACTATATTGAGTGCAAACATCAATACACGTGTGATATACAAACAACCAGGGGTTCCCAGTGAAACTCTAGTCACTGGTTCATTGGTAAACATATGATCATGTTCCTAGGGAGAGGGCCCATTAGGGAAAGGAGAGAGGGAGAAGGGGCAAGGGGGCTGGCCGGCTGGGCCAAGCCCCCCCGTGCGGGGCCCACTAGTGGCCGGCGGCCACCTCCTCCCCCCTCCTCTCCTTTAGTCCCACCCCGGGACTTGAGGGGAGGTAGTACCTCCCATCCCCCTATATAACGTGGTGTATTTGGCCTAGAAAATACAACGAATAATCAATAAAAGGTCTCCCGACTTTTGGGAGGACCTCCAATTGATATTTTCTCTCTCCCCCTCTCTCTCTCGTGACTGTGGTCCCAAGTCTGGACTGCGCGAGCGAGAGACATCTTCACCGCAGAGCGCCATCGCGCTGCGAGATTCGGATCCGGGAGCTCTACTTCCGCAATTGCTGCTGGATCCAGGAAGCGGGAGTCATCGTCCGGCACCGGACGTGTGTAACTCCCACGAGGTGTCACACTTGAGGCACTCAAGTCGTTGGAGCCAGAAGGAGCGCAAGGACTTCATCACGACCTTGAGGTCGGCTTCGGCTCGTCTACATCAACCACGCTCTCCTAAGCGTTGACAAGGCTTTTCGGTCTTCGAGGGTAAGTCCGCAAAAAGCCCCTCCTGTTACTGTATTACTAATAGATAGGTCCTAGCAGCTTCAGGGGTTCAGGGGCGTAGAGTAAAATTTATTGTTTTTATGCGCGGAACCCCTACAGATACATCCAATGACTCTAGATGCAGTTTGTGAAAAGAACACACATGCACTGACACTGGTGGATCCATATGTGGTTTGTGAGAAGAACAGACATGCAATGACTATAGCTGTGGTTTGTGAAAAGAACAGACATGTAATGAACTCTGGTGGATCCATATGTGGTTTTTTAGAAGAACACACATGCAATGACTCTAGATGTGGTTTGTGAGAAGACCACACATGCAATGACTCTAGCTATGGTTTGTGAGAAGAACACACATGCAATGACTCTAGTTAGGGTTTGTGAAAAGAACACACATGCAATGACTCTAGCTGTGGTTTGTGAAAAGAACACACATGCAATGAAACTAGTGGATCCATGTGTGGTTTGTGAAAAGAACTGACATGCAATGACTCTAGCTGTGGTTCATGAAAAGAACACACATGCAATGAACTCTGGTGGATCCTTATGTGGTATGTGAGAAGAACACACATGCAATGAACTGGGTGTGGTTCATGAAAAGAACACCCATGCAATCACACTGGTGGATCCATATGTTGTTTGTGGAAAGAACAGACATGCCATGACTATAGCTAAGTTAATGAAAAGAACACACATGCAATGACTCTAGCTGTGGTTTGTGAAAAGAACACACATGCAATGATACTGGTGGATCCATATGTGGTTTGTGAAAAAAACATACATGCAATGACTCTAGCTGTGGTTAATGAAAAGAACACACATGTAATGAATCTAGATGTGGTTTGTGAAAAGAACAAACATGCCATGACTCTAGCTGTGGTTAATGAAAAGAACAGACATGCAATGAACTCTGGTGGATCCATATGTGGTTTGTGATAAGAACACACATGCAATGAATCTAGATGTGGTTTGTGAGAAGAACACACATGCAATGACTCTAGCTATGGTTTGTGAGAAGAACACACATGCAATGACTCTAGCATTTGTTTGTGACAAGTGAAAGGATCGTATGGGCACCTAGAGGGGGGGATGAATAGGTGCTACTTCAAATTTTACTCTTTTTCGAATTAGGGTTTTACAAGAAAGGTAAATTCTCTAGATTATGCAAATAAGGTGAATTTACCTATATGACAAACAAGCACAAACTAAACAATAACTAGATAAGTAAAGTGCAGTAAAGGATAGAAGCAACCAAAGTGGAGCACACGGAGACACAAGGATTTGTTTCCCGTAGTTCCTTCCTTTTGAGGGGAAGTACGTCTATGTTTGGAGAGGGGGTGGTTTCAAACCACCAACGCCACGAGAGGCCTCCCTTGTTCTCCGATGAACCTCACCCCAACGGGTTCGATTCACCTCTTCCACTATACGGCAACCTTCGAGATGGAAGCCGGCACCTTTACAACGAGTTCGGGGCACACATCCACAACTTAATTGGAGGCTCCCAAATACGAGAAAGCTGTCAAACAATCAAAGACAAGCTTCTAAGAACCAAATCCAAACCTAGGGTTTCCAATGAAACACTAGAGCATGGGGGCCCTCAAGTGAATGAGGGGGAAATGAAGATCTCTCTTGGTGAAGCTGTAGATCAAGGCCTCCTCCTTCGATTCTCCAAAGATCAGATACTTTGGATGGTTGGATGAAGAGATCTTGTTGATTTGGTGGCTCAAATGGACATGGTGTTGTTGAGGTGGACGAGCAGCTTCCAAGGTAGAAGAAGGGGCCTTTATATAGGCCCCCTAGAAATGGAGCCATTGGGAGCCACTTGACTCGGACAGTCCAGCCAATGTCAACCGGACAGTCCGGCCCAGTCGGACACTCCGGGCGAGACCAGCCGGACACTCCGGCCTGGCCAAGTTTCCGGCCAGAATCCGGAAACTGTCTAGAGAGTGTCCGAAAACCTGTTCTGAGTGTCCAGAGAAATTTCGCACTTCTCCTGGGCAGACAGTCCGGCCGAATCCCACCAGACAGTCCGGCCAGGCCGGACACTCCGGCCAGGATCAGCCGGACAGTCCGGCTGGGACTAGTCACTTGCAAAAACCTGACCCAGGGAAGCTCTTTTTCCCTTGATGCACCATTCATGGGACAGTTGGAATCTCCTAAAACATTTAACAGATGATTAAACTAATCCAAGTGTTGTCACCAAACATCAAAATAATAGTAAGGGCATAAATGCCCTTTCAATCTCACCCTTTTTGGTGTTTGATGACAACCCAAGGATTTGCAAAAGGGATAGCTATAAATTTTCACAAGTGGAGAAATACAACATAGAGAGGCTCCCCCTAGATGTGTGACCACTTCTTGTTTTGCATTTGAATGCATGATCACACACCATAGGATTACATCCTCACAAGATTTTGTGGCTAGTAATAAGTGACATGATATATAAACACAACTAGATCAATAAGCTAGACAAAGATATAACATAGTTACTTAACACAACTGGGTAGGCAAATCTCAACACACAACACAGAGTTCAACACAACAAAGTACTCAAAGAGTAGGATAAAGACACAAAGCTTCAAAGAGGCAAATCGAAATAACGTGAAGCTCGTGTACCCATGCAAATCCCCGGTAGCAACCTAATAAAGGGGCTACTTATCCCCCTTTGGCATCGAGACGCCAAAAGGGAAAAGAGCACAACTAAAGCGCCCCAAAGCCAACTCTAGCCACTGTAGTCGTCGTCATCCTCCTCCTCATCCTCGTCCTCGTCCTCATCATCCAGATCCTCTTGAGTAGAGCTCTGGCCGTGAGGGCGATAAGAACAAGATACATCCTCAAACATGGACCAATCCACACGACCCTGACTCTAGTGACCATATGAGAGTGTGCCATCAGACGACTGCTGCTGAGAAGTATCAACATCCATAGGTTGGTTGATCCGCCTGAGCTCCTTCATCACGTTCCTATTCGCCTTGTATGCATCGTGCTAACCATGGCGAATGTCAATGTTCTGGCATAGAAAAAGCTTCTTCCACCAGGAGGCCTTCTTCACCTTCTTGTGCACTTCCTCCTTGGAGGTGGTGAAGCGGTATGCATTGCTGGCATGCTTCATGCGAGGACCATGGGTCATAGCCCCCGAAACCTCCTCAAAAGCATCATCACTATCAGATGCATCTATCTTGTCATCCTCAAAAATATCCTAAGCAGGGGTATAGCCACGAGGTGCCTTGGAGGTAGGAGCATCGTTCCTCTGTAGCTTGGCAGGGAGATGAGCAACAAGCTCAGTGTACAGCAGTGGGGTGTCTGGAGCCTGAGCAACAATGAGCTTCATCACATATGGAGCAAACAGAGGGCACTTCTTGTCAGTGATGCACTTGTACATATCCTGATAGATGAAATCCATGACATGTATGGTGCCTCCTAGGTGGGCTGGACCGCGAACACACACGGAGTGGGCATGGGCCATAAGATTGATCTCAGCACCCCGCATCTCATCCTTGTTGCACGCCTTGGGAGTGAGAGTGTGGCGGAACATGCGGAGCAGAATGTTGCAAATGAGCTTGATATTGATGGTTTAGCCAACGACACCATTCTGAGAGTAGATAGGAGCCAAAAGTTGTTTGTCATACGCCTGACCGTGCACATGCATCCGGTGACCACTGTGAGCATTGGGGTTGAAAGGCACACCAAGGATGGGCAAACTGAGCCATGCTGGAGCGATATCTTGTAGTGCCAGAAATCCACTCAAGGGGAATATTAGGAGTGTCCCCAAAAACCACTATGGCATAAAACTGCTGGATCAACTCAATGTTGTAATCTTCTCTTGTTTGAAAGATGGTGTGCAGTCCCATCTTCTCCGTTACCCAGAGGGCGTCCTCAAAGTACCTGTGTGCCTGGAGCTTTGGAATATCCAACCACTGCATAGGGCACACGGGAGTCTTGAAAGCAGAAAATACCTCAGAGAAGAGCAAGGCCTTCTCATTCCTCCAGAAGCGAGGATCCTCAGAAGTGCACTGCAAAGAATAGAATGGCTGGACACGCATCTCCACAAACTCTTCTGTGCCCAAATCTGCCAAGGTGGTCAAGACTCAAATTTCATGCACTTGGCTTCATCCCTCTTTAGTTTTCTGAATTTCTCCTGCTTTGCTGCAACACGGTCATGAGCAGCCTGCCTGACCATGGAAGGATCCACATGAACCTCATTTGCTTCGTCACGGTACCGGCTAGGACAGGCTTTCTGAGCGGCCCTAGAGCGACGAGGACGAGAGCTACCTGTGAGTTCAGAGTAGAAAGATAGCAGCAGGGTAAGCACATTTGTCCAGGAGGAGAAAGCACATAGCAGTAGTGGTAGGAATACCAGATCATAAACCGACTGAGGAAACCCGGACTGTCTGGAAGAATCGGGCCAGAGACTCCGCTAGGGCGGATTGTCCAGTGCATACACGCTGGACAGTCCGGCCGGGCCGGAGTGTCCACCTTGTACCCACCGGACTGTCCGACGGGAGATCTGGTGATTTTTCCGGGCAGTGCGACTTGACTCAATCGGAGTGGATCGGGATTGCTAGGACTACTACTAAGACGCCATATGCACGCAGTGATGAATCCATGGATCAAAATAGGTCATTGCCTCCAAAAAAAAGCATCTAGGGGAAACCCTAGAGATGTAGAAGAGGGGGAGGCAAGTACCAGCATCCATGGGGGCCTTCACCAGAGGGGAACGGGTCCCAGCGGCAAAGGGACGACAATGGCCGGCGGCAACGGTCAAATCCGGGGTGGAGGAGCCCTCCCGGTGAAGATCCTGGTCGGGAGCAGCAGGGAGTGGAGAGAAGAGAGTCGAGGGAAGAAGGAGGACTGAACCGTCCACTTTCCCCCGACCCCTTGTACAGGACTGAAACTGCTGGGGCCAGACCGTCCGGGCGAAAATAGGCAGAGTGTCCGACCGGACCGGAGTGTCCGGCCAGTATCAAGCGGAGTGTCCGGCCACGCCAGACTCTCCGGTCGGTACAAGGCGGACATTCCGGTCCCCACGACCAAAAAAACTTCAAGTACAATATTTGGACAAATGTGTGGCAAGAGGAGCATGTTTAAGGATGAGTATAGGCCTGGGATTCAGAAGATGTACTGTAAAAAACCAAACAACCATAGATAGTCAAAAGATGGCAAATTAAGATCCAAACCACACAAGTCAAAAACCACCTCTTCACATATGAAGAGGGCGGTGGCCAAGGCCACCATGTAAGAGATTGTGGTATGACACCGCGAAGAAATATCCTTGGGTTCATTACCACTACTCATCAATGAAGCTCACATATCACTAAATGACATAAAGATGATTGAATTTCTTAATGTTGGCATTATGGGGGGAGGGATATTCCAATGTATTAAAACCGCACTCCCCCTATCTCCATGCCTGCACCTACACCAAATATGAGTCAAGACATAGGTGAGTATGCAAGGTAATCAAGTCAAAACTCCTAGAATCCACGATATTTAGTTCATTCCTCAAATAACAAAACCTTGCTTCATCAAGTGGCTTCGTGAAAATATCGGCAAGTTGGTCTTTGGTTGACACATATGAAAGCTCAATATCACCTCGGGCAACATGATCTCTAATGAAGTGATGACGAATCTCAATATGCTTTGTTCTAGTATGATCCACTGGGTTATATGCAATCTTGATGGCACTTTCATTGTCACATAGAAGAGGCACTTTGTCACAATGGACACCGTATTCCTTTAAAGTTTGCCTCATCCATAGCAATTGTGTACAAGCACTAGCAACTGTCACATACTCGACTTCGGCGGTGGAAAGAGATATACAGTTTTGCTTCTTGGAAGACCACCACACCAAGGACCTCCCAAGGAATTGGCAAGCCCCGGAGGTTGATTTTCTATCATCCTTGTCACCAGCCCAATCCGATTCCGTGTACCCACAAAGAGAGAAAGTAGAGCCCCTAGGATACCAAATACCATAGTTTGGGGTATGAACCAAATATCGAAAGATTCTCTTGACTGTCATCAAATGGCTTTCTTTGGGAGCCGCTTGATATCTTGCACACACTCCTACACTCAACACAATATCGGGTCTAGATGCACAAAGGTAAAGCAAAGATCCAATCATGGACCGGTATACCTTTTGGTCCACATCTTTACCATTTGGGTTTAGTTCAAGATGAGTCTTTGTTGCCATGGGAGTGGGAGCTCCATTGAGATCTTTCATGTTAAATCTTTTGAGCATATCTTGAGTATACTTGGCTTGGTTGAAGAACGTACCATCTCTCACTTGCTTGATCTCAAAACCAAGAAATACTCTCAATTCTCCCATCATAGACATCCTGAACCTGTCAGTCATTAGCTTAGAGAATTCATCATTAAACGCTTTGTTATAAGAGCCAAAGATAATTTCATCTACATAAATTTGGCATACAAAAAGTTCCCCATTGACCCTCTTGGTAAAAAGAGTGGGATAAATTTTCCCAACCTCAAAACCACGATCTAACAACAACTCTCTAAGGTGCTCATACCACTTGTGTGGGGCTTGCTTGAGCCCATAGAGAGCCTTATCAAGTTTGTAGACATGGTTTGGAAAGTTGGGATCCTCAAATCCCGGGGGTTGTTTCACATAAACCAACTCATGCAATGGACCATTGAGAAATGCACTTTCTACATCCATTTGTTGTAATTTAAAATTATGATGAGCCGCATAAGCAAGGAGGATACGGATGGACTCAAGGCGAGCCATGGGAGCATAAGTCTCTCCATAATCAATGCCTTCAATTTGAGAGAACCCTTGTGCAACCAATCTTGCCTTGTTCCTTATCACAATTTCATGCTCATATTGCTTTTTCTTGAAAATCCACTTGGTGCCTATAACATTGCGGCTATCTTTTGGCTTTTCCACTAACTTCCATACTTTGTTTCTCTCAAAGTTGTTGAGCTCTTTGTGCATTGCATCCAACCAATCCGAATCTTCAAGAGCTTCCCATACTTTCTTTGGTTCCACCATGGAATTGTGTGGTTGGTGCTCACCAAAGTTCTTCAATTGAGCTCGAGTAGATATCCCTCTTCTTACATCTCCAACCACATTCTCAAGAGTGTGGTCTTTTAATTCCAATATTCTATCCATTCCGGCTTGGCGATGAGTTTCGATCTCCTTGTTGCTTCTTAGTGGGATCACTTCATCAATTTGGTCCTTGTCTTGACCAACAACTTGACCTTGATCATCATTGGAAATATTCTCTTCTATAGAAGGAGAGGATTGACCTTGGTCATGATCAGTCCCACAACTGGCCAGGTATTCAGCTGTACTTATGGAAGTTTGTATAGATCTTGCTTGTGTAATAGCCTTAGCACCACTAGACATCCTAGCAAACGGGGATTCAAACACCTCTTGACTGGGGGCATCTTCGTGATCAGTAGGTTGAGGGTCCACAACTCGTTTTTGGCATGGGTCGTTGTCCACCTCGACAGAAGCTTGTTGACGTTGTGAAGATGAGGGCTCCACGTGAGTAGAGAATAGTTGTTATAGATCCACCAGAAGGGGTTCCTCAATAGGGCGAATGAAACCCACACCCATTCTTCCTATGGCATCCTGAGGCATTTCATCATCTACATCACAAACATCAACACGTCCCGCTTGGGGACCATCATATTCTTCAAACACCACACTACAAGATTCTATGACAATTCCTGAGAGCTTTTCATAGATTCTATAAGTGTGGGATTCGAGACCATAACCAACAGAAATACCCTCTAATGCTTTGGAATCAAACTTGGACAAGCGAATGCCTTTAATGCGATAGAAGCACTTACAACCGAATACTCGGAAGTAAGAGACATTAGGATTGTTACCGGTAAGGATCTCATATGGAGTCTTGATCAATTCTTTGTGGAGGTAGAGACAGTTTGATGCATGGCATGCAGTGGAGATAGCTTCAGCCCAAAAATTGTATGGAGATTTGGATTCTGCCAACATAGTCCTAGCCATATCAATGAGAGTCCGGTTCTTCCTCTCAGCTACACAATTTTTTTGAGGGGTATATGCAGCGGAATATTGATATTTTATTCCCTCATCACTAAGAAATCCATTTAATGTGTAGTTCTTGAACTCGGTACCATTTTCACTTCTTATTGTTAATACTGGACATTGTCTTGACGTTGAGCCATGTTGATGAAGTCGATGAAGTTCTCTTGGGTCTCACTTTTTAACTTGAAGAAATATACCCAAGTGTATCTTGAGTAATCATCAACAATCACCAAACAATATTTCTTCCCACCAAGACTTGCATGAGACGGGGGACCAAAGAGATCCACATGAAGAACCTCCAAGATCCTCTTGGACTGATGTAGTTCTTCGGCTTGTGGGGAGAATCATGCATCTTTCCTTCAACACATGCCCTGCAAACATGATCTTTGGCAAAGCAAACATTTTATTTTAGTCCAACAATATGACCATCCTTGTGAAGGCTTTGCAAAGTTCTCATGTTGACATGGGCTAGACGGCGGTGCCATAGCCAACCCACGTTGGCCTTTCCAAATAGGCACATCAGACCTGTAGTAGTTTTCCCGGAGAAGTCCACCACATACAAGTCATCCTCGACGTACCCAACGAAAGCAACCTTTAGAGTCTTGCTCCACAAGAGGATCACAATATCAACATCAATGAAGACAGTAAAACCCATCTTTCCTAGTGCACGGACTGAAAGTAAATTATAGCCAAGGGTCTCAACAAGCATGACGTCCATGAGAGTGATATCGTGTGCCACCACAACCTTGCCGAAACCCATTACCTTAGACTTTATTTGTCAGCATATGTCACAGATATTTGATCAACATTTGGTCTCAATTCCTTGACACTAGAGGCACTTCCGGTCATATGACTTGTGCATCCACTATTGAGCACCCATTTTGACCCTCCGGAAGCATAGGTCTACAAAAGATCAAACTAGTTTTTAGGTACCCATTTCTCAATGGGTCCTCTTTTGTTAGCAACAAGGGTCTTGGGAACCCAGACCGACCATGCAATATAACCATCAAAAGGGCCAACATATTGTGCATACACATCACCATAGTAATCACGCATTAAGACATAGTGAGGGTTAGCACTATCCGCAAAATCATCATGAGACATAGTTTTGCCACTTGTGGTCTTACTTCCCACAATGACCTTGTTCTTTTCTTGAGCGGGCTTGGCCTTCTTCTTCTTGTTATTCTTTTTCTTCTTGGCTTTAGAGACAAAGCCTAAGCCCCTTTTTCACCATTTGACCTTTGCTTGTTTAAGAAGTCATCAATAGACTTGTTTCCTTTGGGAAAGGAAGTCTGAGCTAGCTCCCCCTTCAACCTAGCATGTTCTTCAAGAATATTTGTACAACTAGAAGGAATGAATGTACTAGGTGAGGGAGTATTGATCAATTGAGTTTGAAGCTTTTCACGAGACTTTGTGAGGGACAGGAGTTCACTTTCCAAGGCCTTGTGAGTCTTGTCAAGTGTCCTAAGGTCCTCGGCAAGTTTTTTATGAACAACATCAAACTGAATCTTATCCTTTTTAGCCTTTTTGTATTTAGCAATAGCATGATCATATTCCTTGATGATTTTATTAATAATGAGGTCATTAGCTTCATCAAGGCCCTCTAGTTTAGTTTCAAGAGATATTCTAGTTTCTTGTTCTTCTTCTAGAATATTACTAAGAGCTTCTACCTCAATCATGTGCTCTCTTCCTAATTGGCATCTCTCATCTAGAAGTTCTTGTGTGTGTGAAAGTTGATTTAGGAGGTCCACAACATGTTTCTTATGTTCCCCTTGCAAGTTATTCATAAACACATCAAAAGCAACTAGTTCCTTTTTGACCTCAAGAGATAACTCATCATCAAAATCATCATTGATTAAGGAAGTGGAGTGTGATGATGATAATACCTCCGTTCCTCTTGCCATAAGGCAAGTGACGTTCTTGTTGGAGATATTCTCATTTGGAGAGGCGAAGAGTGAGAATGAAGGAGTAGAGGTAGTGGCAAGAGCCGCCACACCACTTGGTGTATCCTCTTCTTCCTCCTCATCATCATCATCAAAGGAGTACTCTTCATGTGTGATCAAGATAATTTCTCCCGGATTCTTGTTGGTTGGGTTTCTTTTGATGAAGGGTTTCTTGTATGGAACTTTGGAGGTCTTCTTCAACACAAGTTTCCCCCATTATCTTCTCTTTTCTCATAGGGACAAGCTGCAACGAAGTGATAACGGTCACCACAATTGAAACAAGTTCTCAACTTGGACCCATTATCTCTTCTCCCATTGGGGTTGCTTCTTCGTTGCATTTCCATCTTGGCCTTGGCGGGGTCTTTCCAAAAATTTCTTGCATAGAAGGCCATGTATTCACCATGAGCAGTCTTGACATCGTCAGGGTGGCTCATTGAAGGTCCCTCATCACATCCTTCATCTTCATCATACTCCACAACCTTGGCCTTCAAGGAAAGATTGACACCACTAGTCATTCCAATGGCACGAGCACGTGCATCTTTGGCATTCTTGGCAGCAACCTTGAAGGCTGCCATCTCTTGCATCACTTCATTGGAGGTCATGAGATGGTAGTTGTGTCTTCCTTGGAGACTCTTCAAGTCAGTAGGCTCGAAGGGCATGAGAGCACTCACATACTTCCTTTTGATCCAAGCATCATCAATGTGAGAGGCGCCAACATTCCTGAAAGCGGTGGCTGTGGATTTGAGTCTTCGATACATGTCTTCATGATCCTCACCATCCTTCATGAAGAAACCTTCGGCCTCATTGCTTAAGGCATCATATCTATTTCTCCTCATACTCTCATTGCCAACAAACAAGTCAATGAGAGCATCCCAAGCTTCCTTGGCGGTGTTGTAGTGCTCAATGTGGGGAAAATCCTTTGGCCCCACCCCAAGTTGGATCATGTGCAAGGCAGTCGCATTGAGTTGGCTATTGACCACTTCTCTTCTCGTCAAGTTGGTTGGATCCTCAATTTTGAGTCCATCTTCAACAATATTCCACAAATCAATGCAGGAGCTGCGCACATGAGATTTCATTAGCACTTGCCATTGAGCAAAAGTATGTGCAGCTAACTTAGGTGGGTATCCTCTATTGTTTATATGTGGATGAGGGGTAGGAGGGTCGGGAGAGTTCCATCCGGGAACCGTATGGAACTCTTCCTTCCCATCACCTTTTTTGGTGGCAGAGTTAGTGGAATTATGTTCATCCCCTACCACTTCCTCCAAAGGCTTTGCTGGAGCATTAGCCTTTGGGTTTGGTGGTGTTTCCACTAGAGAGGGAGGAGGTGAGGTTTTCTTATCCTTAACAAGTTGCTCAACGAGTTGACGCAATTTTGGGATTTCGTTGCCCAAGGTAGAGCTCAAGCTTGTTTCCAAATTCTTGAGATCTATCATGGTCACCGAATGGCTAGCCTCACTTTCTCCCTCCTCTGGGTTGCCCATAATCTCTTAGGCGGTTAAATCCGAATAAAGAACCGAGGCTCCGATACCAATTGAAAGGATCGTATGGGCACCTAGAGGAGGGGGAGGGGGGTGAATAGGTGCTCTTCAAATTTTACTCTTTTTCGAATTAGGGTTTTACAAGAAAGGTAAATTCTCTAGATTATGCAACTAAGGTGAATTTACCTATATGACAAACAAGCACAAACTAAACAATAACTAGATAAGTAAAGTGTAGTAAAGGATAGAAGGACCCAAAGTGGAGCACAAGGAGACACAAGGATTTGTTTCCCGTAGTTCCTTCCTTTTGAGGGGAAGTACGTCTACATTTGGAGAGGGGGTGGTTTCAAACCACCAACGCCACGAGAGGCCTCCCTTGTTCTTCGATGAACCTCACCCCAACGGGTTCGATTCACCTTTTCCACTATACGGCAACCTTCGAGGTGGAAGCCGACACCTTTACAATGAGTTCGGGGCACACATCCACAACTTAATTGGAGACTCCCAAATACAAGCAAGCTATCAAACAATCAAAGACAAGCTTGTAAGAACCAAATCAAAACCTAGGGTTTCCAATGAAACACTAGAGCATGGGGGCCCTCAAGTGAATGAGGGGGAATGAAGATCTCTCTTGGTGAAGCTGTAGATCAAGGCCTCCTCCTTCGATTCTCCAAAGATCAAAGACTTTGGATGGTTGGATGAAGAGATCTTGTTAATTTGGTGGCTCAAATGGACATGGTGTTCTTGAGGTGGACGAGCAGCTTCCAAGGTAGAAGAAGGGGCCTTTATATAGGCCCCCTGGAAATGGAGTCGTTGGGAGCCACTTGACCCGGACAGTCCGGCCAATGTCAAACGGACAGTCCGGCCTAGCCGGACACTCCGGGCGAGACCAGCCGGACACTCTGGCCTGGCCAAGTTTCCGGCCAGAATCCAGAAAGTGTCCGGAGAGTGTCCGAAAACCTGTTCTAAGTGTCCAAAGAAATTGCCCACTTCTCCTGGGCGGATAGTCCAGCCGAATCCCACCGGACAGTACGGCCAGGCCGGACACTCCGTCCAGGATTAGCCGGACAGTCCGGCTGGGACTAGTCACTTGCAAAAACCTAACCCAGGGAAGCTATTTTTTCCCTTGATGCACCATTCATGCGACAGTTGGAATCTCCTGAAACATTTAACATATGATTAAACTAATCCAAGTGTTGTCACCAAACAGCAAAATAATAGTAAGGGCATAAATGCCCTTTCAACAAGAACACACATGCAATGACTCTAGCTGTGGTTTGTGAAAAGAACACACATGTAATGATACTGGTGGATCCATATGTGGTTTGTGAAAAGAACAGACATGCAATGAATCTAGCTATGGTGAATGAAAAGAACACACATGCAATGAACTCTGGTGGATCCATATGTGGTTTGTGAGAAGAACAGACATGCAATGACTCTAGATGTGGTTTGTGAAAAGAACAGACATGCAATGAACTCTGGTGAATCGATATGTGGTTTGTGAGAAGAATGCACATGCAATGACTCTATTTGTGGTTAGTGAAAAGAACACACATGCAATGACTCTAGCTGTGGTTTGAGAAAAGAACACACATGCAATGACACTGGTGGATCCATATATGGTTTGTGAAAAGAACAGACATGCAATGAATCTAGCTGTGGTTAATGAAAAGAACACACATGCAATGACTCTAGATGTGGTTTGTGAAAAGAACAGACATGCAATGACTCTAGCTGTGGTTAATGAAAAGAACACACATGCAATGAACTCTTGTGGATCCATATGTGGTTTGTGAGAAGAACAGACATGCAATGACTCTAGCTGTGGTTTGTGAAAGGAAAACAGACTTGCAATGAACCCTGGTGGATCCATATGTGGTTTGTGAGAAGAACACACATGCAATGACTCTAGATCTGGTTAATGAAAAGAACACACATGCAATGACTCTAGCTGTGGTTTGTGAAAAGAACACACATGCAATAACACTAGTGGGTCCATATGTGGTTTGTGAAAAGAATAGACATGCAATGACTATAGCTGTGGTTAATGAAAAGAACACACATGCAATCACACTGGTGGATCCATATGTGGTTTGTGAAAAGAACACACATGCAATGACTCTAGATGTGGTTTGTGAAAAGAACACACATGCAATGACACTGGTGGATCAATATATGGTTTGTGAAAAGAACATACATCCAATGACTCTAGATCTGGTTTGTGAAAAGAACATACATGCAATGACACTAGTGCATCCATGCGTGGTTTGTGAGAAGAATAGACATGCAATGACTCTAGCTGTGGTTTGTGAAAAGAACATACATGCAATGAACTCTGGTGGATCCATATGTGGTTTGTGAGAAGAACACACATGCAATGACTCTAGCTGTGGTTTGTGAGAAGAACACACATGCAATGACACTGGTGGATCAATATGTGGTTTGTGAAAAGAAAAAACATGCAATGGCTCTAGATGTGGTTTGTGAAAAGAACACACATGCAATGACTCTAGCTGTGGTTTGTGAAAAGAACACAGAGGAAATGACACTGGTGGATCCATATGTGGTTTGTGAAAAGAACAGATATCCAATGACTCTAGCTATGGTTAATGAAAAGAACACACATGCAATCACACTGGTGGATCCATATCTGGTTTGTGAAAAGAACACACATGCAATGACTCTAGATGTGGTTTGTGAAAAGAACTCACATGCAATGACACTGGCGGATCAATATGTGGTTTGAGAGAAGAACATACATCCAATGACTCTAGATGTGGTTTGTGAAGAGAACACACATGCAATGACACTGGTGGATCCGTGTGTGGTTTGTGAGAAGAACAGACATGCAATGACTCTAGCTGTGGTTTGTGAAAAGAACATACATGTAATGAACTCTGGTGGATCCATATGTGGTTTCTGAGAAGAACACACATGCAATGACTCTAGATATGGTTTGTGAGAAGAACACACATGCAATGACTCTAGTTGTGCTTTGTGAGATGAACACACATGCAATGACTCTAGTTGTGGTTTGTGAAAGGAACACAGATGCAATAACACTAGTGGATCAACATGTGGTTTGTGAAAAGAACACACATGCAATGACTCTAGCTGTGGTTTGTGAAAAGAACACACATGCAATGAAACTGGTGGATCCATATGTGGTTTGTGAAAAGAATAGACATGCAATGACTCTAGCTATGGTTAATGAAAACAACACACATGCAATCACACTGGTGGATCCATATGTGGTTTGTGAAAAGAACACACATGCAATGACACTGGTGGATCAATATGTGGTTTGTGAAAAGAACATACATCCAATGACTCTAGATGTGGTTTCTGAAAAGAACACACATCCAATGACACTGGTGGATCCATGTGTGGTTTGTGAGAGGAACAGACAAGCAATGACTCTAGCTGTTGTGTGTTAAAAGAACAAACATGTAATGAACTATGGTAGATCCATATATGGTTTGTGAGAAGAACACACATGCAATGACTCTCGCTGTGGTTTGTGAGAAGAACACACATGCAATGACTCTAGATGTGGTTTGTGAAAAGAACACACATGCAATGACTCTAGCTGTGGTTTGTGAAAAGAACACAGATGCAATGACACTGGTGGATCCATGTATGGTTTGTGAAGAGAACAGATGCATTGACTGTAGTTGTGGTTCAGGAAAAGAACACACATGCAATGAACTCTGGTGGATCCTTATGTGGTCTATGAGAAGAACACACATGCAATGAACTGGGTGTGGTTCATGAAAAGAACACGCATACAATCACACTGGTGGATCCATATGTTGTTTGTGGAAAGAACAGACATGGAATGACTCTAGATGTGGTTAATGAAAAGAACAAACATGCAGTGACTCTAGCTGTGGTTTGTGAAAAGAACACACATGTAATGACACTGGTGTATCCATATGTGGTTTGTGAAACGAACAGACATGCAATGACTCTAGCTGTGGTTAATGAAAAGAACACACATGCAATGACTTTATATGAGGTTTGTGAAAAGAACAGACATGCAATGACTCTAGCTGTTGTTAATGAAAAGAACACACATGCAATGAACTCTGGTGGATCCATATGTGGTTTGTGAGAAGAACACATATGCAATGACTCTAGATATGGTTAATGAAAAGAACACACATGTAATGACACTAGCTATGGTTTGTGAAAAGAACACACATGCAATGACACTGGTGGATCCATATTTGGTTTGTGAAAAGAATAGACATGCAATGACTCTAGATGTGGTTAATGAAAAGAACACACATGCAATCACACTGGTGGGTCCATATGTGGTTTGTGAAAAGAACACACATGCAATGACTCTAGATGTGGTTTGTGAAAAGAACACGCATGCAATAACACTGGTGGATTAATATGTGGTTTGTGAAAAGAACATACATCCAATGACTCTAGATGTTGTTTGTGAAAAGAACACACATGCAATGACACCGGTGGATCCATGTGTGGTTTGTGAGAAGAACAGACATGCAATGACTCTAGTTGTGGTTTGTCAAAAGAACATACATGCAATGAACTCTGGTGGATCGATATGTGGTTTGTGAGAAGAACACACATGCAATGACTCTAGATGTGGTTTGTGAGAAGAACACACATGCAATGACTCTTGCTGTGGTTTCTGAGAATAACACACATGCAATGATTCTAGCTGTGGTTTGTGAAAATAACACACATGCAATGACACCAGTGGATCAATATGTGGTTTGTGAAAAGAACACACATGCAATGACTCTATTGTGGAATGTGAAAAGAACACACATGCAATGACTCTAGCTGTGGTTTGTGAAAAAACACACATGCAATGACACTGGTGGATCCATATGTGGTTTGTGAAAAGAACAGACATGCAATGACTCTAGCTATGGTTAATACAAAGAACACACATGCAATCACAAAAGGACTCATTGCATGTGGTTTTGCCACTCTACTTCGGCCGTTAGCTAGGTTATCCTACATGATGGACTTGTGGGGTATCGTAACTGCTGAGCTCTGATACCACTTTGTAACACCCTCGAATCGGTCCTATGCAAGTTTCAGCACTTCCCGCCAAACCCGCATAGAAACGATTCAAGGATGCCCACCAGGCACTTTCGTGTGGGTGGAAAACGAAGTAATACCATTACACATTAGTCCACGATGGAACCATAGAACATATATATACAACAACGACTCCATGAGTCAAGAATACGGATATAATATACAAAGATCCAAATCACCTTGAAAATGATAGAGCTTCCGACTATGGACAAGATGCAAATGGGGCTAAGAGCCCTAAAGAATAACCAATGGCGGCCATAACCCTGCCCAGGCCTAGCCGGAAGGGTAACCCTGCTAACGACGTCGATCTCAAACCTGCTAAAACAAAAGGGGTGCCGACAAAGGGCAAAGGAAAAAGAGGAGCGTCAGTACTGAGGCCAGTACACGACGAGGCTAGAATTCGGCGGCTCTCGCCTACATAGGTATGGTGGACTGAAGCGGCAGCGCAGCATGCACTAAACAACCTATAGAGACTCAATTAACTATCGGCTATTAGAGAGAGATAAGAAAGACATATTCGATTCCATCCTGATACTAACACCTAACATACCCATCCTGGTATTTTCCCCTCGAGACCAAACGAGGAAGTCGGACCAAGGAACTCAAACAGTTGGCAATTTTACTCATTCCGTTATAGTTGCAGCACTTACTAATCAGATATAGATAGCATGAGTCATCCTGAAGCATATGTAGTGGAAGTTTTAATCACCATTCCGTTGTTGTTGGAACATTTACTAGTCAAATATAATTGTCCTAAGGAATCCCAAAACCCAGCAATTGTTGGCACTATTATCACATTCCATTGGAGTTGCAATACTTACTAGGCAGGTATAGTATGACACAGATCACCACCGATCCACCAGTTGTTGGCATTTTTATTATCCATTCCATTGTAGTGAAGCTAAATTACTAGTCACATATTAAGTCAAATTGATAGCACTACTTTAGTTATGCTTGTCTATGATCGAGATACTGTGCTCCAAGTCGTCCATAACCGCGGACACGGCTTTCAGAAAGATTTACCCTGCAAGGGTGCACAAATAGCAACACACACACGATCAACTTCGGAAAAACCAAATCAAAACCCGACGAGGCTTTCACGACAAAGCAATCACAGGATTCATAAAATATTTCAGGGGGCCACCCCATTAAGCTACCCGCAATGAAGTTGGCCGGCTCCGAGACGGACCCAAGGTTTGTGTGGACGGCTGTAAACGACTGGGAACCCGAAAGTGTGACTGGGTTTGTCGATACAGCGAAAACGTGTCACGATCCTAAACAGTACAGGTGCTCCACGCACAATCTTAAATAAAGCAGTAAAGCATGGCATAACTACAGGATAGTAATAAAGCCCCAAACTATTTTGTGGCCCCAAGAAATAAGAAATGAATCAAGCTCTGGCTAAGGGGGATTCATAGAGTCTCTCGTATGTGGATAGTGCGAATAGGCAAGGAACATGTATCAAGTACTCGGGCCTACGGGACACAAGTGGGCATAAAAACCAAATGGCATATATTTGCCCACCGGTGCCTCTACATTAGTTATATCTAGCAATTTAATAGTTGTGTTTAAAATCATGATCATCTCCACCATAAAGCATCTCCACCATTAAGCATAAGCCGACCTTCCGTCACGGTGGATGGACAACGACACGAACCAGCACTTGAGCAAGCGACTACGACTTGCAAGACTGACTATCTATCAAACAACAGACAATAGGATGTGTCCAAGGCAATATAAAGGCTGCAAGGGATATATCTGGTACGGAACACTAAAGCATCGCGACACGGATAGCAATAGATCAACAGGAGCAAATAAAGACTATAAATGCAAAATAGGTAGAAAGGGGGAGGATGCTCGCCTGGGAAACACTGCCGAAGGTTCATTCGGAGAACTTGTAGATACTCGCATCCACTCATCGGCCTAGTCCGCGAAGAAGCAAACACTAGAAGAAACACCGGATGCAATATTTAATGCTACGGCCGAAGAATCGGCATATTCATGGTATGATGCATGGCATGGCAAAAGTGCGGTGCAATTAGGCAGTATTAAGCGGAACTGGGGTCCTGACAATTAATTAATAGATTCGAGTTATTTATCTACCCCGCAAATTAAATGTTGGATTAGCAAGGCGAAATAGGGCATCGGTTCGCTACACATATTTAAACGGAGTCTGGAATAAGACAAGAATCGCCCGCATCTGGACTCCATATTTAATTTAGGTGAATTTCCGAAACAGCCCCAAACACCCAATATGCATGCAAGGATGAACAATTAATGCAACAAGTATATATCATTTATAAAATAGAGTTTCGAGAAAGGGATCACACATTGGTGGTTCGGCGAGCTTGGTGTTCACCGAGGGGGTCGAAGGGGTTCGGGTTCGGATCCAGGGTCTTCGGACTCCAAGATCAGGTCTTCGGTCTCCGTGATGGAGGTCATGGTGATTCCAAGAAGAACACCTTGGCGGGCTGAGGCTCGGTCTTTGGATCCGGGGAAGGAGTTCTTGGCGTGCCTTCTCGAAATCGCTCGGGTACATCTCCAAGCACCAGTGGTCTTAGGGTGGCACCGTGCTCGGTTTGGCTCGTCTCACTTTTCTCATCGGTCATCGGAAGAACTCGGCGATGTCTCCAGTTTGTTGTCTCGACTTCGGATCGAGGCTTCGGGGTTTCATATCGGGGGTCTTAGGGTACGGGAAGGAGAATATCTTGCTGGAATTCCCATCGATCTCTCAATCACGAGGGTCCTGAACATTGGCATACAGAAAATTGCTTATCAAGTGCTCAAGAAAACACACATGCGTGTGCATGTACAGAGCGAGTGAGACAACGGGAGTACCATAACAAGCAACCTTCAGGGGAACCACTTGGTCACAAGCACAAGTACGAGGCGAAAAGTCACCACGGGGTTCGTCGGTGGCCGCAGGTGGGCATTGGGGGTCGAGATCGGGAGGAGCCACAAGGGAGACGAGAACACGGAGGCCTAGAGGGAGAAGGGCACTGAGGCGGCGATGAGGGACCGCGACTTTGGAGAGGGCGACGGGGTCCACGCGCAGGACGACGACTGGCGAGGAAGGCGCGACCAAGAGGGGCCCGCTGGCGACGGCTCGAGGACGACGACCGGTCGCGGGGATCAAGGACGCCGGAGGAGACGCTGCCGGTGGCTGTGCTCACAAAGCAGAGGCAGGCGAGCGGGCGAGGGTTGGTCAGTGGAGAGGCACGGGGCTCGCTGCGGCGAGGTCGATTCATGTGACGAGGAGGCGCGGGGCCGACACAGTGACGGCCGGGCTCGAGGCCAGGAGGAGAGAGGGACAGGGCACCGGTCGCTGCGGAGAAGAGCTCGGCGGGGAGGAGCCCGAGGAGGTAGGGACGACGCGGTGTACCGCGGTGGCGACCGAGGTGAGACGAGGCCAGGCCGGCCGAGGAGGCGAGGCCGCGGTGGATCTGCGCGAGGAGGGGAGGAGCAGCCAGGGACAGGGGTCGACGAGGCCGACAACGGCGCGGCTCGGCGGGGCCTCGCGTGACGGTAGGTAGGGAGGCCGATGTGGGGAGGAGAGAGGCGAGTGGGGTTTGTCGGGTGGTGGGGCCAGGTGTCGATAATGGGCGGTGGTGGGGATTCGATCGAGGGGAGGAGGGGATCCCAACGCGGGGAGACAGGGTGGCGTGGGGGGCGGTTGCGTGCGTGGACAGGGAAGCGGGGTGGAGGTGTGACAGGCAGGTGGGTGGCTGCGGGGTGCGCGCTAGCGTGTCCGTGCCGCGGTAGGTAGGTCGTGCGCTGCGTGCCGCATCGCGGGTGGGTGCGCTGCGCGCGTGGTTGGGTTGGTGGCTAGGTGGTTTGGTGGGTCCAGGGTTAGGGTTAGGATAGGATCTAGGGTCAGGGTCTGGGGACAGATATTTTGCTGGGTGAAATGGGCTAGGCCAACCGGGGTTGTAGGTGGTCTGGCCTACGGGCTGGGCTGCCTCCCCCGGTACAAAAATATTTGACTTATTTTATTTTTAAAAGACATTTGCAAATAGTTTTTTTAGACAAACCAAAGATCCAAAATAGACTAGGGTTTTGATTTAAAATAAAGACGGGGAGATTTAGAAAGCAAAGATAGGCTTTTAGAAAATAGTTTTAGACAAAACATATGCATGATGATGACGATGCTCAAATGCAATGTGGCATGATGACATGAGCATGCAGTCATGATGATGCAATGCACCAAAAACACCGCGATTTTCTAGTAGTGGTTTTTGCGGGGCGCCACAATTCGACACCACTAACAATGGATCTCGCCCTCGAGATCTGCCTCATGGTACGGGGAAGAAGATTGACGATTAGATTCTTCATGCTTCGTGTAGGTCCTCGCGACATCACTAACAAGAGGTTGTTGTCCGTGATTGTCGAGAGAACACTCCGGGAAACAAAGGACGAAGGTAAAGGTATCCACAAATAAAGCCACCTCTAACTTCGACAGAAGGAGAGAAACGATGCATTCTCATCCACTTCAATGTACACAAGCAAATAGAGTGAGTAGTCGGAATGGGGGCCAATCCATCACGCACCCAAACTATTACTCCGCACAATCAGTAGAAAAGCGTGCAACCATTCTCAGAATCAGACTGAAGATCTCGACAATCGAGGTTCGGAACAAAGGAGTGATGCAGACTCTACATCCAATCTGGCGTAGATGATGTCATCGCATCGGAAAACACCGGAAGGCACAACAAGGAACAGAGAGAAGTCCAACAGATGAAGGATTCCTCAGATAGCACAAAGACCGGATGTAGAAGCACTGTTACCAAAGGAGGAAGCGAAACCCTGAAGGTACGACGGAAACCCATCCACGAGAATTCCTAGACTCGAAGAAAAGATAAGAGAGCAGATTCAAAAAACGCCGAGGTAAGAGGAGAACAACAGAGGGGTAAGGAGTAAAATCAGACCTAATCAGATCTATCCAACCGATTTTCCAAAATAGTTTTGACACTCTACTTCGGCCGTTAGCTAGGTTATCCTACAGGCTGGACTTGTGGGGTATCGTAACTGCTGAGCTCTGATACCACTCTGTAATACCCTCAAATCGGCCCTTTGCAAGTTTCAGCACTTCACGCCAAACCCACATAGAAACGATTCAAGGATGCCTACCAGGCACTTTCGTGCGGGTTTAAAACGAAGTAATACCATTACACATTAGTCCATGATGGAACCCACAGAACATATATATACAACAACGACTCCATGAGTCAAGAATATAGATATAATATACAAAGATCCAAATAACCTTGAAAATGATAGAGCGTCCGACTACGGACAAGATGCAAATGGGGCTAAGAGCCCTGAAGAATAACCAATTGCGTCCATAAACCTGCCCAGGCCAAGCCAGAAGGGTAACCCTGCTAACGACGTCGATCTCTGTAACTACCTCGGTGAATTGCGCTCTTAGTTGCATGCCTGGATGAGCGAAAGTGGTTAAAATAGTACGGTGGGGCCCGGGGCCACTCACGGTAGACCTTTCGGCCGTCCTAACCACTTTCAGAACATCGGGACAAGAACGAGCAGCGTAATCGGCAGGCGAAGGGATCAACTACATACACAAGTGAGTATGTATGCAAGCCACATACAACAGTCCTCAGAGCCATTCCATCTAAAAGAAATAGAAATATTGCAACGCCATACGACAAGATTCAAATATCCTAGATAGAGATAATATTTTAGGATAGCTGCTCATACAACAAACATCAGAGTATCAGGCGGAAGCGGAAAACAAGATCCGAGTACGGATAAGAAGCAAATCGGCATAAGATGCCACATAAATAAACACATCCCGCCCACAGATCTCACGGATCCCCGTTCCCGAAATCTCTACACCGAGTGATCGTTGCCAACATCATCTGTCTCCTCCACCCAGTATCCATCTTGCGAAAACACCTGTTCATCTGAATCAAACAATTTATCTTGTGAGACCCTAGGGGTACTCAGCAAGTCTTTATGCCACTAAAGGGGACACAACCTGGGGTGACGCAATTGCAGCAAAATATAATAGCTAACAATTCTATAGATACTCGCTAACCATCCGCCTAACCAATGATAGACGGATGTCCGTGAATTTCGACAACTGTTTTAACAGTATAATTAACAGATCCATCCTCCTCCTCGCTTACCAACGAGGAAGCGGACGAACAACCCCTATCATCTATTGGCAGTTTAATCAACCATTCCATGAGTATTGCACTATTTACTAGTCAAGTACTTCGTCAAATTAAAAGCGGTACTTTAGTTATACTTGTCTATGATCGAGAAACTGTGCTCCAAGTCGTCCATAACCGTGGACACGGCTTTCAGAAAGATTTACCCTGCAGGGGTGCAGGAATAGCAACACACACTCGATCAACCTCGGAAAAACCAACTCAAAACCCAACAAGGCATTCACGACAAAGCAATCACAGGATTCAGAAATATTTCAGGGGGCCACCCCAATAAGCTACCTGCAACTAAGTTGGCCGGCTCCGAGACGGACCTAGGGTTTGCGACGACGGCTGTAAACGACTGGGAACCCGAAAATGTGACTGGGCTTGTCGATACCGCGAAAACGTGGCGTGATCCAAAACAGTACAGGTGCTCCTCGCACAATCTTAAATAAAGCAGTAACATGGCATAAGTACATGATAGTAACAAAGCCCCAAACTAATTGTGGCCCCAAGAAATAAGAATGAATCAAGCTCTGGCTCAGGGGGGTCCATAAGGCCTCCCGGATGTGGATAGTACGAATAAACAAGGAATAGGAATCAAGTACTCGGGGTCCTACAAGACACAAGTGAGCATGAAAAACCAAATAGCAGATATTTCTCACCGGTGCCTCTTTCATTAGTTATCCCACTACTACTCAGGTTATGTTGTTTAGGTACCTCGTTATTCATCAGACACTCACATACCCTACACATGCTTTTCTACGACTCGCATGGCTCAAACAACTCCTGTAGTAATGGCTCATGGGATGGAGGAACAAGCTTCGGTGGGGTTTAAAAGTAAAGGCTATGCAGTGCTTGGGATTCAATTTAATGTAATCGCGACTCAATGATGCAAGAATAAGATAGAGGCAATAGGTACTATATGTATTCAAGCAGGTGGTAGTCCTTGCCTGGCAGCTCAGGTGAAGCGAGAGATGGATCTGGGTAGAACTCCTGTTAATCCTGGTAATTCTCCTACTAGGCGTCAATTCAAAGAAGATCCAAACAAACAAGGGCCAACATAAATAAAGTGCACAATCATATGAACAAAAATGCGATAAGCAAACAAGCATGCCATGATGAATGATGCACAATTTACATGGCAATAATGTAGCATGGCATGGGTGAGGTGTGGGGTACAAGAATAAACAGTTCTGATTTTTGGAGTTATAGAATTAAAGTTATTAATTTAATTAGAAAAGGGCATTTTATTGTAATTTTAATCATCTCGAAAATTGAAAGTGTTCAAACATTATTTTGAATAGCATATTTGAATTCCTCACATTTTTCTGATTCAAAAACATATATCATTTGTATTAATTCGATTTATAATTTAAAAGTTATTTAAAATCTGATTTGAATTTGAATTTAAACAATTTCTGGAAAAGTTTAATTAAAAACAGAAAAGCAGAAAACGTTTGATACTCAGACAGACCCAGCCCCAGTCGCTGACGGGTGGGCTAGCTGCTGGCTGGGACACACGCGCCCGAAAAGATTTTTCTCACCGCAGCGCTACCTAGCCACTAAGGGTGACAGGTGGGTCCGGTGGCTACAGGCCCACGTGACAGCAGCTGAGCACGGAGAGGCCGACAGGTGGGGGGCATGCTGAGCGCGGGTTGAGGTCTACGAAAACCGAGTGCCTTTTTGTAAATTGTACACAGGGGCTGACAGGTGGGGTCTCAAGGGGGCACGGGTTGAGCAGATCAAAAAGTTGGGGGGTTTTTAGCAAAGTGAGCGGCGGCACTATTTTTCTACTACACGTTTCTGACGAAACTGCAGGCACGCACGGCGACAGCGGGCGCGCGGCACGGTGGGGATTCGATCCGGGGACCTGGGGCTCGCGCGCGGAGGGCGAAGCCGCTGCGGTGGCTTGGGTTTGGTGTCAGGTGGGGGCTAGACGGCCATATGAGGCTCTGCGCGGCGCGGGGGCGTGCAGACACCAGCGGCCGACGGTGCGCGGAGAGTGCCCGGCGAAACACCTGGTGCGGCTAGTGTTTTATGGCGAGGCATAGGGTGTCTAGGCGGTAGAGGGGCTCACCGCGGGGTGGTTGACGGCGGCGGATCGGAGCGGAACACAGCAGAACGTCGGCGGAGCTGGCGGATCGGAGATCTAGGGTTTCTTCGGGGCGGCGCTGGTCCTGGCGATCCTGGGCTTCTCCTCCACGTCTGCATGTACAGGGTGATGCAGGGGACCTTGCTGGGCTTCCTCGACACCCGCGTTCGCCACGCCGCCGGCTGGTATAAGAAGGGGCGGTGGAGGCCGACGGTGTCCGGCGAGAGGGGAGATAGTGGCAGGGGGAAGGAGAGGGTCGGAGCAGCGGATCGGGGTGGATCTGGCGGAGCCAGGAGGCGTGAGGAGAGGGACAAGGCGAGGAAAAAGAGAGGAGGATGCCGTGGGGTACGGGGTAGAGATAAAGGTGGCTTCGACACCTTTTTCCTTCTCCTCCTCGCACGTGCTCGAGCTGGCTCGGCTTAAGCAGGGCAGGGGCAGGTAGGGTGGAGCTGCCAGGCGGGCCAGGGAGCGTCCAAGGAGGGTAGGCTCGGGTGGGGCATGCCCGGCTGTGAGAGAGAAAGAGAGAGGAGAGGGGAGGCTCGGGTGAGCTAGGGCTAGGGTTAGGAGTGGGGGTAGATGGGGTAGCTAGGTGGGGCCTGCATGGCATAGAGAAAATGAGAGATGCCGAGAGAGAGGGCCGGGTAGCTAGGTTTAGCTAGAGAGGGGTGGCTCGGTTAGGGTTTTGTTAGGGTTGGTGTTAACTAGAGAGAGAGAGAAGGTGGTGAGGTATTAAAGAGAGGGGTAGGTTAGATGGTGTTAGGGTTTATGCTCTATCAAGATCCAACAAGGTGAAGAGAGAAGGGTGAGGTGAGAGATAGAGGTGGTATAAGGTATAACCTCAAATGATCATGCATGGATGAGATGATGGTTTAAGGGAGGGTAAGGCTTGATACACATGACAAGGACAAGGATCAAGAGCAGGAGGTATGAGAGAGAGAAAGAGATGTTTAACCAAAAGGGAAGATCCACTCAAAACCAAAGGGAAACAAAAGGGGAAAAGATGGTGGTGAAGATTTGCATGGTCCATGCATGTGTAATAAATGCCCATGTTTATGCTTGTGAAAACAATAATAAAACATGGCATTATTCTTATGCATTCCAAAATGTGGAATAAAGGCCAAGCAAAAAAAATAGAATTGGATCCATCCCATCCCACATGAGCTAGAATAATACCAAAAGAAAATTAAAAGCCCATGGGTAAATGGAATGGTGGAATTATAAGGTGGTGAAAAGAAAGGTGATGGAGTTGAATAAAAGATATGCCCCCAACTCAATTTGGGCATTAAACAATATATCATAGCCAAAAACAATATCAAGAGGCAAATACAATTAATAATGCATATGAGAGAAGAACCAAAGAAAAAGGGTTTTATATGATGCTCAAATGCAAGGTGGCATGATGACATGAGCATGATTTAATTATGATGCAACAAATTGGGATGCTACTAGACCAAGTAGCATTACCATTTTTAGACAATTGGGATGCTACAACTCTCCCCCACTAAACAGGAATCTCGCGCCGAGATTCTAGGAAGAAGAAGAAGACTCAAAGAGGGTACGATACTTGGCATGGAGCTCATCTTCACGTTCCCAAGTGGCTTCATCAAAGGAATGGTGCGACCACTGCACCTTGCAGAACTTGATGGACTTGTTGTGAGTCCTTCTTTCTGCGACTTCAAGAATTTTTCTGGGGTGTTCTTGATAAGACAGATCTTCTTGGAGATTGATGAGTTCATGGTCCACGGTCCTGCCGGGATCCTTGAAGCACTTCTTGAGTTGAGAGATGTGGAAAACATCATGGACTTTGAGTTTTTCAGGGAGCTCAAGAGCATAAGCAACTTCTCCTCTTCTTCCACGAATTTTGAAAGGACCGATGTATCTAGGAGCCAGCTTTCCTTTGATACCAAAGCGGTGCGTGCCTCTCATGGGAGTGGCACGAAGGTAAACGAGATCACCAGGGACATACTCCATGTCCGTGTGCTTTCTGTCATAATTGCTCTTCTGGCGACTTTGAGCAATCTTCAGGTTTTCAAGAATGATGAGAACTTTCTCCTCTGCTTGAGTTACAATGTCGGGGCCAAACAATATTCTTTCACCTGCGCCCCACCAACCAATTGGAGTTCTGCATTTGCGACCATAGAGAGCCTCAAATGGTGCCATCTTTAGACTTTTCTAGAAGCTGTTGTTGTAAGAGAATTCAGCATAAGGAAGACATTCTTCCCACTTCATGCCGAAAGAGATAACGCAAGCACGGAGCATATCTTCTAGAATCTGATTGATCCTTTCAACTTGTCCTTGCGACTGAGGGTGGTAAGCTGTGCTGAAGTTTAATTTTGTTCCCAAAGCATTTTGGAAACTTCCCCAGAACTTGGAAGTGAAGATGCTTCCACGGTCTCAACTGATCTCAAGAGGAACTCCATACAGAGAGGCAATTCTGTTGATATAGAGCTCAGCCAACTGAATTGCAGAAATTGTTTCCTTGACTGGAAAGAAGTGAGCTACTTTAGAAAGCCTGTCGATGACAACAAAGATTGCATTGTTGCCCTTCTGCGACCTTGGAAAACCAGTGATGAATTCCATCTCTACTTTCTCCCATTTCCATTCCGGATGCTTCAATGGCTATAGAAGACCAGAAGGTTTCTGATGGACAGCTTTAACTCTGCGACAAACATCACACTCCGAGACATACTTGGCACAATATCGTTTCAAACTAGGCCACCAATATTGTGTTTTCAAGTCCATGTACATCTTAGTGCTGCTAGGGTGGATAGAAAGAACAGAATCATGCGCCTCCTTGAGAACTTGCTCTCTTAAACCCGGGTAGTTCGGAACAAACATCCGGCGTTCAAAAAAAAGAGTGCCTTGGTCGTCGACGTGGAAAGACTCGTACTTAGGAAGCTGAATGTTGGAGATGATCTTTTTAGTGTAAGGATCACCAAGTTGAATAGAGCGAACTTTTTCCTCCAAGAGCGGTGTTGCTAGAAGGTTCAGAAGATACCCTTGATCCACTATTCCAAAGTTGAGCTTGCGGAATTCCTCACACAAGAGAGGCTGTTGTTCTTCCACCATGAGGTTGTTGACATAAGCTTTTCGGCTGAGAGCATCGGCCATGACATTAGCTTTGCCCGGAGTGTAGTTGATGGTCAAATCGAAATCATTGATTGTTTCAATCCACCTCCTCTGACGAAGGTTGAGATCAGGTTGTGTGAAGATATACTTCAGAATCTTGTGATCAGAAAAGATCTCACAACGGTTCCCAAGCAAGTAATGCCTCCATACTTTCAAAGCAAAGACAACTGCTGCGAGTTCGAGGTCATGTGTAGGATAGTTGATCTCATGCTCTTCAAGTGTCGAGAGGCATAAGCAACAACTTGTTTTTCTTGCATAAGGACCACACCCAATCCTTGCAATGAGGCATCACAGAATATCTGGAAAGGCTTTGATGTATCTGGAGGAACTAAGACTGGTGTGGAAGTGAGCTTCTCTTTGAGTGTTTCAAAGCTTGCTTAACATGCAGGAGTCCAAAGGTATTTCTTGCCTTTCTCGAGGAGATCGGTAAGAGGCTTCGCAATCTTCGAGAAGTTTTGAACGAAGCGACGACAGTAACTGGCCAAACCAAGGAAACTCTGGACTTCTTTGACATTTATGGGTGGAAGCCAGGCCATAATTGTCTTAATAGTTTCTGGGTTGACGGCAATGCCCTTGGCAGAGATGACGTGACCAAGGTAGGTGACTTGAGGCAGCCAAAACTCATACTTGGAGAACTTTGCATACAGGCGGTTCTCACGAAGCTTGTTTAGGACACACCGAAGGTGTTCTTCATGTTCTTCCTTCGACTTAGAATAGACTAGAATGTCATCCAGATAGACCACAACAAACTTATCAAGATACTCCATGAAAACCGAGTTCATAAGCCTCGAGAAGGTGGCAGGTGCGTTGGTGAGACCGAAAGACATGACCGTGTACTCATACAGGCCATAGCGGGTGGTGAAAGCTGTTTTAGGAACATCTTCCTTGCGGATCTTGATTTGATGATAGCCACTTCTCAAATCAAGCTTAGAAAATACCACAACTCCAGCTAGCTGATCGAAGAGATCATTAATATGCGGAAGGGGATATTTATTCTTGATTGTTTTAGCATTGAGTGCCCGATAGTCAACACAAAGCCTATCAGTCTTGTCTCTCTTCTTCACAAAGATGGTTGGACTACCCCAAGAAGAAGTACTATGCTAAATGAAACCCAACTTCTCTTGTTCATCCAGTTAGCGTTTGAGTTCAGCCAACTCAGCAGGACCCATTTTATAAGGCCGCTTGGAGATAGGAGCGGTACCAGGTTCAAGTTCAATGACAAACTCGACCTCACGGTCAGGGGCATACCCGGTAACTCTTCAGGAAAAACATCTGGAAACTCACAGACCACCGGAACACTCTGAATACCTTCCATAGCATCATCATTCAGAGCCGCCAAAGAGTAAAGCTGAATTGTAGGAGTCAGACTTGGAGAATAGAGTATATGGCCTTCAGGAATTTTCAAAGAAACTGAACGTTCAGCACAATCAATCACAGCTGCATTTGCTGTTAACCAATCCATGCCCAAGATAACATCAATATCAGAATTGCCCAGAATAATTAAGGAAGCCGGAAACGAAGAGCCACCAATCTCAATTTGATTGCCATGGCTGATTTTAGAAGCCCTCATGTTTGATCCAGGAGATTGCACCATGAGGCGAGTTGGTAAAGCATCAGAAGGTAACCCATTACTCTCCGCAAACTTGTATGACACGAAAGAATGTGAAGCACCAGAATCAAATAAAACTCGTGCAGGAACTGAGTTAACAGGAAGCATACCCATCACAACTCCAGGTGCATGCTCTGCTTGAGCGACGTTGACACAGTTGGCACGAGCAACCGTAGACCCAGGCTTGGTGTTGATGTTGAGAGCCCGAGGTGGAGGTGCACGACCCATAGGAGAACTTGCCGCAGGTCTTGGAGGTGGTGGTGGAAGAGCTTTGTTGTTCATTGGACAATTCCAGTGCTGATGCCCAGTGCTTCCACAAGTATAGCAAGCACCAGGTGTACGTGGAGCAACGTAGCTAGGGACTCCGCCAGGCGCTCCAGGGTAGTTGTGGTTGTAGCCCCTGGGAGCCGCAGTGAAGGAGTTTGGTGGCCTTGCTGCGTAGCTTGACGGTCTTGGTGGAGCAGGGAGCAACGGTGGGGTGTTAGGAACCCAGACACGACGCTTAGAAGGAGCTGTCATAGAAGAAGAACTTGCTGTATCACGGCTGTGTTTCTTTGACTCCTCAAACACTTGCCTACTTGCTTCTTCCTGTAGAGCTGTGTGTTGGAGTTCCAGAAAAGATGCCGGCCTTGCATGAGTGATTGCATATTTGATGGAAGCATTGAGGCCTTGCCGGAACCTCTTTTGCTTCTTCTCATCATCAGAGATCTCATCGCCACCATACCGAGAAAGGTTCATGAAGTTTCTGATGTAGGTATTGACATTGTCAGTGCCCTGCTTCAGATTGAGAAACACTTCCTTCATCCTTTCCATGACAATTTCTGACAGATATTGCTCTTTGAAAGCAGCAGTGAATTGCTCCCAAGTAGGCTGAAAACCAGAGAGGTCTGCCTTGAGGTAATTTTCCCACCACAGAGCTGCATCTCCCTTCAGAAGGTGAGTGGCACATTTAACCCATTCTTGCTCGGGAACATCCGCAGTCATCAGCAACCTTGACACTTCACGCAGCCAATCATCCGCATCAAGTGGCTGATCAGACACCTCAAATTGGCATGGGTTGAACTTGAGAAAACTCTTGATGTCTCCTCGCTTGGGAGGTGGAGGTAGCGGAACAAACTCATTCCTCCTCACACTTTCCTCGAAGCGCTGCTGGTTCTGCTGCATAGTGCCCAAAGCATTTGCAATACTTGCCAAAGCAGCCCCAAGTTCAGGTGGTATGTCCTCCTCAGAACGGCGTGGTGATGCCATCATGTGATTGATATAAAACACAAGTCAGTACTATAATGGAGAATAATAATAATCCAAAATAGTACCAAAATGGAATTAACCAAGATTAAAGGATACAATTCACTGAGATGATATTAAAATATCAACAAAGTTCAAGACACCTAGAAGATATTAAGCATAACGCACACGACTGAACAAGGAGTGTGGTACACACTAACAAAGAAAATTTTTCCGCAAATTTCGGCATTAAAATACCACTATATGCGCAAAACCAATTAACGAATCAAGATTAGTAACTCTACTAATTCAATATACAAAAGCAAATGATAAAAGTAGTGGTATGGTAACGACTCCATCCCGCACTCAAATGATTACTCCACACATGAATAAGTAAAACACATATCCCAATAACTTCTTTTTAAGATGAACCTAAAGATTAGTAGCTACGGAAACGAACACCCCAAACAAGATAACGTCGGATAACAAATAGTAAGATAGATCGCAACGGTATACAACGAATCAGAATAGATCGCGTCGGTTTACAAAGGCCTGTCGGTATGGAATGTACCACCAGTTGATAACCAAAAGGCAGATAGTGATAACATTTGGATGCAACAGATAGACAAGGAATTCACACACACACACACACACACACAACCTATGGTACTACGGAACCCAGAACACGTGAATCCTAGTCTGAATTTTTAGAAGAGGGTTGAAAATGTTACACTTCCTTACCAGAAAAAGGGTGGGTGGGTGGGTAAGAAGAAAAATGGAAGCAGTCCTACTCTCACGTTTGTTTTTCCCTAGTATACATAACTACCAAAAAATTTTGCTAGACTGACAACGATCATTTTGGCTGAGACCCTGAAGGGCGGGATGGCTCTGATACCAATTGTAACTACCTCAGTGAATTACACTCTTAGTTGCATGCCTGGATGAGCGAAAGTGATTAAAATACTACGGTGGGGCCCGGGGCCACTCACAGTAGACCTTTCGGCCATCCTAACCACTTTCAGAACATCGGGACAAGAACGAGCGGCGTAATCGGCAAGCGAAGGGATCAACTACATACACAAGTGAGTATGTATGCAAGCCACATACAACAGTCCCCAGAGCCATTCCATCTAAAAGAAATAGAAATATTGCAATGCCATACGGCAAGATTCAAATATCCTAGATAGAGATAATATTTTAGGATAGCTCCTCATACAACAAACATCAGAGTATCAGGCGGAAGCAGAAAACAAGATCCGAGTACAGATAAGAAGCAAATCGGCATAAGATGCCACATAAATAAACACATCCCGCCCACAGATCTCACGGATCCCCGTTCCCGGAATCTCTACACCGAGTGATCGTTGCCAACATCATCTGTCTCCTCCACCCAGTATCCATCTTGCGAAAACACCTGTTCATTTGAATCAAACAATTTATCGTGTGAGACCCTAGGGGTACTAAGCAAGTCTTTATGCCACTAAAGGGGACACAACCTGGGGTGACGCAATTGCAGCAAAAGATAATAGCTAACAATTCTATAGATACTCACTAACCATCCGCCTAACCAATGATAGATGGATGTCCGTGAATTTCGACAACAGTTTTAACAGTATAATTAACAGATCCATCCTCGTCCTCGCTTACCAACGAGGAAGCGGACGAACAACCCCATCATCCGTTGGCAGTTTTATCAACCATTCCATGAGTATTGCACTATTTACTAGTCAAGTACTTAGTCAAATTAAAAGCTGTACTTTAGTTATACTTGTCTATGATCGAGAAACTGTGCTCCAAGTCATCCATACCCGTGGACATGGCTTTCCAAAAGATTTACCCTGCAGGGGTGCACGAATAGAAACACACACTCGATCAACCTCAGAAAAAGCAACTCAAAACCCAACGAGGCATTCACGACAAAGCAATCACAGGATTCAGAAATATTTCAGGGGGCCACCCCAATAAGCTACCCGCAACGAAGTTGGCCGGCTCCGAGACAGACCCAGGGTTTGCGACAACGGCTGTAAACGACTGGGAACCCGAAAATGTGACTGGGCTTGTCGATACCACGAAAACGTGGCGCGATCCAAAATAGTACAGGTGCTCCTCGCACAATCTTAAATAAAGCAGTAACATAGCATAAGTACAGGGATAGTAACAAAGCCCCAAACTAATTGTGGCCCCAAGAAATAAGAATGAATCAAGCTCTGGCTCAGGGGGGGTCCATAAGGCCTCCCGGATGTGGATAGTGCGAATAAACAAGGAACAAGAATCAAGTACTCGGGGTCCTACGGGACACAAGTGAGCATGACAAACCAAATAGCAGATATTGCTCACCGGTGCCTCTTTCATTAGTTATCCCATTACTACTCAGGTTATGTTGTTTAGGTACCTCGTTATTCATCAGACACTCACATACCCTACACATGCTTTTCTACGATTCACATGGCTCAAACAACTCCTGTAGTAATGGCTCATGGGATGGAGGAACAAGCTTCGGCGGGATTTAAAAGTAAAGGCTATGCAGTGCTTGGGATTCAATTTAATGCAATCGCGACTCCATGATGCAAGAATAAGATAGAGGCAATAGGTACTATATGTATGCAAGCAGGTGGTAGTGCTTGCCTGGCAGCTCAGTTGAAGCGAGAGATGGATCTGGGTAGAACTCCCGTGAATCCTGGTAATTCTCCTGCTGGGTGTCTATTCGAAGAAGATCCAAACAAACAAGGGCCAACATAAATAAAGTGCACAATCATATGAACAAAAATGCGAAAAGCAAACAAGCATGCCATGATGAATGATGCACAATTTACATGGCAATAATGTAGCATGGCATGGGTGAGGTGTGGGGTACAAGAATAAAGCATTTTATTAATTATTAGCCAAGTTTTATTGTCATAAACAGTTCTAATTTTTAAATATGGCATGATGCATGCTTCAATTCAGAACAAGGAATGCATAGCTAGGACTGGCTCATCGCGCTGATTGATTTAGACATATTATTTGTGAAATTTGGAGTTATAGAATTAAAGTTATTAATTTAATTAGAAAAGGGCATTTTATTGTAATTTTAATCATCTCGAAAATTTAAAGTGTTCAAACATTATTTTGAATACATATTTGAATTCCTCACATTTTTCTGATTCAAAAACATATATCATTTGTATTAATATGATTTATAACTTAAAAGTTATTTAAAATCTGATTTGAATTTGAATTTAAACAATTTCTGGAAAAGTTTAATTAAAAACGGAAAAACAGAAAACGTTTTATACTCAGACAGACCCAGCCCCAGTCGCTGACGGGTGGGCCAGCTGCTGGCTGGGACACACGCGCCTGGAAAGCTTTTTCTCACCACGGCGCTACCTATCCACTAAGGGTGACAGGTGGGTCCGGTGGCTACAGGCCCACGTGACAGCGGCTGAGCACGGAGAGGCCGACAGGTGGGGGGCATGCTGAGCAAGGGTTGAGGTCTACGAAAACCGAGTGCCTTTTTGTAAATTGTACACAGGGGCTGAAATGTGGGGTCTCAAGGGGGCGCGGGTTGAGCAGATCAAAAAGTTAGGGGGTTTTTAGCAAAGTGCGCGGCGGCACTGTTTTTCTTCTACACGTTTCCGACGAAACTGCAGGCACGCACGGCGATAGCGGGCGCGCGGCACGGTGGGGATTCGATCCGGGGACCTGGGGCTCGCGCGCGGAGGGCGAAGCCGCTGCGGTGGCTTGGGTTTGGTGTCAGGTGGGGGCTAGACGGCCAGATGAGGCTCTGCGCGGCGCGGGGGCGTGTAGACACCAGCGGCCAACGGTGCGCGGAGAGTTCCCGGCGAAACACCTGGCGCGGCTAGTGTTTTACGGCGAGGCATAGGGTGTCTAGGCGGTAGAGGGGCTCACCGCGGGGTGGTTGACGACGGCGGATCAGGGCGGAACGCAGCAGAACGTCGGCGGAGCTGGCGGACCGGAGATCTAGGGTTTCGTCGGGGCGGCGCTGGTCCTGGCGATCCTGGGCTTCTCCTCCACGTCTGTGTGTACAGGGCGATGTAGGGGACCTTGCTGGGCTTCCTCGACACCTGCGTTCGCCACGCCGCCGGCTGGTATAAGAAGGGGCGGTGGAGGCCGACGGTGTCCGGCGAGAGGGGAGATAGTGGCAGGGGGAAGGAGAGGGTCGGAGCAGCAGATCGGGGTGGATCTGGAGAAGCCAGGAGGCGTGAGGAGAGGGACAAGGCGAGGAAAAAGAGAGGAGGATGCCGTGGGGTACGGGGTAGGGATAAAGGTGGCTTCGGCACATTTTTCCTTCTCCTCCTCGCACGTCCTCGAGCTGGCTCGGCTTAAGCAGGGCAGGGGTAGGTAGGGTGGAGCTGCCAGGCGGGCCAGGGAGCGTCCAAGGAGGGTAGGCTCGGGTGGGGCATGCTCGGCTGTGAGAGAGAAAGAGAGAGGAGAGGGGAGGCTCGGGTGAGCTAGGGCTAGGGTTAGGAGTGGGGGTATATGGGGTAGCTAGGTGGGGCCTGCATGGCATAGAGAAAATGAGAGATGCCGAGAGAGAGGGCCGGGTAGCTAGGTTTAGCTAGAGAGGGGTGGCTCGGTTAGGGTTTTGTTAGGGTTGGTGTTAACTAGAGAGAGAGAGAGAGAAGGTGGTGAGGTATTAAAGAGAGGGGTAGGTTAGATGGTGTTAGGGTTTATGCTCAATCAAGATCCAACAAGGTGAAGAGAGAAGGGTGAGGTGAGAGATAGAGGTGGTATAAGGTATAACCTCAAATGATCATGCATGGATGAGATGATGGTTTAAGGGAGGGTAAGGCTTGATAGACATGACAAGGACAAGGATCAAGAGGAGGAGGTATGAGAGAGAGAGAGAAAGAGATGTTTAACCAAAAGGGAAGATCCACTCAAAACCAAAGGGAAACAAAATGGGAAAAGATGGTGGTGAAGATTTGCATGGCCCATGCATGTGTAATAAATGCCCATGTTTATGCTTGTGAAAAGAATAATAAAACATGGCATTATTCTTATGCATTCCAAAATGTGGAATAAAGGCCAAGCAAAAAAATAAAAATAGAATTGGATCCATCCCATCCCACATGAGCTAGAATAATACCAAAAGAAAATTAAAAGCCCATGTGTAAATGGAATGGTGGAATTATAAGGTGGTGACAAGAAAGGTGATGGAGTTGAATAAAAGATATGCCCCCAACTCAATTTGGGCATTAAACAATATATCAATAGCCAAAAACAATATCAAGAGGCAAATACAATTAATAATGCATATGAGAGAAGAACCAAAGAAAAAGGGTTTTATATGATGCTGAAATGCAAGGTGGCATGATGACATGAGCATGATTTAATTATGATATAAAAAATGTATATAGGAAGTAGCCATTATATTACTAGACCAAGTAGCATTACCATTGTTAGACAATTTGGATGCTACAATCTCAAACCTGCTAAAAAAAAGGGGTGCCGACAAAGGGCAAAGGAAAAAGAGGAGCGTCAGTACTGAGGCCAGTACACGGCGAGGATCGAATTCGGCGGCTCTCGCCTACATAGGTATGGTGGACTGAAGTGGCAGCGCAGCATGCACTAAACAACCTATAGATACTCAATTAACTATCGGCTATTAGAGAGAGATAAGAAAGACCTATCCGATTCCATCCTGATACTAACACCTAACATACCCATCCTGGTATTTTCCCCTCGAGACCAAACAAGGAAGTCGGACCAAGGAACTCACACAGTTGGCAATTTTACTCATTCAGTTATAGTTGCAGCACTTACTAATCAGATATAGATAGCATGAGTCATCCTGAAGCATATGTGGTGGCAGTTTTAATCACCATTCCATTGTAGTTGGAACATTTACTAGTTAGATATAATTGTCCTGAGGAATCCCAAAACCCAGCAATTGTTGGCACTTTTATCACATTCCATTGGAGTTGCAATACTTACTAGGCAGGTATAGTATGACACAGATCACCACCGATCCACCAGTTGTTGGCATTTTTATTATCCATTCCATTGTAGTGAAGCTGAATTACTAGTCATATATTAAGTCAAATTTATAGCACTACTTTAGTTATGCTTGTCCATGATCGAGATACTGTGCTCCACCGGTGGGCATAAAAAGTGGGCATAAAAACCAAATAGCATATATTGCCCACCGGTGCCTCTACATTAGTTATATCTAGAAATTTAATAGTTGTGTTTAAAATCATGATCATCTCCACCATTAAGCATAAGCCGACCTTCCGTCACGGTGGAACGACAACGACACGAACCAGCACTTGAGCAAGCGACTGCGACTCGCAAGACTGACTATCCGTCAAACAACAGGCAATAGGATGTGTCCAAGGCAATATAAAGGCAGCAAGGGATATATCTGGTAGGGAACACTAAAGCATCGCGACACGGATAGCAATAGATCAACAGGAGGAAATAAAGACTATAAATGCAAAATAGGTAGAAAGGGGGAGGATGCTCGCCTAGGAAACACTGCCGAAGGTTCATCTGGAGAACTTGTCGATACTCGCATCCACTCATCGGCCTAGTCCACGAAGAAGCAAACACTAGAAGAAACACCGGATGCAATATTTAATGCTACGGCAGAAGAATCGGCATATTCATGGTATGATGCATGGCATGGCAAAAGTGCGGTGCAATTAGGCAGTATTAAGCGGAACCGGGGTCCCGACAATTAATTAATAGGTTCGAGTTATTTATCTACCCCGCAAATTAAATGTTGGATTAACAAGGCGAACAGGGCATCGGTTCGCTACACAAATTTAAACGGAGTCCGGAATAAGATAAGAATCGCCCGCATATGGACTCCATATTTAATTTAGGTGAATTGCCGAAACAGCCCCAAACACCCAATATGCATGCAAGGATGAACAATTAATGCAACAAGTATATATCATTTATAAAATAGAGTTTCGAGAAAGGGATCACACATTGGTGGTTCGGCGACCTTGGTGTTTAGCGAGGGGGTCGAAGGGGTTCGGGTTCGGATCCGGGGTCTTCGGACTCCAAGATCGGCTCTTCGGTCTCCGTGATGGAGGTCATGGCGATTCCAAGAAGAACACCTTGGCGGGCTGAGGCTCGGTCTTCGGATCTGGGGAAGGAGTTCTTGGCGTGCCTTCTCGAAATCGCTCGGGTACATCTCCAAGCACCAGTGGTCTTAGGGTGGCACCGTGCTCGGTTTGGCTCGTCTCACTTTTCTCATCGGTCATCGGAAGAACTCAGCGATGTCTCCACTTTGTAGTCTCGACTTCGGATCGAGGCTTCGGGGTTCCATGTTAGGGGTCTTAGGGTACGGGAAGGAGAATATCTTGCTGGAATTCCCATCGATCTCTCAATCACGAGGGTCCTGAACATCGGCGTACAGAAAATTGCTTATCAAGTGCTCAAGCAAACACACATGCGTGTGCATGTACAAAGCGAGTGAGACAACGGGAGTACCATAACAAACAACCTTCAGGGGAACCACTTGGTCACAAGCACAAGTACGAGGCGAGAAGTCACCACGGGGTTCGTCGATGGCCGCATGTGGGCATTGGGGGTCGAGATCGGGAGGAGCCGCAAGGGTGACGAGAATATGGAGGCCAGGCGGGAGAAGGGCACGGAGGCAGCGATGAGGGACCGCGACTTTGGAGAGGGCGACGGGGTTCGCGCCCAGGACGACGACTGGCGAGGAAGGCGTGGCCAAGAGGGGCCCGTTGGCGGCGGCTCGAGGACGCCGGAGGAGATGCTGCCGGTGGCGGTGCTCACAAATAGAGGTAGGCGAGCGGGCGAGGGTCGGTCGGTGGAGAGGCGCGGGGCTCGCTGCGGCGAGGTCGATTCAGGTGACGAGGAGGCGCGGCGCCGACGCAGTGACGGCCGGGCTCGAGACGAGGAGGAGAGAGGGACGGGGCACCGGTCGCTGCGAGAAGAGCTCGGCGGGGAGGAGCCTGAGGAGGCGGGGACGACGCGGTGTACCGCGGTGGCGACCGAGGTGGGATGACGGCAGGCCGGCCGAGGAGGCGGGGCCGCGGTGGATCTGCGCAAGGAGGGGAGGAGCAGCCAGGGACAGGGGTCAACAAGGCCGATGACAGCGCAGCTCGGTGGGGCCTCGTGCGGCGGTAGGTAGGGAGACCGATGTAGGGAGGAGAGAGGCGAGTGGGGTTTGTCGGGTGGTGGGGCCAGGTGTCGGTAACGGGCGGTGGTGGGGATTCGATCGAGGGGAGGAGGGGATCCCAACGCGGGGAGACAGGGTGGCGTGGGGGGCAGTTGCGTGCGCGGACATGGGAAGCGGGGTGGAGGCGTGATAGGCAGGTGGGTGGCTGCGGTGTGCGCGCTAGCGTGTCCGTGCCGGGGTAGGTAGGTCGCGCGCTGCGTGCCGCGTCGCGGGTGGGTGCGCTGTGCGCGTGGTTGGGTTGGTGGCTAGGTGGTTTGGTGGGTCCAAGGTTAGGGTTAGGATAGGATCTAGGGTCAGGGTCTGGGGATAGATATTTTGCTGGGTGAAACGGGCTGGGCCAACCGGGGTTGTAGGTGGTCTGGCCTACGGGCTAGGCTGCCTCCCCCGGTACAAAAATATTTGATTTATTTTATTTTAAAAGACATTTGCAAATAGTTTTTTAGAAAAACCAAAGATCGAAAATAGACTAGGGTTTTGATTTAAAATAAAGACAGGGAGATTTAGAAAGCAAAGATAGGCTTTTAGAAAATAGTTTTAGACATAACATATGCATGATGATGACGATGCTCAAATGCAATGTGGCATGATGACATGAGCATGCAGTCATGATGATGCAATGCACCAAAAACACCGCGATTTTCTAGTAGTGGTTTTTGCGGGGCGCCACATCATTACAAGTACAAGTACCCACCAAAAGTTGATGAATAGAGTTTTAATCACGGAAGGCAGACTCCCAAGTGGCTACATGCTTTGATAACGAAGACTAGATTTACCAAGTCAATGAGCATGGAGGCACCACGAGCAACATGGAGGTCGGATGTTCGAGGTCTCGCTAAAGAAATGTGACTGCTCACGAGGGTGGCCATTGTCGCTTAATCTCGCGTACTCGCACTTGTGAACAACAACATGGGGTAGAAATGTGGATGTTAACAACGTAATCACTATGAGGAGGTCCAAATTCTCCATCAATACTACCAATAAGAAAGGGGCGGGTATATTTCACCCATACTTTGACCAATCACAGTGGCCCGAGTATCATGGAGTTCAACTTGGGCCCGACCTAGAGTGTAAGGTGATTTCATGGGAAAGGATGAAGACAAATCGTTTTATGGTTGACATGGTCGGGTGGGTACGTGGTGGTGGGAGAGAATGCGGCAACACCCAAATCCAAGAGCCTCGTGACATAGCTTATTGTGGAGATTGTAATGGTGAGTGGACACAACACAAGAGATTGTACCTGAAGGAAGAGATCGAAGGGAAATGATGCAAGATCAAGCCAACGAGGAGGTACATAATATCGTGATAAACAACATGGTGGTACACAACTAGGATGTACATTCAGATGGTCCTAGTGAATATGGTCCTAGCCAACAAGGTCGTAGCCAACACGGTCCTAGTCAACAAAGCCCTAGCCAATAAGGCACTAGACAGCATGGTCCTATCCAATAAAGAGGTAGACAACATGGTCCTAGACAACAAAGAGGTAGTCAACATAGTCCTAGTCTTTTGGTGGTAGATGTCGTGGTGGTAGAGGGAGTGCTATGGTTGGACACCTACGAGGGTCCTTTCCGTATGTGTCTTGATCCTGATTTTGTATCATACTCCATTATTGATATTTTTGATCAAATATTATTTCATACTGCAATATTTTTATTTATGATCAAATATTGTTTCATTATCCTTACTAACTATTCCCTCCATTCCAAAATATAAGATGTTTTATCATTTTTTTGAAACACATGTATCTAGGCGTATTTTAGTGAGTAATTCACCATATTGCTACAAACCTACACACTAAAAGGCGTTTAGATACATACATTTAAAAAAATATAAAACATCTTATAAATTGGAATAGAGGGAGTATAATCTTGCAAACTTTTGTAGGTATGGCAATAAGGAAATGGGAGGAGGACAAGGATGAGAAAGGTGAGATGCCAAGGTGGTGTGAGGAAGCTACGAGGAAGGTGAGAGAGGAGGAAGAAGCTGAGAGAAAGGTTTGGTGGGATGAACATAAGAGGAAGAAGGAAGAGACAAAAGATGATCAAAAAATAGGAAGTAAAAATGATGCGATGTGAACTAACAAAGTGTGTGGGATAGATTTGACACTGACATTATGAGGAAACAAGAAGAGAAGAGATCATGAAAGATAGATCTAGAGTGGAAGGCAAGGATAGAAAGGGAGAAGAGGGAATAAGAGAGGAAGAACATAAGAGGAGAACACAAAACTCTCCAAGATCTAGATCCCAAGGATTCCTTCACAAAGAAGGGATTTGGTTTGGTGGGGTTGTAAATCTAGATCTCCTCTCTCAAATCCCTAAAAAGATGCAAGAATCATAGGAGGGGGAAGGGGAGAGGGCGTCTCTTCAAGGTCAACAATGGAGGAGAGAGAGGGTGAAAAACTGTCCAAAAGAGCTGAGCCCATGAAGGGGATGATGAGACCCTTTTAAAGGGCTCCCGATCTGCCCATTATGCACAGAATCGCGCACGGTCGGTAGTACCGGTGGGTGGCTGGTACTACCGATGGCACCCAGTCAACGGTCCAAATCAGCGACACAGAAAGAGAAAAAAACTGGCCGAAACTACCGCCGGAAATTCCGGTCAAAGTTCCGACAAATAGATGCGACCAAAACAGAGAAGGTGTTGAACCAAAATCGGGGTTACCGGAATTTGGGCCGGAATTAACACCGGTACTACCGATGGGAAAATGCCCTAGCGTTACTACCGGTGGCCCACTGGACTTACCGGTTAGGCAAAAATTTCAGAACCAAAACTGCCAGAACTTTTTCATCCGAACTACAAACGAGATTAAACCAATTTTGTTGGAAAGATAACGACGTGTAGAATCCAACAAAAATATTGGGTATAACCAAGGGATAAAATACCATGAATATATATGTGAGATACCTCCCTTGGTGTGCAGCTAGAAAACCCACAAGATCAAAAACACAATAAGATATTCATGGGAAGTCCGTTTTTGAAGAACTAGAGCTTGTTATGATGATAACCACAAGCTCTAGATCCTCACTTGGACAAGAACCAAACAACAACCAAGAAATATGATGCTATGTATGCAAAGGCTTGAGCTCTCTCTGAAGGATGTGATCGAGCACTCGCTCGAGAGCCCCTCTTGATAGTACGACTATCTATCCCTAAACCCGGTCTCCCAACACTACAAGAGACCGGTAAAAGAGAAAGCCTATCAAGATCATACCTTTTCCTTGAGCATTCCACTTGAGCTTGATGTAGACCGTCTTGTCCTTCTCAAAATGGATCACCTTTCTTGATAGCACTTGTTTGCTCTTTCTTGATGAGGACTTGAGAAATGCTCCCCCATACTCCATGGGGAAGCCTCTTCTTTGAACTTGTCTTCATCATTCCATGATTGCCAAGGATGGCAAGCTTCAAGCATGAGATCTTATAGAGATGACGCATCTTGAGCTTGCACTTCAATTCTTGATGATGTCTTGAAGATAGCCATGAGGAACTCCATCTTCTTCTTCTTCAAGACATTCTTGATCTTCTTCTTATACTTGATTCCAATAGGCACAAAGCCCTTGGATATTGCTTCTTATTTTTCATCCTTGAAACCAACACATGGTCCAAGCGATGCCAATGGACAAACCTTCAAGTGAAACTCAATTTGCATATTAGTCCATAGAGATTGTCATTAATTACCAAAACCACACATGGGAGCATACATGCCCTTTCAGAAGGGACCTTGTCCAACCCAATAGAGCCTTAACTTCCTTCATCTTACAAACTATGTCGTGGACTCCACTTTGATGTTTCCTTTGTGGATTATTTAATGATCTTGTTGTCGTGGACTTGACTTGTTGGATTTATTTTGAACATTGTATTGTAAACTTTGAACCTTGTAATGTCATGAACTTTGCTATTTCTCTATGTTATGCTCTTATTCCTCATATCTATGACTTGCACATGCAAAACGTGGCCCTCAACTTGATGTTTGCGACATTGTTGTACAAGGTACGTAGGGTAGCGTGTTGGGCCACGTAAAGATAAAAAAAACTTTTTCCCTACGCGGTAATCCCAAGATCTAGATGAGGTAGTAGGCGACGAGAATTACCACTAGACGCATAGTTGCGAAATCGATGAAGCACGTCGCTTGCAGTATAGTCCTCATGATCTATTCCTATCCATTATCGTCGAAGTGCTAAACGTACAACACCTCTGCCAGTATCCACATGTACGAGGAGGAGCGCCGGCGGTGGACTGCTAGGTCCGGTATGGCGATTGGACTAAACTGGAGCTAGGGTTTCCAACGCATGGAATGACCTAATCATGTTCTCTAAGCACCTGCGCCCTAGCTTATATAGGGAGTGAAAGTGAGCTCCACTCACTTGTGGCCCATTCACTAAAAGGCCTTTATTAGTCATTGTGAGTCCAACTCACTAACTTAGTCCGTATTTGATTCAGGTCCAAACCAAATACATTTTTGGTTTAGGTCTAACCCAAACTTGCTACCGCTCTTAAGTGTGTGACCCGACAGGTTCATGGTAACTCGGACACGATCCAAGTCTCACTCATGAATGATTAGTAGGTAGCGGTTCCTAGCAAAACGTGTCGACTCCCAAGTACCAAAGAGTCATGACGACATACCTTCCAATGCAACTTTCGTCCAAGTCCCTTTTGCCTCACGATATGCCTTGTCGAACTATAGGCGAATAATCGTCATCCCTTAAATAGTTCGAATCTCTTTCTCGATCCGAGATAAGTGATTTATCTGACTAACTCTTAGTCGATCGCCTCGGTTAACACTTACTCGAGTCATGCATGGCCATGCTTTCTAAATCATATCTTCCGAGAGGGTCCAGAGAATATCTCTCTAGTCGAAGGGCCAAAATCGCATCTTGGTCATCCACATCATGTAGCTTGATTCTCAATCGACCCAAACTCTGCATTTATAATTCCCCTTTGACGGAACAATGTTTGACAGAACCTAAGTCTATGCAATAACCTCAGGTCTAAGGATTACATTGATTGAGACATACAAATGATGACATGTTCGTTGTATCTCAATATGGGTCAGTCTGACTCGCTAAACTCTTTAGCCGAATCAGTGTAAGTCGGAATAGCATCTCCATGCCCATGATAAGTGGAACCGAGTCATCCGCCAACTTTCACATTAGTCTAAGTTGTGTGTCCAACACAACCTCATCGACCAAGGACAATTAGTATGAACAACATGAATATATAGTTCCACAATCAAATCACATATTCAATGATACATATCAGTAGTTCATACAAGGACAATAATTTTATGAATACATTGGGAATAACATCATACATGATTGCCTCTAGGGCATATTCCCAACATAGCTCCCTCCTCAATGGCACTACCATCCATAGGGTAGCGCCCTATTGGGCCGCACTATCTGTTGGAAATATGGCCTAGAGGTAATAATAAGTTGTATTATTCTATATTTCCTATTTTATGATTAATATTATTCTATATTTCCTATTTTATGAGAGAACAACAACGATGGATAGACCTAATTTGATATACCGTGAAACGCATCATCGATATTTTCATCAGTAGTTTCTCATAATAAGTATTACCACTACTAAATGATCGTTGGACCATAAGACGTATACATAATTGGATATGATATGGATGTTCTAGAGCCCTTCGAACGTTACTTTGTAACTAGGTAATTATAAAGTTGGTTTTCATTCTTACCGGATAGTATAGCAAGGTTATGCATGGTGTAGTTATGGGAATTACTACTCTTGACAATGGAGAGATACACTCTGGACCCACTCATATATTATGATGTTTTTCATTGTCTGGCCGGACACCTGATCAAAGTGTCGATCACAGGAACATTGATAATATAGAGTGAGTAAAAGACTACATGCCAGGTAACGAGGATAACCTAGTGTTTCACCTTAGGTTATTTCAAGTATCGAGAAGCAATGCGACAAGTATTGATAAGTAATATAGAAGGTTCACACGATAAAGATCTTTGTTTTATAAGTATGGGATCTTAATGGCTAGCCAAATGCCCTATGAGATCATTGCCACAGAATGTGTTCCCAACATATCTACGCATATCTAAACTCATAGGGTCATACACTTAAGAGGTAGTGATATTAAGAATGTGAGTGTGAATGAATGTTTAGTAGAGAAGTAATTCTGAAAGTATTTAGAAGGTCTCAGAATATACCTGATGTGTTCGGAATATTGCCGAGAGTGTTCTAAATGAGTTTTTAGAATTTATGGAAGAGAGAAGGGTTCCGAGAGTGTATCTAATTATCTCAGAATGGTTCCAAGATATCCTAGATGATCCTGAAAGTGCCTAGAATGGTTCCAGCTATATATGTAAGGTTTTGAAAGGACCGAAAGAGTCCAAAAAGCTATGGAAGGTTCTAGAATGGTTCGCAATGTCCCGAGCTACATTAGGAAGTCAGGAAGGTTCCATGAGTGTGCTTCCACGTTTGCCTTGGGAGCCAAAGTGTCCTCCTTGGCCCAACCGAATTGGGAAGTGAGGACAAACCTAAGATCAGCTCTAACGGTAATTGTAAAACCGCCAGAACTGTAAAATTCCGGTGGATTTACAGACCCATGCGAAATCGGCTTCTCTAACGGAGCCCGTAAATCAGCTCAGTCCATTTTTTTTACAATGGCCCGTTAAACACCCATGTTGATATGTACAAATAGAGACCGCATCGGCGAGTAGGGGTCCAAACCCATCCTTTTCACCCCTCCCAACCCTAGCATCGCCGCCGCCCTGCTCGAACTCCGGTAAGAAATCCACGCCACCTCGCTTCGCAATCGGCGGCATGTCTTCGCGTAGTGGTAAGTTTGGAGTCGGGAGAGGGAGATGCGGAGGAGGGGGAGGCATCGATCTCCCTCCATGCCACCTCGCCGATGACGTGGATGCGAAGTTTGTGCGCTTCGAGGGGGTAAAGAAGCGGGCCACCCTTAAATGGGTGAACCGCAATGAGTCGCCACCGCCGTCCCTCCGTGCCTACGCGCCGACATGGTAAATGGAGGCGACGGAGGCTCGCCGTCCTGCGCAGGTATGCCACCTCCGGGAAGGGATCCTCACACGGCCCCGCTCGTCCCTTCCCTACCTCCACCGATGACTTCAGCTCCCCATATCCTCCACGTGCGCTCGTCGTAGGCAAGGTAGACTATGCCAATAACAACGAAGAGGAGCAGATGGTGCTCGAGCTCATGACAAGCGAGTCCAAGCTCACCATCGAGGCAGAGCTCGAGATCGAGCGGGCCGAGCCGTGTCGAGCCATCTAGCTCATCTAGGCACGTGAGGCCAAGGAGAGGGAGGAGAAGTGTGCCTTGACCAGCATCGACGCTGTCGTCAAGCTCAAGGTCGACAACCTCATCAACCTCACCAAGTGAGGTCCTCTCTGCCCTAATGCCGCCACGCCCTACAGCTCCCGTCGATGAAGAGGAGGGCTCAATTTTTGTCTAGGACACGGTGGCACCCCGCAGTAGTCGATGTAGGTGATACCTTCGATCTGGATTCATGGATGTAGTATAATAGCTTTTTGCCGAGAAGACCCAGGTTTAATAGAACCTTGGAAATCAATGCTAAAAGGAAATAAAAAGGACATGTCTACAAGACTTTGTTTGTTCGTTTTACCTTAGTTTATCGGACCAATCTAGTTTACTTTTATAATGGGTTGAATCAATGGATAGAGATAGGCTAGGGTTGAAGATCCACCTGCAGCTGCACATCATATGGGATAAAATATAATAATAAGCATAGTCATTTGTAATGGTTGAATAGGGATAATCTGTTGTGAGCAACACATCCTAATATACTAGAGCCCCTGTGATGCAGCGGGCATAGTAATAGTTCTTTAATCCTACCGAGTTCATACCAAAGCAACGGGCAAACGATAATTAAGTGTAAAACACATCAAAGCATTAAATGGTGATGTTGTTGTGATACCGAATGGGTCACTAAGTGAAGACCGTACGACCCTTTCTGTCACTGGGGTTCCTATGAGATCGCCGCTAGCCAAGTATCTCACCTCAAGCCTTTATCAATCTATGGGATCTTGGGTACCTACAAGTCCATAGATTGAGACAAGAGACAAAGAAACAAAAGATACAAATCTCTATTTTCAAACAAAACACAATACTCCCATGAATTAGATGCACATAATTGCTGTGAGGTTTCTCCCCAACCCGCAGCCCGTCAGGACTACTCACTCATAACAAATAGATCGGAGATAGAAAACATCGTACAAATACTTAGATTGAAATCAAATATTCTTACAATGGTTGCCAAATCACAAGGAGATCTAGAGTACAAAGCAATGGCTAAGGATAATGGAGGAGATGGATGATGGAAGTGATGAACAATGGCATGGATCTCCTTTGGTGGTATTGTAATGTAATCTGAGAATGATAGCTCTCTGGCCGGTGGTTGGAGCCTCAAAATATATAAACGTCTTCACGAAAGTTGTAGGGTTTGACGAGACAAAGTCGTCACCACATGGTATGGGCAGACGGTACGGGTGGGCCCTGCCTGTACCTGTGGTCGTTAAGCTTGTAGATGCTAGGCAATGACTTCCCAATTACTTGGCCATGTGGACTTCCTCAAAAACCTTCATTATGACTTCTGATTTTGCATTAAAAAACATGATTTCCTGCGCAACATAATTCAAAGCAAGGTATTGCATATCTTTGCAATTAGTAGTCATTAGTGGCAAGGATTGAGAGTTTCTGGTCAATTGATTCACCAAAAAAAGTTTAAACACGGTGGAAGATGGCCATTTTTGGAGCCATCAACTTCCCCAAAGCTCAAACCTTGATCTCCCTCGAGCAAGAAGAAACAAAAGAACTATAAGGAATTCAGCATTTAAATTTGAAACAATGGGAATAAGAATTCACTTACGGTTGGTAGTCATATGCACTGAGCACTTCATTCATTTGCGAGGCTTATCAAAGTCAGAGAGATGACAAGAGTACTGTACAAGTTTCGGTAAGTCAAGACAATCAAAGTAAAGTTCAATATAAGTATAAGCAACCAGAAGTGTGGCAATTAGTTTAATTCTTATAGTTAACTCTCAGCTTTCCAAGGAAGACTAGGATGTTTAAATAACATAATTGAATAAGAGAGTTTCATGTCCTAAGTAGCATAACAACGAAGTGTCTTATTTACACCCACATCACTAAATCAAGTTTATCTAAAACACTTCTAATCCAATCATTGTTTTTCAACAAAATTCATAAAGTAGTAACACGACCATGCCAAAGACTTATTATATGGATCTTCATACATATGTTTTTTCTTTTTCTCGTCAATATTTTTTTCTTCCTTTTTCAAGGATCATTGGCTGTTTTTTTACAATTGCTTGCACAAACTTTGAGAGTACCAATACTTTTGCCCATATATTAATACGTATGCCACTCATGTCATCAACTCATAGCTGAAATCCTTGGTTATACCATAGATCGTTCAAAATCTAGCGGAGTTGTTGGCATCCCAAAGGTGTTCATGAGAAAAATAAAACTTTTTCTTTCTCTTTTTTATGCTAGTACCGCGGTTTGATCCACAAGGTTAGGTTTGGCATACATCACAATTACCACTAGACTTAATTTCAATCAAACAACTCCTTTCATGAGTGTCATCAAGACTATCAAAACATCTATGGGGTTAAGTATCTTCAAGGGTATACTCTCAAGACAATCATTCATCAAACAAGTCATAAAATTTAGAATTTTTCTTATTGTATTTGTTTGGTAATATTATTTCCAATGTAAGACTCGGTTAGCTAAAAGAACTTGAGCAAAAGCTTCAACAACTAATCATCATACTAATAAAAAGCTCTACTCTCACCATATTAAATTACTCCCACTAGCATGTAATCTTAGCAAATCGATCAACTAGGATAAACAACTCAAACTTCAATAGTGAGAGACATAGGACATACCTCTCATAAGTAACTTCATGATAATCTTCCTTATAGGGATGTGTTCCTTCAAAACTCAAACACGATTACTCCCATAATAATATTAAAGCTAAGAGGCAAAGTGCGAATCCACAATTACGAAAAAAAAGGAAAAAACAGAAAAAATCTTTTTGTATTTTTTAGGATAGGGATTAAAGAATATAAAAGAACTTACTACCAAGCAAGGGACTAGTAGAATAAAAACAAAAAAAAACTAAAACAAACTAAAAACAAAAGCAAACTAAAAACCAAAGTGTTGGAACAAGCCAACACGAGTGTTTCAAAGCTCCAGAGGACATGGAGTACAATATCATTATTACACAAATAAATTTGTCGGGGGAACACATCCCCAAGCTCAAGCTTTTGCAAGCCCTTTTGTTGCTCATTGTGGTGGTGGTGGATAGTCTGCCATGTTCCATTGGCTGCTCCAATCATGGAACTGGGTGGCGATGTTTGCAGAAGCATCTCGAAGGTTGATGGAGAGGTTGTTCATATTTTGGATATGCCCTTCGAGTGCATAGATATCTTCATAGGTGGTTTAGTAGTTTGGTGGCTGCATAACTTGTTCGGGTCCCTCTTGTTGTACTTCTTCATCTTCTCTTCCTTCTCCCACGGGTATTTCTTGATGGGGCAGATTTGCCTTAACCTGCGCATCAAAACGCAAACTTCCATCCTCGATAGAGAATAGACCATTAGGTAAAGGAGCTGGGATCAAGTGATCCGCTCCAGGTATATCAAGGAAGTATCTACCATTAGTTTTAGAAATCATATGCTCTTAGAGTAGAAAGACCGAGACGGTGACTTCTTGTCAATGGTTGGATATTACCTAGGTTGATGTGAAGTGCACATGCAAGAACGGTTACAACTCCTCCTCCACATATGGATCCTCGAGATTGAAGATCCTGATGCTTAATGTAAAACACAAGAAGATCGCCCAAATTTGGCATTAAGTTACAATTAATAATAACAGCTTTTGCGAGGATCATCATGTCCTCCTCATTAACACTAGTAAACTCACCACATGCCTGCAAGGTGTTAGCAATAAGATAAAACAAATAGCAAATACAAGGATGATCAATTTGGTTCCCCTTAGATGTATTTCCACGAATTATCATTAAATTAAAGTATTGTAAAGGTGAAGGGTTTAAAACAAAAGGAGTGAAGCATATGTCGATGGCGTTATTAGCAAACCCAAAATGTTGAGTCCATTGGTCGAGTTTCAAGGAGTACTCACGGTTCATGAGACTGAAGTTGATGCGATCAACTCCAGGCCTTTGATCCTTGGAACAATAGTGAGGCTCCACCGTATGCGTTAAGGTGCTGAGGAACTCAAGTGTCAAGCGGAGGTATGTGGCGACATCCTGAAAGATAAATTCATACAAACCAACATTATTACAAAGTAAACCGAAATCAACACGAATGCCAAGTTGGTTCAGGATATAGGGACACTCCCACTTGGTGGACTTGATTTGCTGGAGCTTGAGACGGTTGAAACGGTTCAGCTAAAACTCCTCGGTGAATTCGATAACAAATGACTCGAGGGTCAACATATCAACAGGTGGTGCGAATGGTTCCGCAGCCATCACGCGTGTACGGCTCCTCGTGTTCATCAAAAATAAATAAAACAATATAAATAAAGATTGCTAATAAAATATTTTAATCCAATGGAAACATGGCATAAACGATTCTCTATGCTAGTTACAAAAGAAACTCCTCTAAAACAATACTAAACATGATCAGTATCAAGATTAGATCAAGAACAAGACCTAAGTCTAGATTGAGAATGATGAAAGATTGAGTAGAAATTTAGTAAAAATAAGTTCAAGATCGGGGGAGAATCATACCTTAGATCAATTGAGTGAGAGGAATCAATGAAAGAACGAGTAAATTTGAAGATCCAATGCAGGTGGTTTGGAGTTTGGAGGAAAAAAAAGAAAAAAGATTTGTTTTAGAGATTTTTAGGTTACCTCCTCGTGGTATTTATGGCGCCCGCGTACGTGGTACGGGCGGATGGTACGGCCGGTGGCCACCCGTACCGGGTAACATACCTTGTGGGTGATGAACCCTTCCGGGATGCACTTGGTACGGGCGCGCGGTACGGCCGCGTGCTCCCGTACTGCTGGTCGTTATTCATTCGGTATCTTCACTTGAAATATGATGTTTTGCTTGAGGGCACGGTACAGGCGCGTTCGACCAGACTGGTGGTCGTTAAGAGCACTATCTCTTGCAACAAAAATTAGAATTTCTATCTTCCTAGACCTCGATGTGGTACGGGCGCATGGTACGGTACCTTCCGGTCGTACCGCAGGTCGTTAAACGGTATGTGAGCTGCAAAACTCAAAGAATTTGATTAGTAGCTATGTGCGTCTTTGCACATCTTATCAAAGGACAAAATAACAACAAGTATACTATACAAAAATTAGCAATACCTCTTAGGCCATGTGTTAGTAAAATAAAAGATCGAGGATTACCTTATTTCTTATCCTCTCTCCAAAGGTCTTCTTGAACACTCTTTATTAGAAACAAGAAAAGCAAAACAAAACAAAACAAACAAAACTAATAAGACTAACACATAAGTAAAAACTTTATTTCACATGGGTTGCCACCCATGAAGCGCTTCTAGTTAAGGTCAATTAGCTTGACCTCGATGGCAATCATTTAGGTTTAATGGGTGAAATGTCCACTCTAAAGTAATTGGCTTTCAAAGTAATTATACAATCATCATCATTAGGCTTGGCCTTCTTCTTCCTAGGGAAGTGGACTATAAAAGGATCTCTATATGGTAGCACTATTCTCACATTCCCCTCATGTAAATTAATTAAAGCTTTGATAGTTCTTAGGAATGGCCTACCTAAAATTATAGGTGTTATGGCATCTTCAGGCATGTCCACAATAACAAGATCAATAAGAGTGGGACTACCTTTGATTTCTACAACTATATTTACTTTTATCCCAATAGTTTGTTTATATGTTGAATCCACTAGATGGAGTCTTAATTGAGTGGTTACAAATGGCCCCAAGTTTAATTTATAAAATAAGCTTTTAGAAATTGTTGAGACGCTTGCACCAAGATCACAAAGTGCGGATATCTCATTAACTCCTAGCTTAATTTTAATAGTAGGCTCAAATATATCATCTAGCTTAGCAGGAAGCTTATCAGCTAGTCTCTTATACTCTATCTCTAAATCTCGAACTTTAGATGCTACGTGTTGTATAAATTGTTGGTACATAGCATCATTACCTTGTTCTATATTGGGATTCTTTACGGTGATCATATTTAGCATATATTCCATGGTATATTTTGGTTTTGGCACGTTACTACAATTTAGCTCTTCAGGCTTTTATTCATTGGTTACCACCCTCATCACCTTGAGGTCTTCTACCAGATTTGGATCAGGTTTTCCAGCAAATTTTGCTAGTTTGAGAGTTTGGCTCTCACCTACTTTGCCCAGCTGAGCCTCCACGGTCTTTATCCTTTCCTGTAGTGGCTGCACATCATTTCTAATTGCAATGACTTGGTTAGATAATTTTCCTATACTACTTTCATGGTTCTCCATGATTTTAATAAGTATATTATTTTGCTCGTTCTGAGCTTGTATAAAAGTTCTAACAATTTGCTCGAACGAGAGATTGCCATGATTTGCTCCATTATTATTATCATAATTATTGTAAGGAGCTCCAGCAGGATTAGAATAATGTTTTTGAACAATATAAGCATAAGTATTTTTCCATGCATGATTAAAAAGAGTGCAAGCTATAAAATTGACATCATTAACATCGATAGCTATAGCATTAACTTGGGTATCTTCTTTAACCTTTACTAAGGTAAGCAACTCATTATTTACCTCGGTAATTGAACTTACTCTCTTCGAGGTTCTCTCCACATGCCATTGGGCATGATTATTTTGCATATCATCAAGTAACTTCTTTGCAACACTCACTTGCTTTCCCATAATTGTTCCTCCTGCTGCAGTATCTAGCATATACTTAGACATTGGATTAAGACAATTATAAAACAAATGTAATTATAAGCCACTCTTCCATCCCATGGCTAGGACAATTTATTACGGCTTCTTTCATCCTTTCCCACGCAAGTGCTAGTGGCTCATGGTCTCTTGTCTAAAACTTGTAATGTTGGATCTTAGCTGGATAGTTTTAGCTGGGGGAATTTTTTTAGTCATAAACAAATTAGTACATTCCTCCCAAGATTTAATAGTGCCCTTTGGTAGAGCTAGCAACCAATCCTTAGCCTTTCCTCTAAGATAGAAAGGAAATAATCTTAATTTAGCAGCATTTGGATCTACGTCCTTAATATGCATTATGTTGCAAATTTCAGTAAAAGTATTTAAGTGCAAACCCGAATCCTTAGAAGATGAGCCCCCAAATTGATTTTGTTGCACCAAACTTAAAATGTTAGGCTTTATTTCATAGGTTTCAGCATCAATAGCGGGCTGAGTGATGGGTGCATGAATAAAATCATCAGTGGGTGTAGCATACTCCCCAAGTCTCTTTTGAGCCATGGCTCTTATATTTTTGGTAATTTTTAAGTAACGAAAACAAATAACAAGTAACTATTTTTTGGGATTTTCAAATATATAACAAGAAAGTAAACTAATAACAAGAAATAAACTACAAAATAATAATAAAACTAAAAACAAGGTCTCTAGTGACCTCACCAGGATAGCGAAATTGCTTCCCCGGCAACACCGCTAGAAAAGGGTTGATACCTTCGATCCGGATTAACGGATGTAGTATAATAGCTTTTTCCCTAGAATACCTAGGTTTAATCGAACCTTGGAAAGCAATGCTAAAAGGAAATAAAAATGACACGTCTACAAGACTTTGTTTGTTCGTTTTACCTTAGTTTACCGGACGAATCTATTTTACTTTTATAATGGGTTGAATCAATGGATGGAGATAGGCCAGGGTTGAAGATCCACCTGAAGCTACACATCATATGGGATAAATGATAATAATAAGCATATTCATGTGTAATGGTTGAATAGGGATAATCTCTTGTGGGAAACACATCCTAATATACTTGAGCCCCAATGATACAGCGGGCATAGCAATAGTATTTTAATCCAACCGAGTGCACACCGAAGCAACGGGCAAACGATTATTAAGTATAAAACACAGATCGAAGCATTAAGTGATGATGTTGTTGTGATTCTGAATGGGTCGCTAAGCAAAGACCGTACTACCCTTTCTGTCACTAGGGTTCCTATGCGATTGCCGCTAGCCAAGTATCTTACCTCAAGCCTTTATCAATCTATGGGATCTTGGGTACCTACAAGTACACAGATCGAGACAAGAGACAAAGAAACAAAAGATACAAATCTCTATTTTCAAACAGAACACAATACTCCCATAAATTAGATGCACATAATTGCTGCGAGGTTTCTCCCTAACCCGCAACCCGTGAGTACTACTCACTCATAACAAATAGATCGGAGATAGAAAACATCGTACAAATACTTAGATTGAAATCAAATATTCTTACAATGGTCGCCAAATCACAAGGAGATATAAAGTACAAAGAAATGGTTATGGCTAATGGAGGGGATGGATGATGGAAGTGATGAACAATGGCATGTATCTCCTTTGGTGGTGTTGTGATGTAATCTGAAAATGGCGGCTCTCTGGCCAGCGACTGGATCCTCAAAATATATAGGTGTCTTCACGAAAGTTGTAGGGTTTGACGAGACGAAGCCGTCGCCACATGGTACGGACGGATGGCACGGGCGGGCTCTGCTCGTACCAGTGGTCCTTAAGCTTGGAGACGCCAGTGAATGATTTCCCGATTACTTGGTCGTGTGGACTTCCTCAATAACCTTCATTATGACTCCTGATTTCGCATTAAAAAGCATGATTTCCTGCACAACATAATTCAAAACAAGGTTTTGCATAACTTTGCAATTATTAGTCATTAGTGGCAAGGATTGAGAGTTTCTCGCCAATTGCTTGACCAAAAACAATGTTTAAACACGGTGGAAGATGGCCATTTTTGGAGCCATCAGTAGGCATCATGCAGCTTTTGAATTGCAGCGTAACTATATGTAATTAACATATGCATGGCCGAAGAACTTTGATCAGACGTGAGTTCATCCATCGATTTACCCGTGTTGTTTGAATTTCGTATTTTCAGTTCATGTTTACACACTCCATTCTATGCAAACAATTTACGAATTACGAACTCGGTTTTCAGTCAATTGTACTATGTGTTTACAGTTCGCAAAACACGGTTCCATTAATTAGAGCTGCTCTAATGGGTTTTGAACACCCTTCTTTGGCTGAATTGGGAAGGATTCCAGTCTCCCCAAGGGCCATCCGAACTGGGTTGCTAGCTATTGGGTTGCGAAGAGATAAAAAACTTTTCCCTACGTGATACTCCCAAGATCTAGCCAAGGTGGAACATCACGAGGATTACCAATAGACACACAGGTGCAGATTATTGATGAAGCGCGTCAGTTGATGCAGTGCAGTCCCACGATCATCAAAGTGCTGAACTTATAACACCTCTACCCGTATCCACACATACGAGGAGGAGCACTAGTGGCAAACTGTTAGATCTGGTACGGATTGAATGGGGCTAGGGTTTCTAACACATGGAAGTGTCTAACCGTGCCCTTTGGGAAACCTGTGCCCCACTATATATAGGCAGTGTAAGTGGACTCCACAACATTTAGGGCCCAAACACTAAAGCCCTATACAGGTCATCACGATTCAAGACCTTGTCTCAAGACCTAGTCCCGAGACATTATCTGAAGACCTTGTCTCAAGACCTTGTCCGAAAACCTCGTCTCAATGCCTTATCTTTAACACCCAGCTTAGAAATAAGCTGAACACAGGTGTGTGCATTGCATTACTGCATAGAAAATCCGAATAATTTTCGCGCTTTTAAATAAAATTTGTCAAAGAGATTGAAGCTTCTCTTAACTTGGTGGAATTGAAGTAGATCATCAAGTTGACTGCGATAAGTTTCAATATGACCTTGCTAAAAACCTTATCTTTGGGTAATATAATTTGGTCTAAGGGTAGATCAAAGGTAATAAAACTAAGTCACAACACACTACTTAATAAGGAGTACTTGATCTTCTAGAGATCATTACATGGTATTCCATACCACAACCCAAGGATGAAGACTTAATACTATAAATATGATATCAAGGCATTATCTACCACAAACCCTGAATACCAAGTCAAGTAAATAACCCAAGTAAAAGAAACTCTACAACTAAATATTGAAACACTTGTTTTCCATGCTTATTCCTACCATGGGTACCATGGTAGTTCTTAAACATTAAATCTTATTACAAATAGAGTAGAAAGGGAAGTCAAACCAACACCATCCATCACATACCCTTAGTGTCATGTTAATAGATGACAATCCTATTTAACCAAGTCCTAGTGTCAAGTGATCATCAGTGTTGAGTGATCATTTCTTGATCTAGCACATATTGACTTTTAGCTTTGACCTCTTATATTAACCTTCTAAAGACCTTAAGTAAGTTAATAAGAAGAAGGAACTAGTTATGGTAGAGTGTGCCATCATCAATGAAATGAGATCCTTAGTGGTGATCAAACCATTTTGATGTTGGAGGAGTTAACTCACTCCTGAGTTAACTAAAAGAACTATTTAAACCCAAGAGTTAAGCTAGTAATTGAGAATCTATGAGAAAGCTAGTAGTATTAGGGTATCAAATAATAATCTTGTTAAGCCAAGTGGGTATAAACTTAGAGTAAGCTTGCTTATGAACATAAGCATATATAGAGACTAGTACAAGTCTACTACTTAGTTGAGTATAGATCTTGATGACACAATTAAAATCCTAAGATTTGTTTGATCAAGGGTTGGTGGTCATTATTCTCAAGCCACTTGAGAATAGATGACTGGAAGATGAAGACGTGAGGTGAGTATACCAAATTAGGTAAAGCCCTAGTAAGGTGAATCATCTAGCTTGATTATGAGAAGTCAAGCTAGAGTGTGATGTAGTATATAATAGGACTATTATGGAGTAGTTGGAAGCATAGTAGTTTAACCAAGCTAATACATGAGTAATCTTGTCTTATGGGGAATGATACCATACCTATTCTAGAGGATTGATATCCTTTGTAATATATAGTGAGGATTGTAGTATTGCAACCCTTGGTAGCAGTTGCAAGAGGGAATTAAAGGAATCAATGGATATTATCTCTTAGCCAAATGAAATGTCTAAAAGATAAGTCGAATACCAGTTGAGAGTGTATTGATGGAAGCCTTGTCCACCTGATTGTCTTAAACCCTAATAAGAACCTAGTCCCATAGAAACCATCAAGATCACATTAGGAAAGTAATCTTTGTAGCTCACTCTATGTTGAGATATCAAACCTACTCATAGATTTAGAAGTAGTATCCCTAAACCTTGATCCTTATCCGTATTCATAATAGAATGTGAGTCTATTAAAACCTTCCTAAAACTCAGGGCAATTATTTGGAAATGGACAATTATATTAATGATTGCTATTCATGCTTCTTGACTTCACCAAGGTTGTCCATGGTAATCCTAAACATTATAAATCAAGGAGGATTTGAATGAGAGAAATCCCTAAATATGGAGAACCATGAAAATCAAATCATCATATTAAGAACCACAAGGTTTAATACCTTATAGTGAATATCTATAATTCCTTCAGGAAGTTAAGCATTAATAAGATTCTATATATATATCATTCACCATTTTAAATCTTTACCATTATAATTATTAAGTGAAAACATAATCATCTTTGTGAAATCTTATTATAAGAAACAAATTCCTAAAACCCTAATCTTTATTAATACTTCCTAATGAAAAGGACTTTTCATATAATTATGAATATATTTTAATGCACAATAAGAAATCAGGAGAAGAGAGTCATACTTGCTTTATACAAATACTATTCTTGACTTATAAATTCACTAGATATTGAAATCCCTAAAGAAATTCAAATTTAAAAAGGTTTTGTAAAAGAAAAGAAAATAGAAAATGTAATTGAAAAAGAAAAAGGATAGAAGCAGCGCAGTAGCTCGGCCCACGGCCCACATCGTCTCAGCTATAACTGTCACCCACGTACAGCCCCAGGAACAATTCGCTCACTCAGCCATGACCCAGTACCAGCCCGGCCCAAATAACGTTTCGTCCAGGCTATCATCATCGTCCACCTCGCGTACGGTCGGCGAAGCAGCTCGCTGGTGGCAACGCCGCCATCGCCGCGCCTAGATCTGTGCCGCGATCACTGGGGATGGATAAGAATGCCACCGCATCGTACTCCCATCCACATCCCCATCCACTCTCTCTCGCGCTCGCTCTCTCTGTCCTTTCCTCTCCACAGAAGGGGCCAAAACCCTAGCTTTGGGCTATCGACGATTCCTGACGTTCTAGCCTTCCCCGTGGCCATCCAAGTATGCCACAAGCACCGTCGTGCTCTCCTGCATCGACCCGTTAGAGGAATCAAGCCGAGGTTCCTGGAATCGAGCTCCACGTCGTCGTCTTCAACATCTCCGACGAGGTCCGCCGTTGTTCGTGTCGTCGTCTCCGACCTTCTCCAGCCTCGCTGTCACATCCTTCGGCTTCCCTGTGAGCTACCGGTGCTCACACACCTCTCCCTTACCTCCCAGTTCCTCTCTATTGTTCCTTCCACGAGCACCTGCAAGCACCGCCGCTGTAGCTCGTCGTCGGTCAGTGTCCGGTGACCATTTCTGGGCTACGCTACCACTGTTAGGATTGTCGCGAATCCTCTTTCTAGTGCACCCTACCGCGTGTGCTGGGGTGCCATAGTTCTCCGCCGGTGACCACAAACTGGCGGTTGTGGCCGTGCTTGCGTCAGCATGACGCCACGCCCACGTCATCCCAGTCCCGCCAGCCTGTTTGACTTGGTCCTTGCCTAGGTGGCAAGTGACGTGGCCCTGACCCCACTGGTCTGTGGCTAGGTCTAGATTAGGTCCGAGAGTAAAATGGATTTTCCATTTAAGTTATTAGATAAAACAATATAAAATTAAATCCAAATAAATTTTAGGAATTTAATAAAATGATGAAATCTTAGAAATTGAATATCTTTTGTTTTATAATTCATAAAAATATATTTAATATATGAAAATTTATAGAAAAATAAAATCTATAATTTAAATTTATTAACAAACATTATTGTGTTAACTATTTAAATAATTATTATTTAATAAAGATTTTATAAGTAATAATACTTTGAAAATTCATATTTTAATATTGGTAAATGAGAAAAATATAAATAATATACCAAAATGATCAAAAACATAAATTCTACACATTAAAAATATCCTATTTCTTTATTGAAGTCAAATAAAAGGTAAAGGTCTAATACATCTTATTTTAACTCTTTTATTTTATTTTAGTTCATTGAAAATATATAAATATTCACTATTGCCTTTAGCATTATTTGTTTAAAGTTTAAAAATGTAATGACAAGTTCAATTGATGTTTAAGTAAAGTCAAAATAGGTCTAACCATTTTAAGTTGTACTTACTAAACTACCATTTAAAATTAAGTAAGTTTTACTCTCCAAAAATATTTATCAATTATAAAATCATCAAGATTTGAGTACTAATTCCTTTACAAGATAGGGAATCCACTTTAAAAGCCAAAAAAAGATTTTAAGTATTTAACATGATGTCCTTCCCATATTTATAGAAATAAGCATTCATTCCATAATAAGTAAATGATTCTATTCAGTTATAAAATCAAGAGAACACCACTTCCAAAAAGGCATAATACTTTTGTTTCACCTTCATGAAGTGTTAAAAGTCTCCACTTGTTAGTGGAATAGTTATTCAAAAATACTAATTGTTTTCTAAATTAATACTTGTAATTAATAATAAAACGTTAAAGTGTTAGATTTAAGTTTAAATGCTTTTTACTTTGTAAAGTAATATTTTCTCAAAAGGTTTTCTTTTAAGAAACATTAAAAGTGATCCTTGAACACTTCCTTAAAAGCTCTAATTGATTCTTAATCTTGTTTAAGAAATATTTTAGTTACCATGCCCATTTAAGTGCTTTAAATGCTGTATACTACTTATTGTATTTACATATTGTTTCACACACTCTCACAAGCCGTAACAAGAAGCACATGTGTGAAGCTGGTATAAAAGTGCAACACATTCCAAAGAACTCATCACAAACTCCAAACCCTAGATAAAATACGACTATGTCGGAGATTCGGGTTTATCAAATTGCATTACATTATTTATGCATCGTTGCATCTTGCTTCTTTAAACATTAGTCCTTACCAGACCAATGATGGTGTTTACAAAATTTGGATCTTCTTGTGTCTGAAGACCGTGAGTGCATAATCTTGCAATCACAAAAGGCAAGTTCACAACTTGCTCATGTCGTTTGATTATTTTATATCAAATGCTTGTAACTCAAATGTTGTCATCACCTGCATTTCAAAAAGGACAGAAAATACTATTTTCATAATAATATGATTATGGATTAGTTACCAAGTGGTAATAATCTATTGATACATTTCTAGTGGTAAAGGAACATAATACCTAGGACTTAATCAACCAATGTCACTAGTGATTCTAGTGCAGTATATTACGCGTCAACTATGATATTTGGAATGGGACGGAGAAGTCGGCTGTATATTCTTCCTCTCGCATGCATCCGGATGGCTAGGTCATGGATGTTATCCTCGTAGCGTGCATTTATTGGTAATTCATAGAGGATATGCAGCATATGGGTGGGAGCCCTCAACGTCCCATGATAGTTCTGGCATCTGACAGTCTATAATAACCATTACCGTGATTCAAGATGTTGGCATGGCATACACCAAGGGGACATGCGGGGTCACGAAGGGGGCAGTGATTGGCTTGGATCTTAGGTTGGGCCTCAAACCATGGAAGTTTGAACAGGGACATACTCCCGGCCGTGCAACAAAGAGTAAGGTCTCTTGTGGGAAAAGTTACGCACCTCTGCAGAGTGTAAGAATTGTGACATGTTACTCCCTATTCCGGGAAGGAGCTATGAACGCGGCAGGAAAGGAACCCCACGAAGGTTCTGGTCAACCTGTGAAGGCTATCGGCATAGTTTTCAGAATAAAAGCAACCTTTGAAGAAATTTTTATTAAAATCTGCATTGCCTACGACCTATGGTCTGTGGCTGTAGAGATAGCGCATCATACACTCCTTTTTAGTGAACTTGCTGAGTACACTCGTACTCAACCGTACCTTCTTAACCCTTGCTAGGTTTTAGGCCGCTGAAGACGACGCCAACATCAATTTCTTCTCAAGAAACCATCATTGGCAGCTCAAGTTCTTCAATAAAGTCTATGAAGTCAAAATATACATCAGGTGAAGTGAAGACAAAGTCTCTGTTTAGATAGGAGTAGATACTCTAGCCATAAAACATACCTCTATAGAGCATTGCATTAGTAGCAATTTCAATCCAAATAGTTTAGGTGTTAGTATTATTAGCCAGATAGTTCTGAATTATTATTTCTGGTTCTTCCTTGTAAGAAGTTCTTTCTCTCTCTTTAACATAGAGTGTTCTCTGGATCTTCTGTAAAGAGTCGAGTTGTAATCTATAGTCATGTCTTGAACCTGCTATGTTTCTGTTGTACCAGTCTAAGGGATGTAATACTAGTGAACAGTGTTTGATTGGTGTTATGTCAATGACTATAGTGTACTACATCATGCAGTGGTATGCTAGGTCACCGCAACTGGTATCAGAGCATATGCTTTGACCTTAGGATTAAAACCCTTTTAGAAAGATCTGTAGGTTGGATAGTGACTATAGGAGCCATCTTATCTAAACCAAGACTTGTGATGGATATCCACTTGAGGATAAACCTTGTCACACTTAAGTTGGATGTTTTTGTCATCTTTCTTAAGGATTAGTTTTATGTATTCTCTAGAGAAAGGTCATTTGAGCGTATGTCTAAATAGGTATAACACCACTAAGATATCTTACATAAGTTAAAATATCAAAGAAGATTACGACTAGGATTAGGATATCATGTGGAGTAGTATTAGTGACATGGGTATACCCTACAGGTACTCGAGCTTGGTGTATACGGCCTGAATACGTAGAAGCCCACGGTGTCGTCAAGGCCCGAATGAAGAACTCGAGTAACATGTGGACTCTAGATTGCTTGAAGAACAAGAAGAAGCTAAAGATAGAAAGTTCAAAGGGGAAAACCCTAACCTGTAACCGACTCGACCTGCTACCCGAGACCTAGCCTATCTATATAAAGGCTAGGAGGGGGCAGCGAGAAACACACACGCAACCCTGGTTTCCACAACCCTCGCCAGATTGCATCCGCGCACCATTGTAATCTTCGATTCCTTTGATAATTCCACGAGCAGACAAGCAGGAGTAGGGACCTCTACGAGGCCTAAACCTAGGTCAATCTTCGAGTCCCCTATGTGCTTGTTTGCTAGCCGATAGATGTCTCCAGCGCTCCTTCTTCTCCAAAACCCAAGTCCATAACAATGGGCATTGATGAGTTAAACTCTCGTCAATTGGCGCCATCCGTGGGGATTGGGAGTGCTGATGTTGCGGCTTCTTCGGCCCCATCAACCGTGATATACAATTCCACAACATCGGAGATTTGCCAGCTCTTCGGCCCGTTCGATTTTACCGTCCACACGCCGTCCACTCGTCCGGCTTTCGAGTCCATGGGCGATGGAGTCAGCCTGGCAATAGGGAGCTTCCGCTTCCAAGTTGGTCAGATGGGCACGCTTCGCATGCCTGACCAGTCGACGGTGCCGTCGATTGCCCCAGCATCATGATTCCCTCCATCGATCGGCACCCTCAGTGAACTCAATGCCCCGACAACAGTCGAGAACACGGTTAGTGACAGCAGTCGCGACTCCGATCTGAGTGATCTGGCCACTGAAGATGGAGCCTACAGCTTCGGATCTGAGAGTTGTGGAAGCAGCAGCTTCCCCAATCACCTCATGTGCGCCGTCATCAACGCAGGCGACACCTCCACCAACCGCAACATCACGGGCAATCGCGGTAACGAAACCGACCTGCCTAACAGCGGCAACGATGGCAATGGCGGCAACGATGGCAATCGCACCCCCGTCGACAATGGAGGAGCAGTCGAACCTCCAACCATAATAAACGAGCAAACCGGCGAACGCGTCGTGATCAGGCTCAACGAGCAAGAATGGGCTCACTGTCGCGAGGCCCTACAAGGCACTCCTCTACCCTTCGGATCTCTGCAAGAACTGCTAATGGGCTACCACTGGCTCCTGAAGGAAGAATTCAAGCACCAAGTACAAACAATCGCGCAACTCGAGGCGCACAAAAAAGCAGCAGACGAGTCGAGCCTTCGTCGTGCTGGGCTCTCCTCCCACGGGGGATCCTCTTCAAAAGGCAACGGGTACAACACCAAAAAGAGGCAATCTCGGATGGCCCATCTCACCGAGCAAGAACGCATAGAAGCTGCAAAGGTCCCCGACTTCAGCTCTATGATAGTCGATACACGGGGCAATGTGGTCCCCAAGACACCGCAGGCTGCAGTGACAGCGACCACCATGTACCTCCTCAACAACCAGCCGCCAGCTGGAGATCCCCGAGCCGCCATGCACCGATCTACGATCACGGGCTTGGGATTAATCGAGGCAGCCCTCGACAAGGAGCCAATGCCGGAGCCAAAGAAAGGCAAAGCGCTAGCAAAGTGCTACTCCTCACCATCATCCAGTGATGACAGTCACGACCTGTCTCGATGTAGCCGCTCACGGCGATATGACCACGACTACGACGCACGTGATGACATCACACAATGCAAGATCGACAAATCAAGGGCGCCACGTGCTCGGTCAACTAACTCAGAAGAGGAAGATGTGGAGCTCTGTGGCGCCAGATGCTTCAGCAGGTCCATCAGGCAGAAGCGAATGCCCAAGGGATTCAAACTCCCGTCGGAGAACCCGAAGTTTGACGGCCTACAGGATCCAAAGATCTGGCTGGAGGACCACATCTCCTCTGTCAGGCTCCACGGTGGCAGTCGAAGCATGGCCATGCAATGCTTACAGCTACAGCTGCAAGGCGCCGCCCGAGCATGGCTCAACAAGCTCCCACGCGGATCCATTCGCAGTTGGGATGAGCTGGTTTATAGGTTCGTGCGCAACTTCAAAGGCACGCACAAGCAGCCTGCATCAATCGAAGAGCTGAGATGCTGCCAGCAAAGATCGGGCGAATCACTGTGCTCCTACATCCAAAGGTGGTCCATCATCAAGAACTCCGTAGAGAACATCTCGGAGGATCACGCGATTGACGCATTCAATGGCGGCGTTCGCCACGTAGAGCTCAGGGAGGAGTTGGGCCGCTCAAAGCCCAAGACCATTGACCACCTGATGGAAATCGCGAATCGGTGGGCCGATGGAGAAGATTCGGTGACAAACCGCGTTCACTCTGACGAAGAGGCAGAACTCGAGCACAGACGCGATCGCCGAGGCAAACGCCATATGCGCATCTACGATGACCGCGAAGACGTCAACATGGTCTTAGCTGGCTACGCCGACAGGCGCGACGATAACCGCAACAGCGGATACCGCAGCGGTGGATACCGCGACTCTAGGAAAACCACGCAAGTGTGGCAACGCCGCAACCGTGATGAGGCACCCACAACATCCATCGAAGAAAAACAGTCTGGGCCATGCACGGTGCACTTCTACATCGACAAGCATGATGGAAAGAAGAAGTCCAACCACCTCCTCAAGGACTGCCCCGAGTTCCTCAAATTACATGAGGGATTGGTTCGGATGAATCGCAACATAGTCGAGAGAGGTTACGGAGTGGCTCCAGGCGCCGTGGCACATGGCGCTCCACCACCGCCACCTGGAATGCCCCCAAACGCAGCTGCGCCGGACCAACACCAGGGAGGTGAACCCTACCCACGGGCCATGGGTACTATGATGATCCAAAAAGGATGCCCCTCCAATCGGGTGCAGAAGGCCATCACTCGCCAAGTCAACTTGGCCACACACTCACCACCATCTACCACTGAGTACCTCAGCGGAAGCGAGTCTTGCATCACCTTCGACAAACGTGATCATCCGCCTCAAGTACCTCGTCCAGGCCACTGTCCCCTCGTACTCGAGGCGCAAATTGGAGGCTTCGATATGAGCCGCGTCTTCATGGACGGTGAAAGCGGCATCAACCTTATATTCGCGAGTACCTTGCGAGCCATGAGGATCCCTCTGACTTTCCTAGAAGCCTCGGATACAACATTCCACGACATCGTCCTAGGAAAAGGCGTATATCCCCTGGGCAAAATCAACCTCGACGTTATCTTTGGCACACCGAAAAACTTTCGGCGCGAGCGAATCGACTTTGAAGTCGTCGACTGGCCCTCGCAGTACCACTGCATCCTTGGACGTGTCGCGTTCGCAAGGTTCATGGAAGTGCCACACTACGCCTACCTGTAGATGAAAATGCCAGGTCCCAACAATGTCATCACAATCAACGGAAGCTTCGAGAGGTCCGACAGTTGCGACAGGGAATTCAACAAAATTTCCTAGTCCTTCGGCATGCAGGAAGAACTCGCGAGACTAAAGGAGTCGACAGACAACAGTCTGCCTCCCCTAAGCCGGCCAAACTCTCCTGATTTATCTTTCGACTCATTAAGAAAGTGCAGGTTCACCCATTGGATCCCGCCAAAATGGCCCACATCGCCAACAACTTGAGTCCCACATAGGAACTCGCGCTCGTCGAATTCCTCCATGAGCACTGGGAAATTTTCGCCTGGTGTCCTGCGGACATGCCAGGAGTTCCCAGGGAATTCGCCGAGCACGCACTCAATGTCAACTCCGATGCAAGGCCAGTCAAGCGAATAATCTGGTGATTATCTGAGCCACGGGCGCATGCAGTTGGAATGGAGATCAACAGACTCCTCGATGCCAAATTCATACGCGAGATCAAGGAAAGCACTTGGCTCGTGATACATTGCAAATGTATCTATAATTTTTGATGTTCCATGCTTAGTTTTATCTACTTTCTTCTATTTTGTTCCAACTTTGGAGTACTTTTTATACACTTTCTGGGACTAACCTATTAACAAGATTCCATAGTGCCAGTTGCCTGTTTTCTGTTGTTTTTGGTTCCAGAAAGTCAAAAAATGAATATTCTCGGAATTGGACGGGACAAAAGCCAAAGTTGATATTTTACTGGAAGACTCACGGAGCCATAAGACGAGACGGAGAGGGGCCATAGGGTGGCCACACCACCCCTAGGCGCGGGTCCACCTAGGCCACGCCAGGGCATGGTGTGGGCCCCCGGGCCGTCCACCGACCTTGTCCTCTGGCCTATAAGAAGCCTCCCGAGACGAAAACCCTAAAGAATCAAGCCTCTAGCCACAAAAAGTTCCGCAGCGCCACCGCCACCGAAGGGGAGATTCAGGGGACAGAAAGTCTCTATTCTGGCACCCTGCCGGGACGGGGAAGTGCCCCCGAAGCCATCTCCATCGATCTCCACCACCATCTCCATCACCGTTGCTGATTCCCATGATGAGGAGGGAGTACTTCTCTCTCGAGGCTAAGGGTTCTACAGGTAGCTATGTGTTCATCTCTCTCTATGCATGATCATATTGAGACCATGAGCTTGTAATCTATAGATCTACCTTGCTACTTAAGTGCTTTAATGAATCTCTGCTCTCCCCATGTGTGTGAAAGTGACAGCATGCTCACCATGGTGGAACTTAGGCTAGCGATTACAAATACTTGTTATGAGTTATATTTGGAGTTGGATGTCTTTATGAAATTGTGGTGTTTGTTGGAACCATCTAGTGCTCAAGGTGACAGTGTGGGGTTATCTAGATGGGAAAGACTTACTTTGAGGTGTGCTGTTATAGCCCTACCATCGATTAGAGTGTTCAACCGGAGAGTAGTTAAGAGTAGTATCATGAAGAGAATATATTTATATGAGAGTGTTCACTAGTGAAAGTATGATCCCTAGGCCTTCCTTCTAAGCATTGATACACCGTTTGCTACTAGATCTGTTACATGTTTGCTTGCTTCCATCTTTATTTTAGTTTTGCTTTAGTCTTTTCCATGCCATCAATCTATTTTCTATCACCGTTACCACTTATAATTATCCATACCTCTTGTATTTCACTATCTCTTCGCCGAACTAGTGCACCTATACACCTGACAAGTGTATTGGTTGTGTTGGGGACACACGAGACTTCTTGTATCTTGATTGCAGGGTTGCTTGAGAGGGAATACCTTTGACCACTTCCTCCCTGAGTTTGATAAACCTTGGGTGATCCACTTAAGGGAAAACTTGCTGCTGTTCTACAAACCTCTGCACTTGGAGGCGCAACAACTATCTACAAGAATAGAAGTGCGTAGACATCAAGCTATTTTCTGGCGCCGTTGCCGGGGAGGAAAGGTAAAAGGTATTCACACCGTAGGATTAAAGAAGAAGAACCTCCCACGGTAAACACCTATTTTCTGGCGCCGTTGCCGGGGAGGTAAGGTGAAAGGTACTCACATCCTCCGGTGTGAGTGCTCGAAGTTATTTCCTTTAGATTCTGCAATTTTATCTTTTTGTTTCTTGTTTTCACTAGTTAGGCTTAATGGAAAACAACAACAAAATTAGAGAGCTTTATAGTATTTATCTTGAGTTAGGACATGAAGTGTTTGAAGAGAAAATTAAAAAACCTATAGAACTTTATTTGCATGCTAATAGCAATGTTGTTAGTATGAATTCTTTGGACACCATTATTACTAATGCTATGGAAAAGTCTAAGCTTGGAGAAGCTAGTTTTTATGAAAATGATATTTTTAGTTCCCCAACTTTGGAAGATAGCTATTCTATTGCTTATGATAATACCAAACCTCCAATATATGATGATTACAATGATGAATATGATATTTTCAGTCCACCTACTATTGAGGAGGAAATTAATTATGACTACAATATGACTCCTATGTTTGATGATTATGGTGATGAGAATAATAATGATAGCTATTTTGTTGAATTTGCTCCCACTACAATTAATAAGAATGACTATGTTCATGTGGAGAGTATTAATTCTTTTATGCATGTGGCTCATGATAAGAATGTTTTATGTGATAGTTATATTGTTAATTTTATTCATGATGCTACTGAAAGTTATTATGAGAGAGGGAAACATGGTTTTATGTGTCTCAGTAATATTAAGTTTCCCCTCTTTATGTTGAAAGTCTTGAAGTTGCACTTGTTTTGCTTTACTATGCTTGTTGCTTTGTGCTTTCATGACTTGTTTATTTACAATATTCCTATGCATAGGAAGTGGGTTAGACTTAAATGTGTTTTGAATTTGCTTCTTGATGCTCTCTTTTACTTCAATTCATATTTCTTATGTGAGCATCTTCTCAAACTATCATGCCTAACTTAAAGGCATTAAAAAAAAGTACTTATTAGGAGATAACCCAAAAGTTTTAGATGAGTCTTGCAAGTTATTACTTCTGTAATAACCGCTCATTATCCTTTTTATTTGCTTTTTGTGCCAAGAGTAACCTCTAATGAGAGAGAAGTAATGATTGGCAAAGTTACTGTCCCGAAACAGATTTCTGTGCTTCACCGTAAACATTCGTGAGATAGCTCTGTATGTCGGATTGAGCTGTAATTTTTTGTGCTTCTGCCCCAGGTTGTTATCTAACTTTCGTTAGTTCAACACGTTTTGATTTGTGCAACAGAAGGTCTTCGCAAAAATTCGTCTTTAACTGCTGGTCTATTTTGACAGATTTCTGCCATTTTCTGCATTTGCTTCTTGTTGGTTCCTTCTTGAGTTCTTTTGGGGAATTGAGATTTTTGAGGGAAGTAATATAGTAGCTAGTGTTTTAATGGAAGTTTATTTGGTGTTAGAACTGAACCTTAAGACTTATCTATCTTGAGTGCACTAATGTTGCTAATAAAGATTGTGTGAAGTTTTGTATGAAGGAAAAATTTCAGGTGTATGGAAGGAATGAGTAATGAGATGAAGGATGGACTAAAGCTCAAGCTTGGGGATGCCACGCGTGTCACCCCAAGAAATATCCAAGTAGTACAAGATTCAAAGCTTGGGGATGCCCAAGGCATCCCCCTCTTCATCAATAAAAATACCAGGTTTCTTCCAAACGCTTCATTTTTATTGCTTCATGCACAGTTGTGTTTTTCTTGGAGCGTCTTCTTTTTCGTTTTCGTTTTGGTTTTTCGTTTGCTTTGGTTTGCTTAGTTTTCTGAATAAATTGGTTGGCCCCGTCTTTCATACATTGGTTTGCAAATAGTTTGGTTTGGTTTGGAAAAGAGTAGGAAAGTTCATGCTTATGTGGTAAAAAGAGCTCGTTTTTGACTATGGCCTATGCTTTGTCATGCCATGCTTGATACTGTTTTGGCTTTATTCTTAGTATGCCTTGCTGTAGCATGACTTGTTATAAACAATTGAGATTGCTTAATGTGCCTTGGATGAATCATGCGTTGTTTTAGCATATTAAAGCATAGTATAGTGGTATTCTCCTTTGATGCTTTATTTGGGTTGACTTGGCACATGCTCACACCATGTTATGACTATCTCAAGTCACCATAGCCTTTATGATCCTTTAGTTTTCAACTTGTAGTATCACTTTATGCTTTGATCAATGATGTTTTGTCGCTCTGCATGATTATGGCCATTGTTGCTCTCTTAGTTTGTCGCTCCCAGTCTTTTGCTAGCCTCCACAACAAAGTATGAGTTCCACTCATGCATCCAAATCCCTAAACCAAGTTATTCCAAAGAGTCCACCATACCTACCTACTAGCTTATGCTATTCCAAGTATATTCATGCTTTTGTTTACCTTCCAAATTAAACTTGTTATGAGAAAACTAGTGATTAAAGCTCTCACGAACTTGATGGCACACTTTACTTTTTTTTGCATCTAATAAACTTGAACCATTGGGTCCTTCTTTGTTGCGTATATGCTTGCGCTTTATAAGTTGAAATTAGCAGAACCATGTATCATGGGGAACGCTTTCAACATTGCACTTGTACTTGGTACCCCGTTGATATCATGTTCTTTTGCTTATGGATCCCGGCGGTGTGAAATAAAAGTGGAACTTGTAAGATCATGGAGTTTGTATGTGTGTTAGAGAAACGCCTGGGCCGCTAGCCTAAGCCATGCCTAATCATGGTGGAAACTTGCAGCATCGCCATAATGAGCACTCTATGAAGCATCCTCAATAAAAACATATGCAAATAGCAAATAAAAAGATCGCTGAGATGCTCATTGTCTGCTTGCCTTGTCATTTTGATTATGGGATAGCTCATGTATCATGTGCAAGGGGTATCCCGTTGGCGGTTCTTTATGATACACATGTACTTACAAATACAAGAGCTTACTCGTGACTAAAGTTGAGTAGCATGAGGTTCGGTCTTCGTAAGTAAGGGGCATGAGATTTTAGCTTATAACTTGTCAAGCATATCCTCTTAGTTGTGTCACTTTAACCTTAATCACCTTAAAGATGCTTATGATAGGGGTAATGCGAGCTGAAAGCTATAAGTACCATAATTTTTGGAAGCTCTTTATGAAACTTGAATCTCTGCTTCCTTCTATGAAGGCCTTTCTTCCACTTATACATTGAGTCTCCACCTTCTACCTTTATGCATCTACTTTGATAGCATAGTGGCCATTCTTAGTTCTATGTGCATTGTCCCAAGACTAGTTGATTGATGCATAACTTGTTATTGCTTGTTTTAAACTATTGTATCTAGTCACTCTTATGAACTTTGAAGGTGTCCTATGAATTTATATTTGCTACTCTATTGAGGGACAAGCTGAATACTATTATGCTATGTTTTCTTTATGTGAAATAAACAAAGGTCTTGCAAAGCATTGTTATTCATGAATCTTTTGTTTGTGCCTTTTCATGTTGCATCATAGTTTCTTTGCTTATTGCTAGAACTTTGTCTTTCATGTTATGATTGAAGTATTATGATCCCAGCTTTGAATGTTTTACAAATACTTTGATCAAGTCTTTGATGGTGCATGTCACCTCCAAAAATATTCTTTATTTTTATCACTTACCTACTCAAGGACGAGCAGGAGTTAAGTTTGGGGATGTTGATACGTTGCAAATGTATCTATAATTTTTGATGTTCCATGCTTGGTTTTATCTACTTTCTTCTGTTTTGTTCCAACTTTGGAGTACTTTTTATACACTTTCTAGGACTAATCTATTAACAAGATGCCACAGTGCCAGCTGCCTGTTTTCTGTTGTTTTTGGTTCCAGAAAGTCAGAAAATGAATATTCTCGGAATTGGACGGGACAAAAGCCAAAGTTGATATTTTACCGGAAGACTCACGGAGCCAGAAGACGAGACGGAGAGGGGCCATAGGGTGGCCACACCACCCCTAGGCGCGGGTCCACCTAGGCCACGCCAGGGCATGGTGTGGGCCCCCGGGCCGCCCACCGACCTTGCCCACTGGCCTATAAGAAGCCTCCCGAGACGAAAACCCTATAGAATCAAGCCTCTAGCCACCAAAAGTTCCACAGCGCCGCCGCCACCAAAGGGGAGATTTGGGGGACAGAAAGTCTCTGTTCCGGCACCCTGCCGGGATGGGGAAGTGCCCCCGAAGCCATCTCCATTGATCTCCACCACCATCTCCATCACCGTTGCTGATTCCAATGATGAGGAGGGAGTACTTCTCTCTCGAGGCTAAGGGTTCTACCGGTAGCTATGTGTTCATCTCTCTCTATGCATGATCATATTGAGATCATGAGCTTGTAATCTATAGATCTACCTTGCTACTTAAGTGCTTTAATGAATCTCTGCTCTCCCCATGTGTGTGAAAGTGACAGCGTGCTCACCATGGTGGAACTTAGGCTAGAGATTACAAATACTTGTTACAAGTTATATTTGGAGTTGGATGTCTTTATGAAATTGTGGTGTTTGTTGGAACCATCTAGTGCTCAAGGTGACAGTGTGGGGTTAACTAGATGGGAAAGACTTACTTTGAGGTGTGTTGTTATAGCCCTACCATCGATTAGAGTGTTCAACCGAAGAGTAGTTAAGAGTAGTATCATGAAGAGAATATATTTATATGAGAGTGTTTACTAGTGAAAGTATGATCCCTAGGCCTTGCTTCTAAGCATTGATACACCGTTTGCTACTAGATCTATTACATGTTTGCTTGCTTCCATCTTTATTTCAGTTTTGCTTTAGTATTTTCCACACTATCAATCTATTTTCTATCACCGTTACCACTTATAATTATCCATACCTCTTGTATTTCACTATCTCTTCGCCGAACTAGTGCACCTATACACCTGACAAGTGTATTGGGTGTGTTGGGGACACAAGAGACTTCTTGTATCTTGATTGCAGGGTTGCTTGAGAGGGAATACCTTTGACCACTTCCTCCCTGAGTTCGATAAACCTTGGGTGATCCACTTAAGGGAAACTTGCTGCTGTTCTACAAGCCTCTGCACTTGGTGTTGGGGATCGGGGCAGAAAACAAAAAAATTCCTATGGCGAAACCCCAGAAACTTAGCCTAGGATCTATCTATGTAGTAATGCGGTAACGGCCGGAGCGTATAGAATACATACCCTTGTAGACCGTACGCGGTTAACGTTCCGCGGGGAATGTGGTTGATGTAGTCGTACTCGAAGCAGACCTCAAGGTCGCGAAGCTCCTCGCAGGTCACCCCTTGCTCCTTCTTGATCTTCATCATCTTCATCGCGCAACAGCTCCGGCTCACGACATTTAAGCGCCCCAAGTGTTGCGCCTCGTGTCTTCGTACACATCCGGTGCACGATGAGACCTCCGGCTCCCCGATCCCGCCGGGAGTGCGGAAGTTGATATCCGGCTAGGAATCCCTGTAGCTTAACGGCGTACTGCAAGTGTGCCTCGATCGCACAGCCCAGACTTGGGGCCATGGTCACAAGGTATAGAGGGAGAGAGAGAAGGAGGAAGTCAACCAAAGGACTTCTCAAAATATTGGTGTGTATAATCCCACCCATGGGCACCCCTTTATATAGGCAGAGGGGGTGTGCCCTCCCCATTGGGTTAGCCATGTGGGACTATTAGTTAAAGGAAAAAGCAGCTATTTTCGTCCTGGCTGAATGGGCCAAAAGATCTCAGCCCATTAGCCAAATCAGAAAAACTGCTAATAAAAGAAAAAGAGGAAACAGCAGCAGCAGTCGGCCAGCCGGGTGGACCGGCCTGCCCCCCACGGCCTAGCGCAGCAGCCACTGCTGCCAGTGCCCGGGTGGGCCACCTCGCTCCCCGCAGCCCGTTTGGCCTGCCTGGCAGCCCGGGTGGGCCGGCTCGCCCGCATGGCCCAGCACGCCTGCTGGTGGTGGCGGCGACCGCCCAGCCCCGGGTGGGCCGCCCATCCGTGCTCGGCCCGCTAGCAACCAGCAGCAGTGGCGTCTGCCCGCCAGCCCCTGTGCGGCGTGTGGTTAACTGCCGCCCACTTGGGCTGGCTGTTTTGCCTTTTTCCCTTTTATTTTTCTGCAGCTTTTATTCTAGACTATTTCTCTCCGGGATTTAGCCTTATATAAAAGTTTCCTTTATAAATCTTAACTTAAATATTATTTAGAATATATTAATTCATAATTAACAGATAATAAATATATATTTAAATTCCAATTTATCCGAAAACACTTTTCGGGACTTTTCCTTTATTCTTTCTCCGAACAACTTTGGATCTCTCCGTGGAACGATTCCGGATTTCTCTCTTTCTCTACTGTGATTCTGTCTTACGAATGATCGCTCTCATCATACCCTTAAGTGTATCCTCTCACGGCTCGGGAATGCTCTAGACATGATCTGTATCAATGATCAACAGAGGGACCAGGGATATCCATGTGACTCCTATGCATTCCTGATGACAATGTCGTTTGAACCGTCTAAATGTAGCATCCTATTCCTTTTGTTTCTTGATACAACTTGTCCGAGATCTGATCACCGGTATCCCATACCTTTGTTCAATCTCGTTCACAACAAGTTATGTTTTCTTGTTACCGTGATATTACATCCCCGTGACCTAGTCACATGTTGCAACATTTATAGATGTAATCTCACCAAGCCGACCGTGTGTATCTGTAACCTGTCATATGGGTGAACAAATCCCGGTCTTGCAGTCACATGTCATCTACTGTTCCTTCAGAATACCCAACGTACACCTTTATGACCACCGCATTACCAAGTGGCGTTTGATGCAGTCAAAGCAGCCTAGGAAATAGTGAGTAATATGAGCTCACGGTCTAAGGAGAAGGAGTCTAGGTATAGCTGTTGCAACAATGAACTATATGACTTGATCGTGTTGCAATCCTTCGAGGAATGTCCAACCACATCATTCTCCAATGACATGATCTCGTTGTCAGTCGGCATAAATGCCCATGATCTTGAAACCCAGATCATCTTCGTAACCAACGAACTAGTATGAATAGAGGCTACTAGGGACTTGGTTGTTTCATACCACACCTGTACCAATGTTTCTACTTGGCACAGTTATAGCACAATATGAAACTATTATAAACTAATTGAGATATGACGATAAAACCTATTTCTTATTCGCCTCTAGGGCATATCTCCTTCACTTGGAGGCCCAACAACTGTCTACAAGAATAGAAGTGCGTAGACATCAGCTCGCCAACACGATGCTGGTACCAAAAAAGGACACGGATATCCTGCGGATGTGCGTGGACTTCACCTCTCTGAATAAGCACTGCCCAAAGGATCACTTCCCGTTGCCGCACATCGACTAGATCATCGACTCCACCGCAGGCTACGAACGCCTCTGCTTCCTCGACGCCTACTTAGGCTATAATCAGATTCGAATGAAGGAGGAAGAGAAAACAGCGTTTACAACGCCCTTTGGTGTGTTCTGCTACAACACAATACCCTTCGGGCTAAAAAACGCAGGAGCCACCTACCAGCGGTGCATGCAGGCTTGCCTCAAGGAACAACTTGGTCGCAACATTCAAGTCTATGTCAACGACATAGTAATCAAGACCAAGGAGGAGGCATCCTTAATCGTCGATTTGCACGAAACCTTCGCCAACCTCGACCGCTACCGGATCAAGCTCAATCCAGACAAATGCGCCTTTGGCGTGCCATCTGGGCAACTACTCGTGTACCTCATCTCCGCGAGAGGAATCGAGCCAAACCCGAAGAAAATAAAAGCCATACTGGCCATGGAGAAGCCGAAAAACATAAGGGGCATTCAACAACTGGCTGGGCGAATCACGGCCCTCAGTCAGTTCATCAGTTGGATGGGCGAAAAGGCACTACCCTTCTACCAACTCCTCCGCAAAGCTGAAAAGTTCGAATGGACCAACGAAGCACATGAAGCATTCGACGACCTCAAGCGTCTGCTATCCACCTCGCTAGTACTAGTGACCCCACGAGAAAGGGAACCACTGTTGCTATATATCTCTGCCACCAACTAGGTGGTCAGCACAGTGCTCGTCGTCGAGCGAGCCGAGGAAAACAAGGTCCATGGGGTACAACGCCCAATATACTACCTCAGCGAGGTCCTCACGCCAACAAAACAGCGGTACCCGCACTACCAGAAGCTGGTGTACGGCGTCTTCATGACCGCTCGGCAACTGCGCCATTACTTCTAGGAACACCCAATCGTGGTGGTCAACGACGCCCCGTTGGGACACATCCTCAACAACCCCGACGCCATGGGACGAGTCGTGCTTTGGGGAATAGAATTGTCTCCACGAGACATTACATACGAAAAGCGCGACGCAATCAAGTCGCAAGTTCTTCCTGACTTCCTCGTGCACCTGATGGAGAACCAGCTCCCTGAAAAACCAGACATGTCCTACCTCTGGACAATGCACTTCGATGGATCCAAGAGAAAGGACGGAGCGGGTGCAAGTGTCATATTGACATCACCCCAAGGGGACAAGCTGAAGTACATCCTGCAAATGTAGTTCACCGCCTCCAACAACGAAGCTGAGTACGAGGCCCTGCTACACGGGATGAGGATGGCAAAAGCCTGCGGCGCCAAGAGGCTCATTATTTATAGCGACTCCAAGTTGGTTGTCAACCAAACAATGAATGAGTGGGACGCACTGAACGACAACATGATCGCCTACCGCGACCTTTACGATACACTCGAAGGGGACTTCAACGGCTGCGAGCTGTGACACGTGGGCCGCGAAAGAAATGAAGAGGCGGACACACTCGCCAACATAGGCTCTACCTGCGCCCCCATACCACCTGGGGTATTTCTCGAGCGCATCTGTGAACATTCCATCAAGCCAAAGGCAGTAGAGAAGAAAACAAGCGCAACAACAGACTCGGGGGCTACGCCACCAAATGAGCCAATGGCACTCGACGACCTGGAGCAGGATACAGGACTCGAAGGACCAATGAGCGTCATGATGATCGAATCATCCTGGACTCAGCCATACATCACGTACCTCCTCAGCAAAAGGCTACCGGACGACCCGACCGATGCACGGCACATCGCGCGGCGATCCAAGGCATTCGCTCTTATCAACGGCGAACTATAGAAGCGCAGCATCACAGAAGTACTCCAGCGATGCGTCTCCACGGCTGATGGAAGAGTTGTTCTCCTCGACATCCATGAGGGAACCTGCGGACACCATGCTGGTAGTCGCGCCCTCATGGCCAAAGCTCTATGAGCTGGGTTCTACTAGCCTACGGCCATGCACGACGCCAAGGACATCGTCCAGAAATGCAACGCGTGCCAAAGATTTGCGGACAAGCCGCATGCACCTGGCGCAGAGCTCCGACCAATTCCATTGGCCTAGACCTTCATGCAATGGGGACTCGACATGGTTGGCAAGCTTCCTAAGTCCTCAGGAGGAGACTACGTCTACCTCCTGGTGGCAGTCGACAAGTTCACCAAGTGGATAGAAGCCATGCCAGTGACCAATCAATCAGGACAGAATTCAGTCAAGTTCTTCGAGTCTATCGTCTTCCGCTTTGGAGTGCCACACAGCATCATCACGGACAATGGAACGAAATTCACATCCAAGGAGTTCCAAGAATTCTGCGAGAATCTGAGCATCAACATCAGCTATGCCTTGGTGGCGCATCCACAGACCAACGGTCAGGTCGAAAAGGCGAACGGGCTCGTCTGCGGCGGCATCAAGAAGCGACTCCTTCGACCACTCGAACAAGCCGCGGGTTGCTGGCCCGACGAACTACAATCAGTACTCTGGAGCCTACGCACAACTCCAAACAGTGCTACAGGCTACACCCCGTTCTTCATGGTCCACGGAGCTGAAGCGGTGCTGCCCGCCGAAGTATGGTACAAAGCGCCACGCGTGGTCGCCTACAGTGAGCAGGAGTCATCCCTCGCATTCGAAGACTCCGTCGACCTCCTTGACGAGGCAAGGGAAATTGTCGCGAAAAGATCAACGATCTACAAGCAGAACCTGCGCAACTACCACAGTAGGAAGCTACGCCCCAGATCCTTCATCGAAGGAGACTTGGTCCTGCGACTGAAGCAGCAAGGATATCTCAAGCTCGAGTCCCCTTGGGAGGGACCATACATGATTACAGAAGTAATCCCAGGTGGCGCTTATCGCCTTCAAGATTTAGAGACAGGAGTCGCATACTCCAACCCCTGGAACGTCGTGTAGCTGCGACGCTTCTACCCTTAGTCATTTTTACTTTTGCATCACAAATAAGGCACTCAGCCAAGGCTACTTAGCCACACATTGTACTTCGTACTGTCTCACGAATAAATAAAGCTAAGTGCCCCAAAACTCTGTGTTCTCCTTGATTTTTCCGCAACTTATCGACTCGGGGGCTACGCCACCCTGTACACACCTGTTCTACGAACCAAAACGCGATATCCTGAGTAGCTGGCACATCAATCGAAACCCTTGACATAACATTACCTCAGTTGCAACGCACCTGAAAGGTTGACAAGGGACTGAGATAAGAGCATGGCCAGGCTAACGAAAAGGAATCGCATAGTGCAACGCACTTACACGCTAACAAGCTCTTTATACATAATCGACAATCAATTCTACACAACATTTGTACGAACTTTACAACATTGGTACACTTATGTGCAGGGTACAAACTAAGCCACTATTGCAACAAAAGAACGTTGGTCTGCTCCTTGAAGAAATCGACGATCTCCTCCGCCGGGCGATCCACTGCCTGATAGTGCGGCACCATATTCCAAGAAGAACCTGCTGGTGGCGCAGGTGGCCCAGCCGCAATTGCCGCAACGTCCACGTTAGGCCTATGCAATCGCACCAGCGACAGAGCGGCCTTGGCACCAGCCACCAACTTTTGCCTTACACACTCGTGAACCGCGGCCAGGTCTTGGAACTTGGCGAGGAGGGCCATCAAGCTCGATGGAGCAACATCCAGCGGAAACATCGTTCGATAAATGTTCTTCAAGCATGAATGCGACTTCTCCAGAAAGTGCAGCACTCGCGACGCACGATCCTGCAGGGTCGCCAGCGCAATCGCACGATCATGATCTACCCAGAAGTATCCACTCTCTTGAAGTTGCTCCTCGGTCAGATCATGCATGCGAATGGCAACTCTATCCTTCTCATCCTGCGGATGACGCACGCTGACAACTATACAAAGCAACAACAGAAGCATAAGGACAGCACACCATCGCGAGTGACTACGAGGAAAAGATAAGAGCAAGCAAACTAACACTTGAATTGGTCGCCCAGCTGCGTCACCTCGCCAAGCAGATATTGTTCTCGGGCGTTGGCTTTCTCTGCCTTTGACTTCCACACATCCGCGTTACCGCATAGCATGGGCAATTCATGCTCCAACTGCTTCACACGGTCACGCAGTCGCGAAAGCAGCGACAGCTCATCCACCCTGGAGCGCGGTGGTGCCAAAGTATCATCAAGGGGCGGCGAATCCTGAGGTTCCCTCAAAGGATCACTTGATGTACCCTATCACAAACCAAGCAAGAAGCAATAAGAAGATCAAATCAACACACAGACAAAAGATTCGAGTGCATTCAATATTGGCAAAAGTATCAGCAGATACACTAGCCATAGGCATGTTCTTGACCAAAGACATAAACTAGTTAACTATTACAAAGCTACTGAGGAGCGATGGGATTCTTCGACTTAGACGGCTTCGGGGGCCTCATCGAGTCCGTGGCGGTATCAGATGCCACTGACTTTCCGCCAGCCCCTGATGCCGCAGCCTTTGCCGCCTTCTTGGCTCGCTGCAACTCCTCAGAGTACTTCGCAACGGTGTTAATCAGCTGCGGTCCATATTTGCCACAGGCAGTCGTGAAGGGAGCAAAGACTACCTGCTGGCCGTCCACGCTAACGGGCATCGCCTTCGAAACCGCTGCAGGATCAACTTCGATTCCGTGGAGCTGCACCATGGCAAGTGACATGGACGCACCGGCCGCACGGAGCGAGTTCTTGAAGGTTGCAAGAACACCCCCGGCGAGAGACTCCACCAGCTCGTTCATGTTCTCGATTAGCTCAGCCTTGGGCACCAACTCCTCCCAGAGGCGACTAAGCACACCCTTGGCCTTGGAGAGCATATTCTGAACGGCGGCACTGCGGTCTTCGACTGCTGAAACAGCACCTGCCAAAGCATCATCGCGACGGAGGGCCTGAGGATCGAAGCTCAAACCGCCAACATCTGTACATAAAGCCACACATAAATACGAAAGTCAACGCCAACGGCAAGTTCGAACAGAGAACGATAATGATATCCAAGCAAGGTACCAGAAAGGGACTTGGCAATCGAGAAAAGTTGTTCTTCGAACAACTTCTCCCTGTCCGCAATGGACACACGCAGGTCTTCTTCGCGCTGTTGCGCCTCGTCATGCGCTGCGATTGCCTCATCACGGCTCTTGACAGCCGCGGCGAGCGTCTTTTCCATGGCGGCGGTACCATGAAGAAGGGCATTATGCTCGGCTACAAAAACAAGACAACAGGGATAGACTATCAGTCGACTACACTACAACGATGCACCAGAAGACGAAGTAAAAGAAGCACTTACTTTATACCACGCGATGGCATGCTGGCGGCCCATTGCAAGCACTTACTTTATACCACGGAATCGAAGCACTTTCCAGCATTGCATGCTGGCGGCCCATTGCAAGCACCTGCTCTGCCACGTGAGCAACTTCCTTCACAAGGAGCTATAGCAAAAGGAAAACAACAAAAGATAAGCAGAAGCCATCGATAACATCGACTGCAGCAACAACAAGAAGAAATCCTACACTTACATGACCCTCCAATGACTCCAAAGTCGATTGGTGTGCAGTCATCTGGGCAACCACTCGATGGTCCCCTTCATGTGGAGAGCTGGAAGAGTTGTGCCCGGAGTGGGCCACCAATGGAGGAGAGGAAGAATGCTCAACCTCCTTCTTGGCCCTAGAGGTCGTGACTCCCGATTCTTTCAAAAATTGGACGTCGCTAGAAGATGACGACGCCTGTTGACTGCAAGACAAAATAAACATCAAGAAAGGGCAAATCCAGAGACGAACAAAAAAGAACAAATCCAGAGAAGAACCAAAAAAGGAAATTAGAAAACTTACCAATCAAACTTGTCAAAGTCAAAAGTGGGCTCCCCCGACTCTGACGAGGACTCCTTGGGCAGTTGCATCTTCTTGCGAGAAGATGGAGCCACGGCGCTCATAGGAATAGCAGGAATTGGCGACTCCGCACCAATGCCTGCACCTTCCGGGGTCGAAGGCGACGCATCGGAATCCTCGCTGCGCGAACACTTGCGAGTATCTAGACTACCCGACTCGAGGGCTTCCTCCTCCACATCGGAAAGGACGGTCGACTCCGACTCGTCCTCTTCCAAGGCTTCGTGAGGGATAACCCCCTCAGCAAGAGGGGGCATACAAGGTGACACCACCCAATCCTGTATACAAACAACAAATTCAGCACAAAGCAAAGAAATAGCAAAGAAGCAATCAACAAACTAAGCTACTACGTAGCACAATTGTACCTCAGGAGGAGGGTTAGAAGCGTCGAACGGAGGAACGACTGGCTCACTAGGGAGCACATCCTTGACGGTGTACGTGGTCACCAGTCAAACCCTTTTATCTATCTCACTCGCGGACATGCCATCGGTAGACACGCGAGTGGCATCGTCAGCACCAGCCCACTGAAACATGGGGTGGACTCTGTCCTGCAGGGGTTGGACACGACGGTGCAGCCACATGCGAATGAGTGCGCAGCCTCCTTCCTCTTTACCTATGCGACTCTCGAGGTCGCAGATGCGCTCGTACAACACATCTGTCTCCGCGGACTCGCCGGGCATAACCACATTCTTCCAGGAGCGCCTCCTCTTGCATGGCGTCGAGGGGTCGAAGGGCGCGAGTCCGAAGTGGTCTCCATCGGCCTTCTGGTCATGAATGTAGAACCACTTGTCCCTCCACCCTTGGACGGACTTCATCAGCTTGATGTCGAAGTATGTGGTGGATGGATCGACATGGATTCCGCAGCCGCCTACATCGTAGACTACAGAACCAGATGCCGATTGACGTTTCAATTTGAAGAGGCGCTTGAAGAGGCTGAAGTGCGGCTCGATTCCGAGCCAGCACTCGCAGAGGGTGATGAAGCAAGAGATATGGAGGATAGAGTTCAGGGACAGCTGATGGAGCTGGAGCCCGTAAAAGCAAACAAGGCCCTTGAAGAAAGGATGCAGGGGCAGAGAGAGGCCTCGAATGATGAACGCTAGGAACATCACTCTAAAACTGGCAGGAGGAGAGGGGATTATCTCACCGTCGGGGATGCATGCGTCGTCGACTACGGCAGACAACACTCCGTCTTGGCGAAGAAGAAGAAGGTCAGAGGACTTGATGATGGAGGGATGCCACGCGCCATTCGTGAAGCGAGTGCCCGCACCCTTCTTCTTCCCACCGGCGGCAGTGCTGGTGCCCGCAGCGGCGGAGCCGCCCTTCTTCTTCACCGTAGCAGCGGTGGCCGCGGAATCGGCCGCAGCACCTCCCTTCTTCTTCCCCATTGCGTGGCGGCGATGCGACCGGAGAAAGTAGCTGGGAAATGTGTGAAGCTGGTCCAGCGCCACGGAGGAAAAGAGAGCAGAGAAAGCAGGGGAGCAGCAGCAATGGCGATGAAGGCAGAAAGATGAGCGAAAGCAGATGTGAATTTTACCGTCGCAACACCACTACTTAACCCCTAGAAGATGCAATCCAACGGCTCAGAAAAACCCTACTGGACGCGTGGCAATCATCGTGCTAGACACACGGAGGAGCTGAAACACGAACCGTCCCCCGCCACTCCCATTATGTGCGGAAATCAAGGAGGCACAGTTAAAATAAAGATTACGCACGCCTAGTCAAATCAGAGTCAGGAAGTGGGGCCCACCGCTCGTCACGTCCCGTCAAACTCGCTCACGCGGGCAACTGAGGTCATGAAATCGTCAGCACTAACGTCATCAACAACTATGCAGCAGAAGACTTCGATTACTTTAGTCCTTGCTCGAGTCTTCGACTCCACCAAGCACTCAGGGGCTACTCCCATAGGGAGCGCTGGTCGCGCACCCTACGATTTTTTCTTTTTCTTTTACAGGAACATGAACAATCAAAGAAAAAACCCAATCACTTGCAGCACGGTTCGATTATGGACATGGGTTACTCCTATAGGGAGCTCCCGGAGCAAATTCAACTGAAACAAGCAAATAAAAGACGACAGCAGTTGCAAAAAGTTCTTTAGTCCCTACCTTAGTCTTCGACTCAACCAGGCACTCGGGGGCTACTCCCATAGGGAGCGCTGGTCGCGCACCCTATGATTATTTGTACAAAGTACTGTGTGTTGATAACATCCACACTCAAAGTTTATGGCGACACCGCCTCATAATTTTTCCCTACAAAGAGATCGCGTCTCCTGGGTCACCCGAATCATCTTCGCGATGATAAAATTCGGATGCCATGCTTGCAGCGTGAAGGTAAGACCTGAATAAGGCCTGGCAACACATTAAGCTACGCACTACCAAAAATATATCCGTGCCTGCAGGTACGATGAATATGCCTTGATGGACGCGTCGAGTGCTCACACCCATATACTGGAATTCGACTCCTGTAAGACCTCCGCGGCTTGAGTCGAATTACACCAGCACTTTTCCGGATTCAAGTCTGGGGACTCGAGTTCGAGTAGGTGGCGTTGTTTTACCCTAAGGTAGTTAACTGATACCGATACATCGGTTAAAATCAGGCATGCACACCAACAATCCCTATGACATAGACAGAGTAGTCCAAAAATGTACTCAATCATGCACTCGAAAGACTTCATAAAGTCTCCAGTCGAATCTGCGATTCCACTGGACACTCGGGGGCTACTGACATGGGTATACCCTACAGGTACTCGAGCTTGGTATATACGGCCTGAATACTTAGAAGCCCACGGTGTCGCCAAGGCCCAAATGAAGAACTCAAGTAACCTGCGGACTCTAGATTGCTTGAAGAACAAGAAGAAGCTAAAGATAGAAAGTTCAAAGGGGAAAACCCTAACCTGTAACAGACTCGACCTACTACCCGAGACCTAGCCTATCTATATAAAGGCTTGGAGGGGGCGGTGATAAACACACACGCAACCCTAGTTTCCATAACCCTCGCCAGATTGCATCTGCGCACCATTGTAATCTTTGATTCCTTTGATAATTCCACGAGCAGACAAGCAGGAGTAGGGACCTCTATGAGGCCTAAACCTGGGTAAATCTTTGAGTCCCCTGTGTGCTTGTTTGCTAGCCGATAGATGTCTCCAGCGCTCCCTCCTTCTCCAAAACCCAAGTCCATAACAATGGGCATTGATGAGTTAAACCCTCATCAATTAGTGATGGAGTCTATATTTAGAATCCCTGTGAAGTAGCAGAATCTTACCACTAGTTGATACCACTATACCATACAGGGTAGACCATTAGAGTATGTATAGATACAACTGGAAGCAAATCATGTGGCATTCACTTGAGAATACCATGTGATGGAGTAGAATTTTGCTAAGAATCATTGATAGTAAGCTAAGAAGAAGAGTCGTCATGGTGAGATGAGCTCTTAAATCATGATGACTAGGTAAATCTTAACAAGTTCATGGTGATAATAGCTCTGAGACCATGATAAGTTTGTAATTAGGACTAGTACAAAGTAAATAATCTTGTACAACAGTAAGTAAAGAACAGTGTAGGTCTATGATAGAAGTCATAGGTATTATAATATGATGATACTTTTTGGATTAAGGTAGTAACTACAGTTTTGTTAGCAGTGTTGAGGGATCATGTGAGGATAGTTTATGATAGAATGGGAAAATTGATCGTCTTTAGTAGTCCCGAAAGAAAGGTAAGAGGTTAGTCAGAACCAAAGTGAGACCACTTTGCTCAAAATTATCCAGTTGCAATTGGGCAGTTTGGGGTAAATAATGAGACAAAGAGTAGTTTAAACCCTAAGTGCTAAGTATCACGGAGTAAACCTATACTAGGAGGTGTCATATACTACATAGCTAAGCCTGAATTCTAGAGGTATTATACTCAACTACTATATTCCGGGCTTAGAATGATGTGTGTTATATGTACCACATTTGGATTTTTTGTTTTTTCTTGCATCTTCTTGATTGACTAGATATGTGCATGAAGTTTGACTTGATGTGCGAATGCATGCTGCATCATCAAGTTATTACTTAATGTTATAGACCTAGGTAGAAAAGGGAATTCGTGTAAGGGAGTGATGAGGCCGAAGATCAAGATGAAGACTTGCACGAAGAAGGAAGCTAAATGTAAGGTGTATCAACACTATTTTGACGGATGGATCAATCCCAACTCCCTATGAACTAGCAATAAGAAGGATTATTAGGGCAGAAAAGGTGTGGAGCAACATGAAGGAATGAACTTAAGTTCACTGAAGATAGGTGATGCTGCTAAGAAGCTAATGAAGTAGTTGTACCAAGTCCATGGAAGTATGGAAGGATACAAAGAAGGAGTTTTGGAACAAAAGGGGTATTCAAGCTCTGACAATTCAGAGAGAATGCCAATAAGAAGTCAAAAAACCCGTAGGGTAATCCATACACCTAGGAGGATCCACAACTGGTATCCGTAGCTGGTAACGTATTGGTTGAGCTAACAAGGTCATCTTGGTATGCAATACAGAGCAAAACTTGGCCTAAGTTAAGAAAGACATAAAGGAGTATAGAATTTAAGTGAATGACTTTCGAGACGTTTTCACGACATTGGATTTGCTGGTTAAAAGTACTATCCAGCAGATTAAAAGTAAGACAAGTAACATTGGAAGATTCATTTTGGAGATCCACAATTGTGTGGATATACTGTAGATTCTTTCGTGAGACCTTCTAGAGGTAAATTATAAGATGGACAGAGACCGATATCCTAACTGTTGAGTTAATGGATATTATATATGCAGATTAGAGACCATTAGGAAACCCCAAGGGGGAGAGTAAACAATAAGCATTGAAGTGTTGTTGTCTAACTTTCTGACTAAAGGTTGGAAAAGAAGTACTAAACGATGATGAGATTAAGACTTATTATCATAAGGTTATAAGAAGCCATCATTATAAAGTATTCCGAGAGTATGTACGGATGAAAGATCGAAGGAGATCTGATAGATTAAACCTAGTGGACTAGTTTTAGGAGAAACAACTCGTAAGTTGTCCTTAAGAAGGAGTAGATCCTGCTAAAAAAGTTTAGTGTATAGTAGTAGGGAAACCTTATTGAATGGGACAAAATGTGTCCACAACCAATTATAAATAGGACTGTAAGGGCATAAACCCAAAGATATATAGAAAAATGAACTATATGGTAAATTAGAAACAATAGTGGATTTTATCAGAATGAAGAGGATTGATGGAAAAAGATCTGGATACGGGATACCACAACTATCCCAAATTATGATCACAATGGAGTTAAGAAATGCCGTGGTCGATACAAGTCAACTCCTCATTCCGAAACGTAAGAGAGTACGAACTTCGGGGACGAATTTTATTTTAAAGGGCAGAGTATGTAACACCCCAGCATTAGAGCTTAGAAATAAACTGAACACAGGTGCGTGCATTACATTCATGCATAGAAAATCTGAATAATTTTCGCGCTTTTAAATAAAATTTGTCAAAGAGATTGAAGCTTCTCTTAACTTGGTGGAATTGAAGTAGATCATCAAGTTGACTGCGATAAGTTTCAATATGACCTTGCTAAAACCTTATCTTTGGGTAATATAATTTGATCTAAGGGTAGATCAAAGGTAATAAAACTAAGTCACAACACACTACTTAATAAGGAGTACTTGATCTTCTAGAGATTATTACATGGTATTCCATACCACAACCCAAGGATGAAGACTTAATATTCTAAATATGATATCAAGGTATTATCTACCACAAAGCCTGAATACCAAGTCAAGTATATAATCCAAGTAAAAGAAACTCTACAACTAAATCTTGAAACACTTGTTTGCCATGGTTATTCCTACTATGGGTACCATGATAGTTCTTAAACATTAAATCTTATTACAAATAGAGTAGAAAGGGAAGTCAAACCAAGACCATCCATCACATATCCTTAGTGTCATGTTAATTGATGACAATCCTATTTAACCAAGTCCTAGTGTCAAGTGATCATCAGTGTTGAGTGATCAATTCTTGATCTAGCACATATTGACTTTTAGCTTTGACCTATTATATTAACCTTCTAAAGACCTTAAGTAAGTTAATAAGAAGAAGGAACTAGTTATGGTAGAGTTTACCATCATCAATTGAATGAGATCCTTAGTGGTGATCAAACCATTTGATGTTGGAGGAGTTAACTCACTCCTGAGTTAACTAAAAGAAGTATTTAAACCCAAGAGTTAAGCTAGTAATTGAGAAGCTATGAAAAAGCTAGTAGTATTAGGGTATCAAATAATAATCTTGTTAAGCCAAGTGGGTATAAACTTAGAGTAAGCTTGCTTAACAAGATAAGCCTATAGAGAGACTAGTACAAGTCTACTACTTAGTTGAGTATAAATCTTGATCAGACAATTAAAAGCCTAAGCTTTGTTTGATCAAGGGTTGGTGGTCATTATTCTCAAGCCACTTAAGAATAGATGACTGGATGATGAAGAAGTGAGGTGAGTATACCAAATTAGGTAAAGCCGTATTAGCTGAATCATCTAGTTTGATTATGAGAAGTCAAGCTAGAGTGTGATGCAGTATATAATAGGAGTATTATGGAGTAGTTGGAAGAATAGTAGTGTAACCAAGCTAATACAAGAGTAATCTTGTCTTATGGGGAATGATACCATACCTATTCTAGAGATTGATATCCTTTGTTATATATAGTGAGGATTGTAGTATTGCAACCCTTAGTAGCAGTTGCAAGAGGGAATTAAAGGAATCAATGGATAGTATCTCTTAGCCAAATGAAATGTCTAAAAGATAAGTAGAATACCGGTTGAGAGTGTATTGATGGAAGCCTTGTCCACCTGATTGTCTTAAAACCCAATAAGAACCTAGTCCCATAGAACCATCAAGATCACATTAGGAAAGTAATCTTTGTAGCTCACTCTATGTTGAGATATCAAACCTACTCATAGATTTAGAAGTAGTATCCCTAAACCTTAATCCTTATCCATATTCATAATAGAATGTGAGTCTATTAAAACCTTCCTAAAACTCAGGGCAATTATTTGGAAATGGACAATTATATTAATGATTGCTATTCATGCTTCTTGACTTCACCAAGGTTGTCCATGGTAATCCTAAACATTATAAATCAAGGAGGATTTGAATGAGAGAAATCCCCAAATATGGAGAACCATAAAAATCAAATCATCATATTAAGAACCACAAGGTTTAATACCTTATAGTGAATATCTATAATTCCTTCAGGAAGTTAAGCATTAATAAGATTCTATATATATCATTCACCATTTTAAATCTTTACCATTATAATTATTAAGTGAAAACATAATCATCTTTGTGAAAAAGGATAGAAGTAGCGCAGTAGCTCGGCCCATGGCCCAGGTCGTCTTAGCTCTAGCTGTCACTCACGTGTAGCCCCAGGAACAATTCGCTTACTCAGCCACGACCCAGTACCAGCCCGGCCCAAATAACGTTTCGTCCAGGCTATCATCGTTGTCCACCTCGCGTACGGCCAGCGAAGCAGCTCGCTGGTGGCAACGCTGCAATTGCCGTGCCAAGATCTGTGCCGTGATCGCTGGGGATGGATAAGAATGCCACTGCATCGTACTCCCATCCTCATCCCCATCCACTCTCTCTCGCGCTCGCTCTCACTCTCTCTCTCCTTTCCTCTCCATAGAAGGGGCCGAAACCCTAGCTTTGGGCTATCGACGATTCCTGCTGTTCTAGCCTTCCCCGTGGCCATCCAAGTATGCCACAAGCACCGTCGTGATCTCCTGCATCGATCCGTTAGAGGAATCAAGCCGGGGTTCCTGGAATCGAGCTCCACGTTGTCGTCTTCATCATCTCCGACGAGGTCCGCCGTTGTTCGTGTCGTCGTCTCTGACCTTCTCCGGCCTCGCTGTCACGTCCTTCAGCTTCCCGGTGATCTACCGGTGCTCACGCACCTCTCCTTTATCTCCCAGTTCCTCTGTGTTGTTCCTTCCACGAGCACCTGCAAGCGCCGCCGCTGTAGCTCGTCGCCGGTCAGCGTCCGGTGACCATTTCCGGGCTACGCTGCCACTGTTAGGATTGTCGCGAATCCTCTTTCCAGTGCAGCCTACCGTGTGTGCTGGGGTGCCGCAGTTCTCCGCCGGTGACCACAAACTGGTGGTGGTGGTCGTGCTTGCATCAGCACGACGCCACGCCCACGTCATCCCGGTCCCACCATCCTGTTTGACTTGGTCCTTGCCTAGGTGGCAAGTGACATGGCCCTGACCCCACTGGTCTGTGGCTAGGTCTATATTAGGTCCGAGAGTAAAATGGATTTTCCATTTAAGTTATCAGATAAAACAATATAAAATTAAATCTAAATAAATTTTAGGAATTTAATAAAATGATGAAATCTTAGAAATTGAATATCTTTGTCTTATAATTTAGAAAAATATATTTAATATATGAAAATTTACAGAAAAAATAAAATATATAATTTAACTTTATTAACAAACATTATTGTGTTAACTATTTAAATACTTATTATTTAATAAAGATTTTATAAGTAATAATACTTTGAAAATTCATATTTTAATATTGGTAAATGAGAAAAATATAAATAATATACCAAAATGATCACAAAAATGAATTCTACACATTAAAAATATCCTGTTTCTTTATTGAAGTCAAATAAATGGTAAAGGTCCAAAAAATCGTATTTTAACTCTTTTATTTTATTTTAATTCATTAAAAATATATAAATATTTACTATTGCCTTTAGCATTATTTGTTTAAAGTTAAAAAATGTAATAACAAGTTCAATTGATGTTTAAGTAAAGTCAAAATAGGTCTAACCATTTTAAGTTGTACTTACTAAACTACCATTTAAAATTAAGTAAGTTTTACTCTCCAAATTTTTTTTATCAATTATAAAATCATCAAGATTTGAGTACTGATTCCTTTACAAGTTTGGGAATCCACTTTAAAAGCTAAACAAAGTTTTAAAGTATTTAACATGATGCCCTTCCCCTATTTATAGAATTAAGCATTCATTCCATAATAAGTAAATGATTCTATTCACTTACAAAATCAAGAGAACACCACTTCCATAAAGACATAATACTTTTGTTTGACCTTCCGGAAGTGTTCAAAGTCTCCACTTGCTAGTGGAATAATTATTCAAAAATACTATTTGTTTTCTACTTTAGTACTTGTAATTAATAAGATAACCTTAAAGTGTTAGATTTAAGTTTAAATTCTTTTTACTTTGTAAAGTAATATTTTCCTCAAAAGGTTTTCTTTTAAGAAACATTAAAAGTGATCCTTGAACACTTCCTTAAAAGCTCTAATTGATTCTTAATCTTGTTTAAGAAATATTTTAGTTACCATGCCCATTTAAGTGCTTTAAATACTGTATACTACTTATTGTATTCATTGTTTCACACACTCTCACAAGCCGTAACAAGAAGCACATGTGTGAAGCTGGTATAAAAGTGAAACACATTCCAAAGAACTCATCACAAACTTCAAACCCTAGATCATATACGACTATGTTGGGGATTCGCATTTATCAAATTGCATTACATTATTTATGCATCGTTGCATCTTGCTTCTTTAAACGTTAGTCCTTATCGGACCAATGATGTTGTTTACAAAATTTGGATCTTCTAGTGTCTGAAGACCATGGGTGCATAATCTTGCAATTACAAAAGGCAAGTTCACAACTTGCTCCTGTCCTTTGATTATTTTCTATCAAATGCTTGTAACTCAAATGTTGTCATCACCTGCATTTCAAAAAGGACATGAAATACTATTTTCATAATAATATGATTATGGATTATTTACCAAGTGGTAATAATCTATTGATATAGTTCTAGTAGTAAAGGAACATAATACATAGGACTTAATCATCCAATGTTGCTAGTGATTCTAGCGCCATATATTACGCGTCAACAATGAGATTTGGAATGGGACGGAGAAGTTAGCTGTATCTTCTTCCTGTCGCATGCATCCAGATGGCCAGGTCGTGGTTGTTATCCTCGTAGCATGCATTTATTGGTAATTCGTAGAGGATATGCAGCATATGGGTAGGAGCCCTCAATGTCCCATGATAGTTCTGGCATCTGATGGTCTATAATAACAATTGCCGTAATTCAAGATGTGGGCATGGCATACACCAAGGGGACATGCGGGGTCGTGAAGGGGGCAGTGATGGGCTTGGATCTTAGGTTGGGCCTCAAACCATGGAAGTTTGAATGGGGACATACTCCCGACCATGCAACAAAGGTTATAAGGTCTCTTGTGGGAAAAGTTACACACCTCTGCAGAGTGTAAGAATTGTGACATGTTACTCCCTGTTCCGGGAAGGAGCTACGAACGCGGCAGGAAAGGAACCGCGCGAAGGTTCTGGTCAATCTTTGAAGGCTGTCGGACATAGTTTTCAGAATAAAAGCAACCTTTGAAGAAATGTTTACGAAAACCTGCATTTCCTATGACCTATGGTCTATGGTTGTAGAGATAGTGCTCGTACTCAACCATACCTTCTTAACCCTTGCTAGGTTTTAAGCCGTTGAAGACGACATCAACATCAATTTCTGCTCAAGAAACCATCATTGGCAGCTCAAGTTCTTCAATAAAGTCTATAAAGTCAAAATATACATCAGCTGAAGTGGAGACAAAGTCTCTGTTTAGATAGGAGTAGATACTCTAGCCATAAAACCTACCTCTATAGAGCATTGCATTAGTAGCAATTGCAGGCCAAATAGTTTAGGTGTTAGTCTTATTAGCTAGATAGTTCTGAATTATTATTTTTGGTTCTTCCTTGTAAGAAGTGCTTTCTCTCTCTTTAACCTAGAGTGTTCTCTGGATCTTCTGTAAAGAGTCCAGTTGTAATCTATAGTAATGTCTTGGACCTTCTATGTTTCTGTTGTACCACTCTGATGGATGTAATACTAGTGAACGGTATTTCATTGGTGTTATGTCAATGACTATAGTGTACTACATCATGTAGTGGTATGCTAGGTCACTGCATTATCTCAAGACCTTGTCTAACTCGGAGACCAAGTTTGTGTCTGGTTCATGTCCGATTTGACCAAGACCTTCTCATGATCTTAAGCTATTACCCTGCAGGCTGATTGTGACTTGGACACGATTGGAGTCCGACTCACAATCGATCAATCAGTAGCGTCTCCTAGAAGAACTTGCCAACTCCCAAGTACCAAGGAGTTATGAAGCCATACCTTCCAATGTGAATTAGGTCTTAGTCTGTTTTCCCTCACGGTATACCTTGTTGAACTATAGGCAAATTATCTTCATCCCTTAAATATCTCAACTCTCTTCTCGATCCGTGATATGTGATTCATCCAACTAACTCCTAGTTAATCGCGTTGATTAACACTTAACGAGTCGCACATGGCCATGCTTTCAAATCATATCACCTGAGGGCCTAGAGAATATCTCTCCAGATGGAGGGTCAAAATCCCATCTTGGTTATCCACATCACGTAGCTTGATTCTTAGTCGACCCGCAGTCTACCTTTATAACTTCCCTATGAAGGAACCGCGTTTGATAGAACCTAAAACAGTGATCCACAACTCGGACTGTGCGATAACCTTAGGTCTAAGGATTACATTGATTGAGAAATACAAATGACGACTTGTTCATTGTATCTCAATATGGGTCAGTTCGACTCACGAAACTCTTTAGCTGAATTCGTGCAAGTCAGAATAGCATCACCATGCCTATGACAAGTGGAACCTAGTCAGAAACTAACTTTCATGTTAGTGTAAGTTGTGGGTCTAGCACAACCTCAACGACCAAGGACATCTAGTATAAACAACATGAATATAAAGTTCCACAACTGAGTCACGTATTCATTGATACATATCACATGTTCATAGTAGGACAACTTAATAACTTTATGAATACATTGGGAATTACACCATACATGATTTCCTCTAGCGCATATTCCCAACACTAGCCGCCCATAAAAGGAGGGACGAGGACACTCCGAGGGGTATCCAAGTCGTCCAACCATGCCTCCTAGGTCACTGCCCCACCTGGCACCTCCAAAACCCTAGACACGCGCGCCACATCACCATCCCGCTCGCTGTTGCCGCCACCCTCGTATCTCCATCTCATCCATGATGGTGGTATAAACCCTACGACATATGTTACCTAGGTTTTTTATAGTACGATGTTGTAGTGTTGCCTGAGTTCTACTTCCGCCTATATCTAATCTACTTGGATTATTGAAGCATTTCCAGATCTTCATCAACAAGTTCCCTCTTCGACCATGAGTTTGGCCTCACCTCGATGCGTTGTTGCTAACATCTAACATGTGGATACCATGGAGGTGTTGCATATGCTACAATTTTTCATGCGGATCTTTACAAAAGAGAATCTTCTCATGGCTAATCGACTAGCTACGGGAATCGATAATCATGGAGTCATCCGTGGGATAATACATCTCCTTGTGGGTTGACAAGTATCATTGAGGGAATCGACGCACGTATTCATCAACCTCATCATCTACAACTTTCATTAGATAAATCTTTGAGGGTATGTTCCATTGCCTCCCTTCTGACATAACTTGATCTGGTCAATGCACTATTTTTTTGGTTTTGCGTAGCATGTTTACCATGACTACCATGCCTACCAGAGCATCCAATACAATAGATTTAGAAAAAATTATAAGTTTGAGGATAGTGATGTTGGAAGAGGCGCTACTCTCCCTTTAGTATCTCCTTTGCATGTGGAGCTACCCTTCACAGTGGCGCTATGGTTTCCCCGCGAGTTACACTTTGGAGAGTAGAGCCACTAGTTGATCCAAAGGGTAGCGCCACTGCATGCAGTGGTACCACATTATGGGTAGCATCCCTGTTGGGTTGGACTACCATATTGGCAAGATCGGCCAAAAGAAACATGTTTCGAAAATTTCCAAGTGTGAGGGTAGCATCGTTGGTGGAAGCACTACCCTCCTCTTATTAGTGACTTTTCCTTTGACGCTATCCTACATGTACCTTAATTTGATAGCACAATCCATTATCAGCAACAATGATAGAAAAATCTATTCAGAAGAATCTATTGACCACAACAATAACAACAAATTTGACATCACTAATTTTCACTAGAATTCCAAGTTTACAACACATAATTGTTCACAAGTTTAGAACGACTCAAAGTTCATGAATTGAAAGTTCACAAGTAGAAAGTTCGCAAATCACATAGTAGTTAATAACAAATTCACAAGCACACAAGTTCACGGTGCAATAAAGCTACTTATTCACACCCTTATTTTTTCAACCCCACTTAATCTTTAGAACAATACTTATTCCTCATTTTCTTCGTCCACAACATCCTTCACTTCCTACTCATCTCCTGCTACAACTGCAACATCAATCTCTTTCTTTTCCTTTACTTAAGCATCCAGAGTATAATGACTTATCACTCCCCTCCTAGGCCTAACCTTGAAGAACGAACTCTTCATTATCTCTTGTAGTGATATGTCATCGTGGATCTACAAAGTAAGGAAAGTAAGATGTTGATAATTTGATGATAGAAGCTTGCAAAGCAAGGATAACTTTTATGCAAAGGGATGACTATATTGCATACCTCATCACTACCATGCTCATAATGACCATCGCCCCCTCATCTTCAGGTGTGCCTTGGTCCGCTGGAGAAGTTTTCCAAGGATTTGACGGCTCGACATCTCTGGGGGACTGACAACCAAGGAGGGCATCTAACCGTCGTATCCTTAATGTGTTCTTCCGAAAAATCGATAAATTGAAGATGTTAGTGGAACCATAAACTCAAGATAGACCAACTGATATGCTCTCACGACATACTTAACCCACTCTCTAAGGGATTCATTTCCGTTCTTGTCCCTAGGAAATACTAGTGCATACCCAGCTCCTTCGGCCTAGTGTGTGACCTCATTGCACTACCAAACCGAACATGTAAACTTGCGAGAGCTATAGTTATGCATGCAATAAGGAAAATATGCAACACTTACCACAAAGTTGATCACAAGAGCGAAATCAGTGTGGGATCCTTATATCATGAAATTGTTGTAGTCTTGCTCGACAAACTCTTGGAAATCTATCGACTCCTCCAATATGCCCTCATCATCAGCCCGCGGGCGTAATTCCACACGAGTTCTTGAAAGGAACCATTGCAGGTAGAGGTTGAATTCACTTTCATCTCTTGGAGGAAGTTCTCTCCTATTCTTTTTTGCATGGGTCACACAATCATCTAACATGATGATGTACTTGTTGTGATATGTGTCCCATTTCTTCACCGTCTTTTGGAATCTTATTTTAAACCTTCATATAGAAAATGGGAAATATTATTATCATGAACAAATAGTTGCAATGGTAAATACATGAGAAGGACTCTCACCCTTGAAACTCAATACTAGTATCCACCCAATCAGGAGGCCAAGTTTATAATAACCCAAATTGGTCCATCACATGATGTGGCAAGTGCTATCCAACCATCCAAATACATATCAGTGCACACACCATCAACCAAAGATGTGCTTCCTCCATGCACTTTGGGTTCAAGTCGAACTTGTGGACCGATACAAAATACTCCCAACTTCCATATGGCTCCCATGTCACCTTGCAATAGAGAAGAATATTTATTATGGTGAGTATGGTAATTTGGGAAGTAGCACAAGGAACATTTCTCATGACAGTTATTACATCCTCGGGGGTTAGCTCGTCAAACTCGTTGGTGTAGTGCATGTACATCCTCTTTGTTTCACCCGTGAAATCTTGAAACCACATCCTACATGTACACCCATGTAGGCTAGCACAGCGAGTTTCCAATATGCAAATGCTCCCACCTCTAGACCGAATGTATGAACAATGGATCAACAACACCGCTTTATGCCTTGCTCATGCTCCAAGCATCTTTCAACTGCAAGTATATGCAATCAAAGGATGTCAGAATCAATATTCTAGAAAGTGTAAAGAATGTACAATTGATTACCTAGTGGTATAAGTATGATAGTGCCATCGAATCCCAGCTGTATTTAGTCAATAACGTCAACACATTCAGCCACATCCATGGAGTGGTCCTGCCACCACCGTCACAAAACAGAGTCCTCGAGATGATGTACCACACGTACACACATGCATACTGTTGAATAGTTTCTTCATTAGCCTCAGCAAGACACTACTTGAAGTTCTTCTGGATCCGGACATAAATATATCCAATGGGGACATGATCTATACCGAGATCTTCATCCAAAATAGATCCATACTGATAAGATCCTCCATATTCCCGTGTCATCCTGTAGAACCCATGGAAACATACATGAGGTCCCTCGATGGGGAGTGCACCAATCATCAAAACATCCTAAAGAGTCATGGGTATCTCCCCGGTCTCGAGGTGAAAAGTGTCCACCTTTGACGGCGGTCAACAAGCGCGGAGATAGCACAAGGGTTCATGTTTGGCGTCGACCGAGCGAAAAGGTGGATCCACTGAAGGAGGCTAGTCGGCTCGATGAATTCCATGTACCACTTGTCACATTTCATCTTGGGAGATGAGTCCTCGTGAGCATAAGGCAGAGGGGTTGAGCAACCTACATAAATACAAGTTAGAACATAATAATAAGTGCATGCAAAATAAAAATATAATCAAATGTGCTCAATTCGTACTACCTCATTATTATCCACCAAAATCCGCCCACGGTCGGCATGGCCATAGTGTTGGTCGAGAGTTGACATCACACATACAACAAAAAAAAAACAAAAAAATAAGAGAACAAAATTTGGCATCTCACATACAATAGAAATAGAGTGAGCATAAATACATGAAGGATGGTAATACACCACAAACACAACAAGATGCTTGCTATTATGATAACATGTAAAAAGATATAAATTAGCTTGCAAATGGTAATAGCTATGTGAGCATAATTTCCTTGTAGAAGATCCGACATCTATGCTAGCATGGTTCCTGTCAAATTTATGCATTCACCGAATATCAAACTTGTTTATAACAAATCTTCCTACAAGAAACAATGGCTCCAAACAAAACCATGCATCAGTGGTTCCATAAGCAATATGTATTTACACTTGGTGGTGTCGCTGTTTCTTAGAAGTCGTGCAAGCAAACCATATTAACGAGATCAAATATGAAAGCAAAACTCACAACATTAGACACAACCACTATTGAAGCGGAGTGGCTTTGTGAACTCTTGATAAACTTACCTGTTGTTGAAAAATCAATACCCGCAATCCTTTATGAACTGTGATAATCAAACTATGAAAAGTGAACAATTCTAAGGATAATATGAAGTCATCAAGACATGTGAAGACGAGACAGAAATATGTTAGGAAAATGAGAAACTCTGAAGTTATTGCATTAGATTAATCCATATGTTTAAAAAATTGGTAGATCCCTTCATAAAGGCTATATCACGTAACATGATAGATGATGCATCAAAGGAGATGGTATGTATCAATCTTGTCTGGTTCAATATCCATAAGGAAGATCAAAATCCATGCTCTTCTATCCCTTTTTCTACACATGTTCTAACACTTGTTCTACCACATTGACAACAAAATCACACATATTAACAAGGGTTAAATAATCTTGGGTTTCCACATTAACAAGAACAACACACATAGACATAAGAACAAATGCTAAATCACCGCACATAATTACAATGATGGTCCATAAAAATTTGAAATCTATGATGAACTAGGGTTTCACCAAACCTAGCAAAAATTTGGTCAATGTGTATGTCACAACTCACAAGTGATGGTAGTTTTGGTTAGGCACGCTAGGAATTCGAGAGATTTTCCGATACATAATAAGGTTCCATTTTCTTTTTTATTTTTTTTTGGAAAAGAGCATATATTAATATCAAAAGATATCAATTACACCCAGCCTCTGCAACAACGCATTGCCCTAGCGGCCATACGGATGCACACAGCCAAAAAAGAAAGAAGAATTAAAAAAAGAAAAGTCCCGCTACAGTGACCCATTCGTTGAAACATTAGTACTACCACCGCCAAGACAACACCAGAAGTCCAGCTTCTCCAGCAGCAATGCCTCCAAGAAGAGAACAGTGCACAAACACCATCATCGTCCGATCATAGATCTTAGGTTTTTACCCTGAAGAAAGTCCATGCTCTCAAAACAATGCCTTCAACAAGGCCATTGCCAGACACAACCAATTAAGGCCAAACCTTGGATTTTCACCCTGATATGTAGGACTGTGAACCTCTCCTATGCAGTCGCCTCCACTTGCATGCCACTGCTGCAAGTCACAAGTCACCAAGCTAATTCCTCATCACCACCCAGAGTCGAACCACCATTGTCAGTCCTCAGAACTCGGTCTTCATGACATTCTCCGTCAGCACCATGGAACGAGAACATGCCCCATGATATTAACAACCAACTGAGCTTCGAAGCGCTCCCTCTGAACCCAAACAGCCAAGTAAAACATGGGTGCGCACAATCGAATCCTTCCAATCCGATAATCTCTAGGCATTATTCTCCCATGGGAGTTCGCCGGCGAAGCCTTCCAGAACTCACCATTCCGACCAGATCAACAAGGGCAAGCAACAAGCAGATCTTCATCTTCGTGCGAGAGGAACCCTAGGACGCCTCCATTATTCAAGCACACCAGTAGGCCCCCACGCCGCCAATCAGAACAATGAAGGAGAAGGCAAGGCAACGCTAGAGACAAGTACCAGATCGGATAAAGGTCCAGATCGAACCCATCTCTATGCGCGCGCCGCGACTACACTTTGCCACTCCGGCTCGTGCCCACCATGGCCAGGAAGTCCATGGCCACGCTTGGATCCCGCCGGCAATTAGGGTTAGAGGGCCAATCTAGGTCTTCCACACGGAATCCCAACACCAGCACCTCCTCCACCAGATCGCCACCACGGGGAACCGCCGCCTCCACCCCGACCAAGGGACGCCGCCCAGGTCGCAGCGCTTCAGCCTCCTCCGCCGCCGCCCCAGCAACTCCGGCTTCCGCCTCCAACGCACCGCCCCCAGCCACCTTCGGCGGCTAGGCCCGCCGCCACCGCGGCGAGGGCCGGCGGCAGTGGTGGCGATTGGATCTGTCGAGAGGGTTTCTTCGTGTATATCATTAATTAATCTTATTCTTTCTCGTGAAATAATTAAGGAAGCTAGTTGGTTTGCTCAGTGGGGTAGTGGACCACTTAAGAAACGGACATTTCAAGTGGCGAACATACCACTTTTCAGACGAAAATGCACTCTTTATCTTTTTTGCGAATAGACGAAAATGAACTTGTTAGGCGCTACTACCGCGTACTACTACTACACCGCAGTGCTTTGGAGCGTTTGATGTACTCCCTCCGTTCCAAAATATAAGACGTTTTAGTTTTGTGAATCGAATATATCTTGATATATTTTAGTGTATAGGTTCGTAAAGGTTTGGAGTGAACCTATACACTAGAATGTGTCTAGATACATTCGTTTCACAAAGCTAGAATGTCTTATATTTCGAGGGAGTATTTGTTTCCCTGCACTGGACCTTAGGTTCACTAAACCCCTAGAGTAATTGTTTCCCTGCACTGGACCTTAGGTTCACTGAACCCCTACACACACCCCACGCGCGCATGTGCTGATGCGAGTCCGGCCGGTGTCACCTCATTGGCTACGCAAGATTGGCTGTCTGGGTACGTGACGAATAACTCGTCGCTCGTGCCCACTCCATGCATTACACGGCCAAGAGTAGTGCATGGGCTGCTGCCAGTTGGTTTCAGCCGTTAACGGTGCTGTCACTCAAAACTCAGAACCGCCTCTTAAATATGCATTATTCTTTTTTTTTTGAGAATAAATATGCATTATTCTAACTACATGGACATTCGATCTGGAAGAGTGGTTAGACGCCATTCATGGATGCATGATTCATCCATACGAAAATACTCGTAAATTTAATTTTCTCCTGTCAAGTGTCATAATTGTTCGCTGAATTAAACTTTACTGGATCGCTTGAAACCACACAAATTTGGCAAATCTCTGTTAGCTGCTGCTGGTGGGACTATATAGTTTCAGGTTTTTGCTTTTCATTAGTACATATATAGCCTCGATCGGGTCAAGTTCTCATGATGATGCTTTTGGTTGTGGTAGTGAACTTGTGATAAACTGAAATTAAGATCCTAATCAAAAGAAAGATACTAGTGGGCAGTGGCTCAATTTTGGGATAAATGTATGACATCTGCTCCACATCAAGATCCTGAATTGTCTACGTATTCGCCGAAGCTGAGTGAGAGTGGTCAACACGATCAAACACCATATAATTTTCTCTGTAACATCACATGGAATTGTTGATCTAAGGGGACACAATACCTATTGCCGGCTTCTGTTACGGCGACTTTATTAAGAGCAGTATATATACGTGCTTAAAATATGAATACACAAGAAATTCCTTGGTGTCATGGTGCTGACAGTACTGTCACCTCGATCCATCCAATGTAGATCTACGTATCATTTCGAAGCATATCCAAGTTGCTTAGTCAATCATTTTACCATCTTTTTTTTAGCTGGGAATCATTTTACCTTGTTGCTTAGTCAATCATTAATTTTACCTTTATCTCTCGCCGCCCTATTTCTAATTTATAGCCACTACTGGTCACATCATCATCAAGTGAGCAACGGGTGTGTGGTGCATGATACTCGGAATTAAATTGTTGGAATTACTCATGAATGGATTCGGACGTGCAACGCAATCAAGTGCGTCCGTTGGCCGTTCCTAAAGCAGGCCAAAAATGCGCTTTCAAAGAAAGTAGGTATAACGTCCGCCCATGATGGATTCTTCGTCTTCGGCCGAAGCAACTGAGCTGTAGGTTGTGGTAGTAGTAGCAGTACGTACTACAGCCCCACGAGCTTTTCTGGTGCATGGGTATATCGAGGATGGAGAATACGTAGTCGAAACGGCTTCTTTCCCAACAACTGGTCTATTCATGGGAAGGCTACCATGTGCGGAAGAAAGTTCCAAAGACACAATCATGTCCAGATCCTTGTGTTAGTGTCAAGCTGATATCGTTTTCTAGCCACCCAACGTGCACGTCCTGTTCAACCAGGCGGTGCCAAAACCACTCGAGGAAACAAATCCCACGTACTACGTGTATACACAGTTTGACTGCATCTCAGACGACAGTGATATGTATGTCTTCAGTCTAACGGTACTACCGCAGTGACCCAATGGTGATTGCAGTTTTGGGAGATTTTTCATTTCCCGTAGACGTTTGGAAAAGTAAATAAACTGATATCAATATATGTGGCTTTGCAGAAATGATGTTTTGTTTGACCAAAAGAAAACTCCATCTCCGTTGGAGGTTATCTACTTGTGTATGTATTGGCTTCGTACTCCTCCTTAAAACAGGCATTACGCCCCGATTTATAAATTGCCACAACCATACAGAATGCGAACAAGTCACCTACGTCCAGGCGCCAAGAAAAAACCAGAAAAAGAAGGTCCATTGGGGCACAGCACATCAAGCCCAAAGAACAAAAAAAAGAAAAAAAAAAGACGAAGCGCGGAGTAAGGCAGCGCTCCCTCTAGGGCGGCCGGGGGGGGGGGGGGGGGGAGTAGGAGCCACGAAGCGCCGAGCCAACGTCCTGAGAGCCTACAAGATGCCGTCCACGCGCTCCCGGTCCCTCTGTCTAGACAGCGGGGACCACTGCTGAAGGTAGACAAGCAAGGAGAAAACAGAGTCAGAAGCGCGGGGAGGAAAGATCCACTCGATCACCATTTTGTTCCGAACATTCCAAAGTGTCCATGTAATGGCCACAAACACGAACCGGAAAAGGTGGCGCCTCCGTTCGGTGCGGTTTGCCTCTGTCTCTAGGAACTCACCGAGGTCTTGGACCTGCCAAGTAGCCCCCTGAGCTTCTCGGATAAAGTTCCATAAGAACTGAGCGGCAGGGCAAGTGAACATAATGTGGACACACGTCTTCGGTACCCCACATAGTGGACACAACCCATTGCCTGGGCCATTACGTTTCGACACCTCTACCCCCGAAGGGAGACGGTCCCGAAGCAGTTGCCACACGAAAATACACAAGCTCAAGGGAAGGGGGACTTCCACTGGTGAGTCGTCCAAGGTAACTCTAGACCCTGGAAGAGGGTCTGATACGCCGAACTAACCAAGAAGGCTCCCGAGGGAGACTAGCCCCATGTAGCCTTGTCCCTTTCCTCTGATAGGGACAAGGGTAAGGAGCCCCGCAGCCTCAGGAAGTCAGAAGCCTCAGCATCATTAAGGGACCTCCAGAACGGGATGTTCCAGTGGCCCCCTCGGTGCAGCCTCAGCCACTAGCAACGTGGGAGCTGCGCATATGGCGAACATGGCCGGGAATTCCTAACATAGGGGGACCCCCCTGAGACCAGGGGTGAAGCCAAAACAGGACTTCCTGGCCGTTCCCTACTACAAAACGAGCACCCCTGTGAATGAAGTGTTTAATGTCTTGGATGGCCCTCCAAAACTGGGAGCCCTCCCGCCGCTCACAAGCTAACAGCGGGCGGCCCCGAAGGTACTTGGCCTTAATGAGTTGCAGCCACAGGCCTCCATCATCTTAGAATCCTCCACACCCACTTCATTAACAGGGACACATTAAAGCAGCGCGAGTCTAGGACCCCTAAACCCCCAAATATTTTGGGGGTACAAATATCTACCCAATTCACCATATGGTACTTCTGGTTCCCATCTCTAGCTACCCAAAAGAACCTAGACAACTCTTTCGCAAAGTCTACGTGGGTCCCTTCGGGAAGCAGGTATAGGTACATGTGGTACATGGTGAGGCTGGACAGACAGGAGTTGATCAGATAGTCTTGCTCCCCTTGGATGTGAGGTGCGCACACCACAGTTCGGCCTTAGGCCCAACCTTCGCGACCATGGGGGCAAGATCCCTGATCAGCAGAAGGGAGTCTCTCATGGGCATTACCAGATAAGTGATCGGAAAGACCGCCAAACGGCAATTCAAGAGGTTGGCAATACGTTGCCTCTCCTCATCTGGAAAGCCCAGGATCATGACCTCGCTCTTGTCGAAGTTAATCCTGAGTCCTGACATGGATTCAAAGCACAAGAGGAGGAACTTGAGTTTAATGATGTCAAGGTCCGATCCCTGCACCATGATCATAGTATCATCTGCATACTAGAGGTGGGTGACACCACCTCCGGGGATCAGATGACCTATTGAAAGAACATTTCATGTTTTCCTATGTTTTGCGTGTTAGATAACAATACTATGGAGACTATTCATGTGCGCTAAGTGTGCAGGAAGTTTTGAGGGGGGCGGATAATCCGCCCCACCAAGGGCCGGATAATCCGGCCTACCTCATCGCTCAAAGGAAGCCAAGGCGCGTCGCTCGGTACCCGGTCGGATTTTCTCCCAGAAAATCTGAACTGGGGCGGTTTTTCCTCCCTAGGCCGGATAATCCGGGTGTCGCACGGGCCGGATAATCCGACCCCCAGTTTTCGAACAAAAGGAGCCCAGGCGCGTCGCTCGGTATCCGGTCGGATTTTCTCCCGGAAAATCCGAACTGGGGTGGTTTTTCTTCCCCAGGCCAGATAATCCGGCCCTCGCATAGGACCGGATAATCCGGCCCCCAGAAGTTGATCAAGGGCAAGCTCGGCACGACGCTCTGAGAGGGGGCGGATTATCTGCCGGATATTCCGAGTCTGGGGCGGTGTTTTCCCCAGACCGGATAATCTGGCCCTCACTTGGGCTGGATAATCCGGCCGCCAAAGGTTGCCGCGACTGGTTTCTGAAGGGGGTATCAATACCCCGTCTTCCCCAACATTCAGAACTCTTGATTCATTCGAAATTGACCAGACATTGTGCAAGAGCTCTCATTCTCGATCTCCCACTTCAACCACCTGAAGGGCTTGATCTTTGGCGGAATTGAAGGAGGAGAAGTTCATCATCATCATCAAGAATCAAGCGCTTCAACTCTTCTCCATTCACTTGGAGAAATCCCTGATCTAGTATTCTTGTCAATACCTAGATCTTGTTTATTGTATTTGATAAGTTTGTTCTTGTGGCAGCTTGTTGTCATTTCGGGAGCCTCCAAGTTGTTGTGGAGTTGTTGCCCCCTATTCTCCGATGGATCTCGCCACAAAAGGCCTGATCCACCTTCCACTATAGGTACCCTTCGAGGCGGGCACCGGCGCCTTTACACAACTAGCGGTGAGGCCTTTTGTGGCGTGGTGATGTTAGTACCGCCCACCCCTCCAACGCAGACGTACTTCCCTTAACAAGGAAGGAACTGCGGTCAAACAAATCCTGTGTCTCCGCGTGCTTCACTTCGGTTTACCCGTTCCTCTTCCACTCGCTCTTTACTCGCTAGTAGATAGGGTTGCATATAGGGAAATTCCACCTAATAGTTTATCTAGTGAATTTATCCTTTATGCTAAGCCGAAAATTGAAAAAGAATTAAAAATTGGTGTAGCACCTATTCACCCCCCCCTCTAGGTGCCCATACGATCCATTTCAATTGGTATCAGAGCCCCGGCTCTTAATTCGGGCTTAACCGCCTAAGAGTAGTATGGGTACCAAGGATGATGGAAATGAGGCTGTGGATAAGGTCACAATGGATGATCTCAAGTCGTTGGAAACAACCTTGTTGAAATCCTTTGAGGCCAAGATGGAGGAGATGAATCAAATGATTGGTCGCCTTACATCATCCATAGCCCCATCTCCATCCTCCTTTGAGGCTGCCACACCATCATCTAAGGAAAAGGGTAACACCGAATCCAAGGATGATGATGTGGAAGGTGAAAAACTTAATGGTTCCACCTCCAAGAAGGGAAGTGGTAAGGAGGAATATAATGAGGTTCGCCACGTATATTCCCCCGACCCACCTATCCCTCATCCTCATATAAACAATAGGGGTGATCCACCCAAGCTCACTGCATCCTCTTTTAATCAATGGCAATTCCTAATGAAATCTCATGTTTGCAGCTCCTCTATTGAATTGTGGAGGATTATTGAAGAGGGTCTTCATATTGGAGATCAAACCAATCTAACGAGAAGAGAAGTCGTGGATAGCCAGTTGAATGCCACCGCTCTCCACATGATACAGCTGGGTGTGGGTCCCAAGGACATGACACACATTGAACATCTCAACACAGCTAAAGAGGCTTGGGATGCTCTTACGGATCTCTTCGTTGGAAATGAAAGCATGAGAAGAAATAGGTATGACGCCCTTAGTAATGAATCTCAGGGATTCTACATGTTGGATGGTGAAAACCATGAGGACATGTATAGAAGACTCAAGGGCATCACAACAACATTTCGAAAGCATGGGGCCACTCACATTGATGATGTATGGATAAAAAGGAAATATGTGAGTGCCTTAATGCCTTTCGAGCCAACGGACTTGAAGAGCCTGCAAGGTAGACATAACTATCATCAAATGACATCCAACGAAGTCATGCAAGAAATGGCGTCATTCATAGTGGCAGCAAAGAATGCTGAAGATGCCCGTGCACGGGCCATTGGAATGCAAAAGGGTGTCAATGTGGCTCTCAAAGCCAATGTTGTTGAACAAGAGGAAGATGAAGGAGCTTTTGAGGGGGTATCCATGGACTGCCCCGATGAAGTCAAACGTGCTCATGGTGAGTACATGGCATTTTATGCAAGGAACTTTTGGAAGGACCCTGCCAAAGCCAAGTCTGAACTTGAGCGCAAGAACGGGTCAAATGGAAGAAGAGAAAGTGGCCCAAGATTGAGAACTTGCTTCAACTGTGGAGATAGAATGCACTTTGTAGCCGAGTGCCCTTATGAAAATAGAGAAGACAATGGTGGAAGGCTCATTCTTAAAGAGAAATCTAAAGCACCTAAGAAGAAGCCATTTATTAAGAAGAATGGTACTTTCAAGAAGCAACCCAAGATTGTCTTAGTAGCTCAAGAGGAATACTCCTCCGCAAGTGAAGATGAAGAGGATGATGATAGTTCCCGCGAGGTGGCTGCTATAGCCACCACATCGACTCCCTCATCTCTCTTCGACTCGCCGAACGAGAACGCCATCAACAACAACGGCACTTGCCTAATGGCAAGAGGGTCCGAGGTATCAACTTCTAGTTCTTCATTTTCTAAGACTAACATAATTTTGGATATGGATGATCATGATAGTCTTAAAATGAAATAAGAAGTTATTGCCTTGGATACTTTTTTCAATAACCTACAATGTGAGCAAAAACTCCATTTTGATGCTCTTATGAGCCAACTTGCTCAAGCCGAAGATCTTCTTGAAGAAAAGGGCAGAATTGAAAGAGAAGATGCCTTGGAGATAGCTTCTTTGAAGAATGCCTTGGAAGAGGAAGAGGAAGCTCGAGTATCTTTGGAAGAAAGACTCGAATCCCTTGAGAAGTCACAAGAAGAAGCTGTAGCTCAGCTCATTAAAGAACGTGACCATGCTCTTGCCAAGGTAAAGAAACTAAAGAAAGAAAAGATTGACTTTGGGGTTGTTCATGCTAGACTTTTGGAGAAGTTTGATAATCTTGAAAGTGCTCACAAGGCATTGAAGAGTGATCATTCTACTTTAAATGAGTCTCATGACCAGCTCCAAACTCAATTCAAACGGTATGATGTGCCAAGTACCTCCACTTCATCCTCTGGAAAAGAAGACCTTGCAAGAAGTTCTCAACACAAAGGTAAAGGGGTTATTTATGAGATACTACGCAGGCAAAGGACAAACAATAGTAAAGAAGGTCTTCGTTACATACCCAAGACAAAGAGCAAGAAAAACAACAACAAGAAGAAGAAGAGCAAGACTGCTCAACCAAATACTAGCAACATTACCAATGACAAGACTAATTATGATGGTTTTGCAGGGATCAACAATCCTAACTTTAAACTATATTGTGATTATTATGGTGATGTTTATGCTAGTTATGTAGGCCCTTATGATTGTTACATTCCTTGGTCTATTTGGGTTTCCAAGACCCTTGTTACTAACATGAGAGGACCCATTGAAAAATGGGTACCTAAAACCAAGAAGTAATTTTCTTGCAGGGCTATGCTTCCTGTGGTTCTAAATGGGTACTCGATAGCGGGTGCACAAGTCATATGACCTGAAGGAAGGAGATCATCACGGGCCAAACCTTGACCACATAACCGTCTCCTATTGTGACAAGTCAAAACCTGAGGTATTGGGTCTCGGCAAAGTTGTGGTGGCTCACGATATCTCTCTCGTGGACGTCATGCTTGTTGAGACCCTCGGGTACAACTTACTTTCAGTTCGTACCCTTGGTAAGATGGGCTTTGCAGTTTATATTGATGCTGATTTGGTGGTACTCTTGTGGAGCAAGTCTCTAAAAGTTGCTTTCGTGGGATATGTCGAAAACGACCTGTACGTGGTGGAATTTTCGAGGAAAACCACTACAGGCCCGATGTGTCTTTTCGGAAAGGCTGACGCGGGTTGGCTATGGCATCGCCGACTAGCCAACGTCAATATGAGAACTTTGCAAAGTCTCCACAAGGGTGGCCACATTCTTGGGCTAAAAGAAAATGTCTCTTTTGCCAACGATCGTGTTTGCATGGCATGTGTTGAAGGGAAAATGCATGACTCACCTCATCGAAGGAAAACCATTATCTCTTCAAAAAGGATTTTGGAGCTCCTTCATGTGGATCTCTTCGGACCTCTATCTCATGCAAGCCTCGGTGGGAAGATGTATTGTCTAGTGATTGTTGATGATTACTCAAGATACACTTGGGTTTATTTCTTCAAGATGAAGAGTGAAACTCAACAAACTGTCATCGACTTCGCCAACGAGGTTCAACGTCAACACAACGTCCCCATTCTGGCTATAAGATGTGATAACGGCTCTGAGTTCAAGAACTACACCTTAAATGAGTTCCTAAGTGAAGAGGGGATAAGACATCAATATTCCGCTGCGTACACCCCTCAACAAAATGGTGTACCCGAGTGGAAGAATCGAACTCTAATGGATATGGCAAGATCAATGTTAGCCGAATTTAAATCTCCATATAACTTCTGGGCTGAAACAATCTCTACTGCTTGTCATTCATCCAACCGTTTATACCTCCGTAAGATCTTGGACAAGACTCCGTATGAAATACTTACCGGTAACAAGCCAAACATCTCATACCTTCGGGTATTCGGGTGTAAGTGTTTCTTTCTTATTAAAGGAGTTCGTTTATCTAAGTTTGAATCTAAGGCATTAGAAGGTATTTTTGTTAGTTATGGTGCCGAATCCCACACTTATAGAGTCTACAATAAGCTCTCTGGAACTGTTGTAGAGTCTTGTAGTGTGGTGTTGGAGGAAAATAACGGTTCCCGTGCGGAGCAAGTTGGTGTTTGTGATGCAGATGTTGAAATACCCCAAGATGCCATAAGAAGAATGGGCGTGGGATTTTTTCGCCCCATTGAGGAACCCCTTGTGGCGGACCAGGAAGGACAATGCTCTACTCATATAGAGCCCTCATCTACACATACTCAACATGTTCCAACCACGGGGGCAACTTCTACACCATCTCCATCAACTACTGAAGGTCAAGATGTTCCAGAAAGCTCCAGGCCGGATTTTTTGGTTGACACCGGATTATCGTCCACCCCGCTCCAGCTGACCATGTTGCTCCTGGCATTGTTGTGTGGAACAAGGCAAGACTTGTAGCACAAGGTTACTCCCAAGTTGAGGGCATCAACTTCGGCAAGACCTATGCTCAAGTGGCTCGCCTTGAGTCCATCTGTATCCTTCTTGCTTATGCTGCACATAACAATTTTAAGTTGCAGCAAATGGACGTCAAGAGTGCCTTCCTGAACGGTCCTCTACATGAGTTGGTATACGTAAAGCAGCCCCCGGGGTTTGAGGATCCTAACTTTCCGAACCATGTCTACAAATTCGATAAGGCACTCTATGGCCTTAAACAAGCCCCACGTGCGTGGTATGAGCACCTTAAAGAGCTTTTGTTATATCGTGCCTTCGAAGTTGGGCAAATCGATCCCACTCTTTTTACTAAGGTTAAGGGGGAGCTCTTCGTATGCCAACTATATGTAGACAATATCATTTTTGGTTCTACTAATAAATCTTTTAATGATGAATTTTCAAAGCTTATGACTGACAGGTTTGAGATGTCTATGTTGGGGGAATTACGGTTCTTTCTTGGATTCGAGATCAAGCACCTTAGAGAAGGAACCTTTATTAATCAAGCAAAGTACATCCAAGACATTCTCAAGATATTCAAGATGACGGATCTCAATGGTGTCGCCACTCCGATGCAAACAAAATGTCATCTTGAACTTAATCCTCATGGTAAAGACGTGTACCAAAAGGTATACCGGTCCATGATTGGATCTCTTCTTTACCTCTGCGCATCTAGACCCGATATTGTGTTGAGTGTGGGAGTGTGTGCAAGGTATCAAGCAGCTCCTAAACAAAGCCACTTAGTGGCGGTCAAGAGGATCTTTCGATATTTGGTTCATTCCCCTAACTTTGGTCTCTGGTATCCCAAGGGCTCCAATTTCTCTTTATGTGGCTATACTGACTCAGATTGGGCTGGTGATATGGATGATCGGAAGTCCACTTCTGGAGCTTGTCAATTCTTGGGAAGATCTCTTGTATGTTGGTCCTCTAAAAAGCAGAATTGTATATCTCTCTCCACCGCCGAAGCTGAATATGTTGCTGCTGCCAACGCTTGTACTCAATTATTGTGGATGAGGCAAACTTTAAAGGAATACGGTGTCAATTGTGACAAAGTGCCTCTTTTATGTGATAATGAAAGTGCAATCAAAATTGCGTACAATCCTGTTCAGCACACAAGGACGAAGCATATTGAGATTCGGAATCATTTTATTCGAGACCATGTTGCTCGCGGTGATATTGATCTATCTTTTGTGAGCACGAAGAACCAACTTGCGGATATTTTTACCGAGCCACTTGATGAAGCAAGATTCTGCTACTTGAGGAATGAGCTAAATATCATTGATTCCAGGAGCTTGTCTTGATTACCCATGCACTCACTCGTACATCTCAATCCTTCTTTGGTCTAGGTGTGGGCATGGATATAGGGGGAGTGTGGTCCTAACTCATTGGGCTAACCCTCCCCCCATAATTCCAAAAGAAAGATAAATCATTTCTCTTAATATCATTTTGTGATATGTGAGATTATTGATGAGTATTGGTTGTAAACCCAAGATATATCTTCGTGGTGTCACACCATACACTCCAACAAGGTGGCTTCAGCCATCGCCCTCTCCCTTGAGGAGAATTGGATCTTTTTGGATGTTATTTGCTCTCTCATGTTCTTATGGGAATCACACTCAATCTTGGCTTTTATTTGATTTGGACTTTGCAAGTTTGAGTGTCTAGTACCATCTCAGTTTGGCTCTCTTAATCCTAAGCCTTTCCCTACCTCTAAGCCATCTATTCTAGCACACAAGTCCCTTGTACACCTTGTGAGGGTGTTGTTTGGGGATGCGCGGGCCTGGTTCTGTGTATACCAGAATCCCAGATTTCAGGCCGGATAATCCGGCCCAAGTGTAGGCCAGATAATCCGTCCCTGGCGGATTTCATCTTAAAGGGCAGGGCCTGGGGGGGAAGGGCTCATAACGAGCAGCACTTCTCCCCCAGCCCTCTCCTCCTCCCTAGCCGCCGCCTGCCGCCCCTCACCCTCCCTGGAGCCTCTCCGGCCACCGTATTTTCCGGGCCTCCCTGGATCTTCTTCTCCGCGCCTCCAGGTACCTTCTCCTCCACATTCTTCCTCCAATGAGTGAGGGTAACTCCCTCTCTCCCCATCTTTGGCTAGATGTGTAACTTGTTAGGTGGAACGTTGTCTAGAAGGTTGTGTTTTCGCATAGAAACCGTAGTCTTAAAGTTCCTAGGCCTGATCTACTTTTTTTGCATTCAATCTAGGTGAAATCAAAAATTTCTTCCAGGGCCAGATTATCCGCCCCTGGCCAGGCCGGATAATCTGGCCTGACAGATTTGATTCTGGTTCAATTTCACTATGGAGTATGCATTGAGTAGTTTTGTCCTATGAACTTTTTGACTACTTTTTCCATGCTCTCTCCTAGACTTGTGTGTATGCTTATCCCCTTGCCATTGCCCTTATTCTCCTCACAGGTGGTTCCGGTGTTCCCAAGACCTACACGCGCCGTCCTCGCGCCAAATACTTTCGGGACGACGGATGGGGTAACTTAGTGGACGAAGTTGAGTTGAGGAGAAGGAAGAACGAAGAGAAGCGGATGGCAGAACAAGCAAAGAGGACTAGGAAGGGGGTGTCAAAGAGGAAGGGCAAGGAGCCCAAGATCAACTACAGGACTTTGGATGCAGTCTCCTATTCCGCCATCCGTCACCGTGACTTGTTTGCTGAGCTGCTTCGTGATGATGAGCTGGGGGATACTCGTTTTTGGTGTGCAGAATAGAAGGGGATCTATGAAGACATATATGCCAGGCTGAACATTAGGCCTATGCACCCACTGGTACTTGCTGATGCTTTGGAGAAGGCGCATCTTGTGGATGCGATGTATGTTGCTGAGAGGATGGGGCTGCACCATCTTATGTCTCTCCAGTGCTCCTTTGACTCTGAGGTGGTGAAGCAGTTCTTCTCCACTTTGGTGATTTGTGGGGATGAGCATCGCACTATGAAGTGGATGAGTCATGACAGGCCGATGACTGCTGGTTTTCACGTGTTTGCTGAGATTCTGGGGTACTCCTTCCGCAGCAGGGATAGAGCCAGCGGCCACCGCATCATCACTCAGCTGAAGCCCAACAAGGATGTAGCTCTCTCCCCTTGCACTATGGACAATGGAATTGTCGGTACTGTGGCTGGCCTTGCTCCCATCTATGCTGCTTTAGTGGGTCTCTTCCGTGACTCCATTACACCGAGTGGGGGCAACAATGACAGCATCCGTGGTCACCTTGTTCAACTACTTCAATTTTCTCATGAGGTTGCCTCCTGTGAGGACAAGTCAGCGCAGTACAGGCTGGATGTCATGGACTTCATTTACCATGAGCTGTGTGATGCTATGTTCAACCGTCTGTCCATTCCCTATGCACCCTACATTATGATGCTCATTCGTCACCTGCTGCCTGCTGAGGAATTCCACATCGACTCGGTGCACAAGGCCAAGAAGATCTACACCAAGGTTCGGAAGACCTCTCACCCCTCCTCTGCTCCTGAGGGCCTCATGAGGGATGCTCGCAGGCCCCCTGTACCTCCCGTTGCCCTTGAGATCAAGCAGCTGAACTGGTTCCAGTGTCACATTCTCTGCATGGGCATGGACACGCGCAAGGGTCAGTACGAGGCTTACAAGCAGCGCCATGAGTTGGCTCACTCCCAACAGCTCATTCTCCACCATGTGTCCAGCGCTTCGGGTGCTCCTCGAGCTCCTACACCTCCCACTCCATATGCTCGGTGGAACTCTTCCTCCGGGTTGAACTATGGTGAGCTGGAGCGTCACTTGTTCCCCACTACGCCTGCTGCTAATGCTGATGATGAGGAAGGTGACACTGAGGAGCTTGAAGATGAGGATGAGGAAGAGAATGAAGAAGAGGATGAGGACGAGGACTACGAGTGATCCCATGGGGCGCTAGCATCGCTCTTCTTCCTTTTTGGTGTCTCGATGCCAAAGGGGGATAAGTAGTTCTATTAGGTTTTCCGTGGATTTGCATGGGTCGGGCATAAACACTTGCACTTTTCTATTCGTTTTTTTGCTTATGCCCATTTAGCGTTGAACTTTAAATTTGTGATTTGTGGTTGGCTGAGAGTTTATGTGGTTGTCTGGATTATGCTTATGGATCTATCTATTCATATCCTAGTGCTAGAAGCTTATCACGGAAGGCGCGCTCATAATGGTTATTTGGTATTAATTATAACTTATGTCAAGGATGCCTACTCTCTACTTCGGTGGTATGTCTTTATTGCTCATATGTCTATGGAATAGATTCACCTATTTGTGTGCATTTGTATTCCAATGCAAAACTATATTATGCACACATTGAGGGGGAGTCTCTTTCATGGTTATCACTGTTTGTCTTGTGTCTTTCTCCTGCAAATCCTGGTATTGTCATCTAATACCAAAAAGGGGGAGTTTGAAAGAACATTTCATGTTTTCCTATGTTTTGCGTGTTAGATAACAATACTATGGAGACTATTCATGTGCACTAAGTGTGCAGGAAGTTTTGAGGGGGCCGGATAATCTGCCCCACCAAGGGCTGGATAATCCGGCCTACCTCATCGCTCAAAGGAATCCAAGACGCGTCGCTTGGTACCCGGTTGGATATTCTCCCGGAAAATCCGAACTGGGGCGGTTTTTCCTCCCCAGGACGGATAATCCGGGTGTCGCACGGGCAGGATAATCCGGCCCCCAGTTTTCGAACAAAAGGAGCCCAGACACGTCGCTTGGTATCCGGTCGGATTTTCTCCCGGAAAATCCGAACTGGGGCGGTTTTTCTTCCCTAGGCCGGATAATCCAGCCCTCGCATAGGACCGGATAATCCGCCCCCCAGAAGTTGATCAAGGGCAAGCTCGGCGCGACGCTCTGAGAGGGGCGGATTATCTGCCGGATATTCCGAGTCTAGAGCGGTGTTTTCCCCAGACCGGATAATACGACCCTCACTTGGGCCGGATAATCCGGCCCCCAAAGGTTGCAACGGCTGGTTTTTGAAGGGGGTATAAATACCCCTTCTTCCCCAACGTTCAGAACTCTTGATTCATTCGAAATTGACCAGACATTATGCAAGAGCTCTCATTCTCGATCTCCCACTTCAACCACCCGAAGGTCTTGATCTTTGGTGGAATTGAAGGAGGAGAAGTTCATCATCATCATCAAGAATCAAGCGCTTCAACTCCTCTCCATTCACTTGGAGAAATCCCCGATCTAGTATTCTTGTCAATACCTAGATCTTGTTTATTGTATTTGATAAGTTTGTTCTTGTGGCAGCTTGTTGTCATTTTGGGAGCCTCCAAGTTGTTGTGGAGTTGTTGCCCTGCCAGTTGTGTAAAGGCGCTGGTGCCCGCGTCGAAGGGTACCTATAGTGGAAGGTGGATCAGGCCTTTTGTGGCGAGATCCATCGGAGAATAAGGTGAGGCCTTTTGTGGCGTGGTGGTCTTAGTACCGCCCACCCCTCCAACATAGACGTACTTCCCTTAACAAGGAAGGAACTGCGGTTAAACAAATCCTGTGTCTCCGCGTGCTTCACTTCGGTTTACCCGTTTCTCTTCCACTCGCTCTTTACTTGCTAGTAGATAGGGTTGCATATAGGGAAATTCCACCTAATAGTTTATCTAGTGAATTTATCCTTTGTGCTAAGCCGAAAATTGAAAAAGAATTAAAAATTTGTGTAGCACCTATTCACCCCCCTCTAGGTGCCCATACGATCCATTTCACCTATCACACCCGATATGTGGCCAGCGATCTTGGCTTTGTCCAAGATCTCTGCTAGGGCATCTACCGCAGAGTTAAAGAGCAGAGGTGAAATCGGGTCCCCTTACCTAACTCCGCAGGAGGGTCTGAAGTACGGTCCCACTTCCCCATTAACATTGATAGAAGTGCTACCACTCATGACAAACTGCGTAATCCAGCAGATCGCCCTATCATCCAGACCTCCATGCTTGAGGACTTGTCTAAGAAATGCCCAATCCAGCCTATCATAAGCCTTCTGAAAGTCCAGCTTGAGGAACACCCCTTTCTGATGGCGCACCTTCACCTCATGAATGATTTCATGAAGCATGAGTACGCTATCATGAATAAGGCGCCATTTTAGGAAGGCAAACTGTAGAGGATGGGTCAGGCATTTCATGACCAGGGCGAGCCTAATGGCGCAGACCTTTGCAAAAATGCGTTAGATGACATTAATCACCGTGATCGGTCTAAATTGGAGAATATCCGTGGCCCCCACTAGTTTGGGGATCAAGGTAATCATGCCAAAGTTAAGCCTAGACATAACAAGGGTCCCATAGTAGAAATCTTGAAACATCGACATCACAACAGGGCGAAGTTGCTCCCAAAAGGTCTAGAAGAAGACCACTAGCAGCCCGTCCGATCCTGGCTTCGTACTTGGTGTCATCTGTAGCGACCGGAGAACAGGGAGCACTTTGTGTCGGCATGTATCCAAGTGAAGCGGGTAGTCAAGTAGGACTAGTTGTTTACCTAGCATGGATCGCGGCGTACCTTAGGTTATTTCTCCTATTGTTGCATGATGAATAAGAGCATTGTTTGAATTTTACTTCCGTTTTGTTGTTGTTGTGCATCTTTGGTATGTAGAGACCTGACATAAACTTCCTTTTTGGCTTGTGACTTTTGAAATATATAAAACTCCCTTTGCTGAAAAGTGCATCTCTACTACTTATAAAGGAGCGAACATGAGAAGGAATCTACTCCAGTCATGCGATCAGACCCACCACACACATCTTACGGCTTACATTAGCCTCATATTTCTATTGGGTGCACTTAGCAAATAGCTTTGACGGACTGTGCACTCAGCCGGCACAGAAAATACCCCTCCCCACGTACGCAACACCATCATCGCTTATCAAAGCAAGAAAAAAAAGCCTAACAAATGCTGGAAAGAAGGAAACCAAACTTGACTGCTCCATCCATGATCCATCACCTCCCTCCATGGTCTACTTTCCTCTGCCACCTCTCCTGCCCCAGTGTCTCCCTACTGCTTACTCGGACCATCCCACCATCGAATTTGTGGACTGCACCATGCGACGCGATGCTTCATTGGATGCACCACCGTTGACATGAAACAAAGCGCTACAAGCCTACATCTACCGATAAATTTTAGGTCAGCCTTGCTTACTTACTTTTTCCAATACATTCGTGCAAATTGGATCTGTATGTTACATTTTCCAATCTAATCTGAAGTCTGAACTAACTACATATCCCTTGGGTACTTACCAATGTATCTTCTGATTGTCCAATAATGTAGTAGGTGATCTTTGTTGGGGGAGAAAATATACCCAACCCTCCGCCTCCGCTTGCGGTGAACTTTCAAGGATAGCTTCAATCAACAGATATGCAGCGGAAATAAAACAACGAATACATGCACTGGTGACACAAGGATTTACGTGGAAAAACCTCCTCAAGGCGAGGAGGAAAAAAACCACGGCTGTGGAATAACCGGTCCACGCGAGCTTCACTATGATAAACCTCGGTACAGAGTCGTCTCTAGAATATCTAGAGATGTACAACACACTCAGCACGTTGCCAACCGGCAACAACAACAACCACTTGAAGAAAGATTACAGCAAAGCAGAGTATCTCAGCAAACTGCTCTTAAACCGTAGATCCAATCATCACCAAACTTGGTAGAAAAGTAGGCATACGAGTTCCCAACATACATGCCAAATTTCAGCGCAATCGGATATTGTTTGCCTGCCCAATCTGTTCTTCTACGAGAACTGCTCTGTGCTGAAACTACAGCAGTCCGAACTGACAAAACCGCTTCCAAATATGAAGCTACACTAACCCAAATCTCAAACCAGCTAACCAGATTGAAGTACTCAAAGTAAGGAACAAGCTCACCAAGTTTGGAGCCAATCCAACCACTTTTGATCCTCCAAACACCATATTGAAGATATATGGGTCAGAACTTAGAAATCTGGACAGAAATCACCTCTCTTTTTTTCCTCTCTTCTCACTAGGTTGTGGTGTTCTTGTGTGTTCTCTCACTCTCGCACACATCAGCCACGATGGCTTGCTTGCTCAGATCACACTCTGATTGAGTTACTCACACACACAACCACCAAGGGTGGCTAGGGTTTTCTTTTCTACTCCTCTCCCAAGGAGCAACCTCAGCCGTTGGATACAAACATCGATCATAGGTTGAAACGTGTTAGAATTTATGGGATAACAATCTTAATATGAATTTGGATTTGAAAAGTTGATGCGCTATTAGTAAAACCAAGGACAACCGATGTGGATTTAAACCATGGAATGCTCTTCAATTCCATGATGCTATAATGCACAGGATAGACGATTGAATATTTGCTAATTAATTGTTTTGATTATCTCTTTCAAAGACAACAATTCTGAATCACATCTGAACTTCACAACTTGGGAAGAGGATTGTGTCATTGATAATGAGGTTAACTGAAGATCCCTGTAGCATGTAGCACTTTGCTATGCCTAGCCAACATTGTCTGATGTATTTCCTTAAGAAGGAAACCGAAAATATGGTGACGAGAGTTCCTAGAATCACATTGGTTTTAAGAGTTAATAGTGGAACCACCGACAATCTCTTTTTCAGGTTGGCCATGCCATTTGAAGGAGCCTTTCAGGGTGAAGCTCGATGGATTCTGCCCATCTATATTAACGTCACGTCTTGGGTTTCTCCAAACCCGTTCCTCACAAGTGGTATCTCACTGAGGCATAACTTAGCTTGAAGTAAATAAGATGCAAAATTGCTACCTTGTATACTACAATAGAATACATTCTAGTTGTTGGGGATATACTTTCTGATATCCTCACTGTGCCTCATTGACCAGGGTGGCCCACTTCGGTTTAGAGCTTTGCTTCATGGGTGGCCCAGTCAGGGAGAAGAGACGGAGTCCGGTCCAGCTACGTGAAGGCCTAGAAGACATACCGACATAGGCCCATAGTGTTACCTGTAGTTCAAGATGTACTCTGTAACCGACTCTTAGTCATAGCTAGATAGGTCTCCTGTAAACCCTAGGCCGGATATCTATATAAGACGTCCTAGGGAGAGCCTTTAGGGCAACTAGACAATACCCTCACAATAGTCTACAATCTCAACTCGCACAGGCGAAACCCTTGTAACCCATATTCCGGCTCTGTCGTATTACTAGATTGCTAGGAGGAGTAGGATCTGTCCAAAGCTGACGGATTCGAACCTGGGTAAACTTGTGTGCTCACCGTCCCGGAATACTGTACGTCTCACACCCCTCTCTTCCACATGCCTTGAGGACCCCCTCATGGCGTAATTGTCATCAATCCGACGATAGTTGGCACCCATCGTGGGGCAAGTGAGCTTCATATATGCGTTCCGAGCGGAATCTGGAAGAATCGGAATCGGCGAGACTATCGCTGTCGGTCGCATCCTCTACGCCAGTGACGTCCCTCTCATCGGTCTCGACGAGACCTGGATTGCGGCTAGGGAGGCTGTGACTGCTTATACCATCATGTCTTTTGGTCAGATCGATGTTTACATCGGTTTCGCTAAACCTGCCCCACCCACCCTAGCGGTGATGATAGAGGCAGAAGAAAATTCTGGGTCCCCTTTGTCCGCGGAGGCGGCAGAATTCCGGATCTCAGAAATCACTAATGCCACCCAGCCCGCACCCATTGCGGAGATAGTGGAGAAAGCTGAACCTGAAGCAGATCTTGCAGTGCAAGTTGAATCTGGAGTGGATCTCCCTAGCAAGGTCGAATCCCAGATTGATCCACCTACGGAGGTCGAAATCCAGGAAGAGCAAGAAAGCAACTCTGATTCCGGCTCTGATAGTACCGGAACTGATAAACCATCCTGAGATACACGTTGAGGCGCATGATGATGCAAGACACAAACGTGGATGAGATTCTCGAGACCATCAGGTGTTTCGAGGAAGATGACCACGAGAGCCGCAACTACCTCGGATATGTTGGATCCGGATCCGGCTCTACTGATGCTGGAGACAAAAAAGACTCAGTGTTGGAGGCAATCGGAACAAGTGTCGACTTACCGGCATCTTCGGATGATTCCATGACGTCGGCGGATTTCTGGAAGTTCTCCGTGGAATACGAAGAGGAGCTTAACTCCACAACTGTAGAAGAAGGAGAAGCCATGGACGAAGGATCCGGAGAAAACTCTCCTAAAGCGCATGACAACATGGATCTCAGTGATAATCTTGAGGACCAATTGGCCGAAAGTACCGATCAAAGTTTGACTCCGGGAAACAGGCCCAAAGCCGTCTTTGTTGCCGGCACTGCCAAGAAGGCAAAGAAGAAGAACAAGACCCCGACAAAAGAACTTCCGATAGAGGAGGTGATTGCCGAGGAATATGAGGAAGACTCGGATGGATCACTTATCCTAGACGAGCCCAAAGAAGAGTCGATGGATGGACACGTGGTCACCGCAGGTGCGTGTAAACTCATCGATGCTGCATTAACTACACCTATCCATACAGTTGCAGAACTTACTGCTGAAGAACTAGAAGAAAGGGCTTAGGCCCTAGAAGCGCATCGCCAAGTACTCCTGGATGAAGCCAACAACATCCAGGAAGATAAGAAGCGCATGGCAACTGCGGAGAAGTACATCTCTTGGCAGCACCAGAAGACCTAGAAACGCCACACTCATGATGATCAATTTCCGGAAGTTCACAAGGTCCTCTTTGAAGGAGATCTAGGGATGCCTCGACTCGACAGCAAGGGAGATCTGGTGTACCCAACACCAGTGCAAAACACTGTCACATCTCGAGATATCCTGGCAAATAATCTAGGCCCAGAACAGGTTCGATTGGGCATTAAGCTACTCACCAAGGGTCTAGAGCAGCAGAAGCCCGCAAAGTCTAGAAGCGGAAAACTGGTCTCCCAATCCGACCAATGTCGCTCGGATCCGGCCTGGAATGACGTAAGACCCCAAAGGGTTCTGGAAGAACATCATCGTTCTGACCGACGGGAAGACAACTACTCAAGAACCGGATCTTCAGGGTAACACAACAAAACTGCACGTGACTGGCGCAATGTCGCTCCAGCCGCTGAGCAAGAGGGAATTGCTGCACTGTATCCGAGGAATCCTCCCCGGCGAGAGTCGAACAACCGCAGGGAAGAAGACAAAGGGAAACGTCGGGAGGAGGACCGTCAAAGAATGCCACCTCCTAGACCTACAAGCTGTCCGGCTAAGTCCCACCATGGTGGGAGTGACGGACAAAGGAACGGCGGACACCGTGCCAAGACAAGCCGGCAGGGGGCTCATCATAATGAAGACCCTCCCCGGAACCGGAATAGTGACGCTCCGGACGGAGGCCGGTGATCAGCCGGAAACAATCCAGTTGCCCCACCTTCTCCACCAAGTAGCCATCAAAACGGCTCGCAAGGAGAGCGTCGCGGTGGAGGAGGTGGTGGCAGAAGCTGAAGTCTGTCTCCAAGGCACCGCATCCATAGCCGTCAATCAGGATGATGGTCTCTGTCTCCAAGTGACGCGAGACACTGGATTAATTCCAACATAGAGGCGCGACGCTACGAAAATGATGATATATACATGGGCCCAAATGCTTCGTACCGCGTATAAGAGCAACAAAATTCCCGGAAGGATTTGCTATTTCAAGACACATCCAGCCCTATGATGGTGTAGCTCGGCCAAATACTTGGCTTCAGGACTTTTTCCAAGCTTGTTGCATCGCCAAAGGCAGAAACAACATGGTCGTGACCCGGTATCTTCCACTTATGTTGCTGAAGACAACACAATCATGGATCAATGAACTTCCGGAGAACACCATCCACAACTGGTATGACATGCAAAGTGCGTTCTTTCGGAATTTCGAAGGCACATATCGGAGGCCCTGTACGGTAGGAGACTTACATCGTTGCACCCAGAAAGCCGGAGAAACTTAATGAGATTATCTCGGATGATGGATCGACACTAAGAACTCCTTTGAAGGAGTAAATGACTAAACTGCGATTGAAGCTTTCATTGCAGGACTCCCAATTGGTTTACTACATCATTGCTTGAAGCGTGACAAGGTCACTGATCTAGGAGAAATGATAGAAACAACGAGCAAGTATGTAGATGCTGACGACGCACATAGGGATTACTGAACGCCCTAGCTGTGCCACATTCGGCAAAACAACCAAAGAAGCAAGCTCAGAAGCGCAAGTACACCTCGGAAGAAAACCCAACGAGGAAACGACAATGGTTACTGCTACTTTCGGGTCTAGAGGCCGAGGAGGGTGCGGCGGAGGTCGTGGATGCGGTCGTGGGACATCAAGAGTCTAGGGTAGAGGAGACCGGCAATCTGGCAAAACCTACTCTTGGGCCGACATTGCTAATAACCCGTGTGTGCATCACTTAGATGCCAATGGGGGATCATCTCACACAAACGCCGAGTGTCATTTTAACGACGACATCAAGAAAGACGATACTACTGGCTACAGGGCTAAGAGGAAGAAGGGAAAGAAGAATCCCAAAAAAGATAAAGAGACTAGGGAAGATTCCGACATGGAGGAAGCTGATCCTTCAAATCCCAAGCCGGAAGGGAAGAAAATTTCCCAACAAAGAAAGACACTTACATCACCTTCCCCGGATCTCAGCTAGCTAAGGTCAAGAAAGCAGTTCTTCATGAGCTCAACGCAACAGTTCTGGCTATACCCCAATTCCTGGACTGGTCAAAAGTGCCAATCACCTTTGACCGTGCTGATCATCCGCCTAAGTTGCACATGCGAGGAAAATACACCTTAGTCGTCAATACACTCATTGATGGCTATGGTTTCTCCAAGACTCTCATGGACGGTGGTAGAAACATTAATATCTTGTATGTCGAAACGCTACGCCGGATGCGAATCTCGCAGACCCAGGTGAATTACAGCTCTGTGATCTTTCACGGATTTGTCCCAGGAAGATAAGCAAATTCCCTGGGAGAAATCAGACAGAAGCACTTTCCTTCGAAGTGGTCCCGTTCACGAGCGCGTACCACGCTATATTCGAACGTTCGGCTTACTAGGCTTTCATGGCTCGTCTGTGTTACATTTACAATATGATGAAAATTCCAGGTCCCGACGGCGTGATCACCATCAGGGGAGACCCGAAGAAGGCGCGAGAATGCGATGACGAAAATGCCGCCTTTGCTGAAGCCATGCTGCACGCCTAGGAGTACCAGGAGATCAAGAAGACCATAGATCCGTCCGAGATGCCCGCAATGAAGAAGGAGGTGACAAAGACAAATCCGGAGTTCAAGGCATCAAAAGATATGAAGAAAACACCGTTGAAGGATGATGACCCCTCCAAGGTGACCCAGATAGGCGTAGGCCTAGATAGCGCATAGGAAAGCGCGCTCGTCAAGTTCCTCCAAGAAAATCAAGATATCTTTGCATGGCAGCCATCTGACATGACCATAGTACCTAGGAAACTTGCCGAGCACTCTTTAAATGTACACCCGAATGCTAAACCTGTCAAACAGTTCCTACGATGTTTTGGCAATGAAAAGCATAAGGCAATAGCTAAGGAACTAGCCCGGCTTGAGTTAGCCGGATTCATAGAAGATGTCATCCATATTGATTGGTCGGCCAACCCTGTAATGGTCCCTAAAAAGGACACCACTGATTTAAGGATGTGTGTTGATTATACTGCCTTGAACAAGGCTTGTCCCAAAGATTCATTCGCTCTGCCTAGAATTGATCAAGTTATCGATTCTACGGCAGGCTCGGAACTCCTATGTTTTCTCGACGCATATTCCGGCTATCACCAAATTCAGATGAAGGAATCGGATAAAATCAAAACTTCATTCATAACCCCCTTCGAAACCTTCTGTTTCATTACAATGCCTTTTGGGCTAAAAACGCAGGAGCTACGTACCAGCGCACCATGCAGCATTGCCTCCATGACCAAATCGGGCGCAACGTACATGCATATGTGGACGACATTGCGGTGATGTCCAAAAAGAAGGAAACATTAATTTCCGACTTGGAGGAAATGTTCGCCAATCTACGAAAATACAACATAATGCTTAACCCGAAGAAGTGTTTCTTTGGAGTTCCCGCCGGAAAATTGATAGGTTTCATCGTGTCTGAAAGAGGCATAGAGGTGAACCGAGACAAGATCAAGGCTATACTCAATATTTCCAGGACGACTCGCCTGAAGGATGTTCAAAGACTAACTGGTTGCATTGTTGTAGTCAATCGTTTTGTAAGCCGGCTCGGAGAAAGAGACGCACCATTTTACAAGCTCCTGAAAATGACCAAAAAATTCGTTTGGACTGATGAAGCTGAAGCTGCACTACAAGACCTGAAAGAAGTACTCTAAACTGCTCCTATCCTTGCAGCACCGGAACCAAGGGAACCGATGTTGCTCTATCTCACTGCGACAAATAGGGTCGTCATGGTAGTGGAGAGACTAGAGGAAAATCAGGAACACCTGGTGCAACGTCCGACTTACTACCTCAGCGAGGTCCTAACTGAATCAAAGCAGCGGTATCCGCACTATCAAAAGCTAGCTTATGGTGTGTTTTTTGCATCCCGTAAGTTAAGGCACTATTTTCAGGAACACCCAATTACCGTGGTGAGCACAGCTCCCATGATAGATATAATCAACAACAGCCAGGCCACAGGACGCGTCGCAAAATGGGGCAGGGCTTTCAGCTTTCGATATTGAGTATAAACCTTGTACAACAATCAAATCCCAGATCCTTGCTGACTTTGTCGCTGATTGGACAGAGACAACTGAGAATATGATCCTCCCAGAGTCGGAATATTGGACCTTACATTTTGACGGCTCTAAGGCTCGAGGGGGCTCGGGGGCTAGCATGGTGCTCAAATCACCCCAAGGAGACAAACTTTTCTATGAGTTGCAAATTCACTTCACAGCAACAAATAACATTGCCGAGTATGAAGCACTACTGCATGGAATCCGGATTGCTAAGGATATCGGTATCCGACGACTGATGTGTTATGGAGATTCAGATCTTGTTGCTCAGCAAGTGTCAGATATCTGTAATGCAAATAAGCACATGGCAGCATATAAAGCTGTTGTGGATGATCTATCTAAATTGTTTGAAGGGTTTGAGGTTCAACACATCCATCGAGCAGAAAATGAGGAAGCAGATGCATTATCTCGAATAGGCTCTGCACGGAAAAAGATCCCGGATGGTGCTTTTTTGGAGCACCTCAAAGTTCCCTCTATAAAAGGAGTGGACGAGGAATATCCGACCAAATCCGACTCACCTTTAGTAGCAGTTCTGGCTGTGATTCCCAGCTGGACTCAACCCTACCTTGATTACTTGGTAGATGGCAAATTACCCAAAGACAAAGTTCTGAGCCGGCCGATCGTCCGACAAGAAAAAGCCTATACTATAATTAGTGGTGAGCTCTATAAGCGGAGTGTGTCTGGGGTTTTTCAGCGTTGTGTATCTCCGGAAGAAGGAGTGGAAATCTTACGAGAAATCCACGAAGGCGAGTGTGGTCACCACGCTGCAGCCAAACCTTTAGTGGCAAAAGCTTTTCGGCACGGTTTTTTCTGGCTTACAGCCAAGGAAGATGCCGAACGGCTGGTCAAGACGTGCAAAGGCTGCCAAAAGTACGCCAAACAAGCTCATGTTCTGGCAGATCAGCTGCGAACAATACCTATAACATGGCCTTTTGCGGTCTAGGTGCTTGACATGGTAGGACCATTTAAACGGGCTCCAAGTGGATTTACTCACCTCTTAGTGATGGTGGATAAATTGACCAAATGGATTGAGGCTAAACCTGTCACTAGTTGTGATGGAGAAATAGCCAGAAGATTTGTCGATGATGTTATAATCCGATACGGTTATCCGCATATCATTATCACGGACAACGGGAGTAACTTCTCTATGGGAGAGCTTGCCGAATTCTGCAATGAACAAAATATTCGGCTTGACATTGCGTCAGTCGCACATCCGCAGGCTAACGGACAATTCAAAAGAGCAAATGGTTTAGTCCTACAAGTCCTAAAACCAAGACTCGAAGCACCACTAAGACGTGTTGCGGGGGCTTGGGCAGAGGAACTACCCTCTGTAATATGGAGCTTGCGAACAACTCCGAACAGGTCAACCGGATACACACCTTTCTTCTTGGTCTATGGTGCTGAAGCAGTTCTTCCTAGAGATTTGATTCACACTTCTCCTAGAGTTGCCGCGTATATTGAAGAGGATGCCGAGGTTTCTTGACAAAACGATCTCGACTTAGTCGAAGAAGTTGGCGTCATTGCCGAGATGAGGTCAACAGCCTATCACCAGAAGTTACGCAAGTATCATAGACAAAGAGTCTGAAACCAGTCTTTCAACAAGGGCGATTTGGTTCTCCGGCTTATGCAACAAAGAGAGCACAAACTTTCCCCAGTATGGGAAGGGACCTTTTTAGTTTGCCGAGAATTGCACAATGGTTCTTACTATCTAACTGATATGCGGCTAGTCAAAGAAAGACCTGCTACTAAGAGAAGAAAGAGAGCTGGAGGCAGTACAAACTCGGAAGAATTAGACAGACCATGGAATACTGCTCAGCTACGTCCATTTTATTCTTAGTTTATCCTTCTTTGTAATCATATATATGTACATGTTCAATAAGAAATAAAGTGTTGGTTGCCTCAAATTTTCTGAGAAGTTTTCTACCATCTTATTTCCGAATGATCATGTCACAATCGAAAATCCCAAAATACTTGAAAGTACTTGATGCTCATGATTGTTCTGGTTTAGATTTCCGATTTCTAAAATTGATACCTTCGGGTATAAATCTAAATTTTATAGGCTGTACTTTGGTTATTTATCTGATTGCCGGATGCAGGAATTTTCTGAGTAGTGAATTGTTGGTACTGGAAGCCGGCTTTGTTTCCGAGTTTAAACTATTTTAGCAATTGAGCTCTGTTGCTCGGCAAAGTTTCCGTGCTAAAGGTTGGCCGGCTCATGAAAGGGACGAGGCGGAAAGCCAGATAAACGATAAGTGTAGACGAAAAACATAAAGTGCTTATGTAAACATTCTAGGCACGAAAATTATAAAGCCAAAAGTGCTATACAGATAAAATAAAACTTAGCACTAGAAAAAGTATTATACTAATTATTTACACACCCAAATTGTTTTCAGAATAACACATTGTTTTTCTGATACTCTATGATGTAGGGGGAGAGGTAGGAGCTGCCGGTTCACTGGACACATCAGCCTCGCCTTGATATCGCTCCGAGACATTCAAATCCGATGCGGTTTGATCGTCGTCGGAAACTTCTGTCGTTTCTTCGGTAGGCGGAGGAGGCATGGCCACACGTGTGAAGAAGGGAGTCTGGTAGCTGGTGAGATCAGCAACATGGCACCCATATCCGGCACAGGAATCCATGATAGCCTTGATGTCTTGCTCCTGGCCGTCTTCATGCACTTTGCAGTACCCTCTGGTTACTTGCCAGATTTCCATGTTTCCATGGTGGCTCATAACCATGATGAGAGCGTTCTGCGCCACGATTCGCGCAAAGGACATGTTCCAGTCCTGGAAAAGCTATGGCATCTCCTTGGCCTTGTCTCACACTTCAAAGCCGGACATGCTATGCATGTCCGGAACCTTGAGAACTTCACCAATATCCTCAATGGATTGGCGGAAGTCATGAAAAAAATCATCGACTTGTGTAAGCCGGCTGGTGCGAGATTTGGCAGAAGCTGAGGCCAGTAAGTTCAGAGGACCTGCGCATGTAATGAAAAGGAGTTAATAAAAATAAATCCAGACTCTAAAGAGTCAGAAGATGTAGAAAAGTCATAAAGAGGGTAACGTACTTAAGATGACATCGTCGACTTTGGTCTTTTCCTCCCGAAGACTCTGGAGTTCATCCTGGAGTGCCTCGGCAATGTCCTTCTCTCTAAACAAATCATTGCTGAGATCCAAGATTTTCTTGTCTTGCAGCGCAATCTTACGATCACGCTCCTCAGCAGCCATGGAGGAGGATTCGAGCACTTGAGCAATGCTCTTCTCATGATCCGCCTTAAGCTTATCCATCTCTTGGCGGAGGTCTTTGTTTTCCACCTCCAGGGTTCTAAGATTCTCGGCCTCCTCAATCATAGCACATGACTGCTTTACCAGTGCTGTAGTCAAAATAACAACAGTTGAACAAAAATTCGACTATGAAATAAAAAGCAAGGTTTGAGTACTGAAATGATCACCTTCAGCCTCATCCCTGGATACTTTCAATTGAGAATTTTCAAGCCGGAGAACCTTAATCTCTCTTCGCTTGTTACAGATATTCTTCAATAATTCCTCATTATATGAATTAACTTTCTATCAGTCAGAATACCTAGAGTTAGAAGTCTACTAAAGACTCGGGCTAATATTTTTTACTAATATCAGCACGAGCCTTGGGGGTTACACTAGTTCATTCTTTGGCATCCTAAGGAAGCATAAATCAGGATTTGTCTATCCAATTTCATGCTTGGGGGCTAGAGGATATGATATGAATGAAGTAAAACATGAGTTGGAATTTCAACTTACATGTTGTTCATGAGTGAGTTTACTCAAGCTCATGTTCACTTCAGTGGTAACCTTCTCGGCGAGAGTGAGCGGGATGACTGGCGGAGTCTGATGTCTACTCACTTCTATTCTTGTAGTCAGTTGTTGGGCCTCCAAGTGTAGAGGTTTGTAGAACAGCAACAACTTTTCCCTTAAGTGGATCACCCAAGGTTTATCGAACTCAGGGAGGAAGTGGTCAAAGGTATCCCCTCTCAAGCAACCCTGCAATCAAGATACAAGAAGTCTCTTGTGTCCCCAACACACCCAATACACTTTTCAGGTGTATAGGTGCACTAGTTCGGCGAAGAGATAGTTGAATACAAGTGGTATGGATATAAGATAATGGTGCTAGAAAATACTTTGATGGCGTGGAAGAGACTAAAGGCAAACTAAAATAAAGATGGAAGCAAGCAAACATGTAACAGATCTAATTGCAAACGGTGTTTCAATGTTTAGAAACAAGGCCTAGGGATCATACTTTCACTAGTGAACACTCTCATATAAATATATTATCTTCATGATACTACTCTGAACTACTCTCCGGTTGGACACTCTAATCCATGGTAGGGCTATAACAGCCTACCTCAAAGTAAGCCTTTCCCATCTAGATAACCCCACACTGTCACCTTGAGTACTAGATGGTTCCAACAAACACCACAATTTCATAAAGACATCCAACTCCAAATATAACTCATAACAAGTATTTGTAATCTCTAGCCTAAGTGCCACCATGGTGTGCACGCTGTCACTTTCACACACATGGGGAGAGCAGAGATCTATTAAATCACTTGAGTAGCAATGTAGATCTACTTGATTACAAAGCTCATGATCACAATATGATCATGCATAGAGAGAGAGATGAACACATAGCTACCGGTAGAACCCTTAGCCTCGAGGAAGAACTACTCCCTCCTCATCATGGGAATCAGCAATGGTAATGGAGATGGTGGTGGAGATCGATGGAGATGGCTTTCTATCCCCATCCCGGCAGGGTGCCAGAACAGAGACTTTATATCCCCCGAGTCTCCCCTTCGGTGTCGGCGGCGATGTGGAACTTTTTGTGGCTGGAGGCTAGACTATTTAGGGCTTTGCATCGGGAGGCATCTTATAGGCGAAGAGGCAAGGTTGGTGGGTAGCCAGGGGTCCCACACCACCTAGTGGCGTGGCCAGGGTGGACCTGTGCCACCACATGGTGTGTCCGCCCTATGTCCCCTCTCCGTCTTGTCTTCTGGCATCGTGAGTCTTCCGGTAAAATATCAACTTTGGCTCTTGTCCTGTCCAATTCCGAGAATATTCATTTTCTGACTTTTCTGGAACCAAAAATAGCTGAAAACAGGCAACTGGCACTGTGACATCTTGTTAACAGGTTAGTTCCAGAAAATGCATAAAAGTATCTCCAAATGTAGACAAAACATAAGAAAGTAGATACTAAACAATAATGGAACATCAAAAATTATAGATACGTTAGCAACGTATCAACATTCCCAAGCTTAACTCCTGCTCGTCCTCGAGTAGGTAAGTGATAAAAAGAAAGAATAATTTTTGGGGTGACATGCACCATCATAAACTAGATCAAAGTATTTGTTAAACATTGAAAGCTGGGATCAAAGTACTTCAACATAGCATGAAAGATAAAGTTCTAGCAATAAGACATAGAAACTATGTTGCAATATGAAAAGGCACAAACAAAACATTCATGAATAACAATGCTTTGCAAGACGTTTGTTTGTTTCACAAAAAGAAAACATAGAATAGTGGCATTCAGCTTGTCCCTCATAGAGTAGCAAACATAAATGCATAGGACACCTTCAAAGTTCATAAGAGTGACTAGATACAAATAGTTTAAAACAAGCAAGTATCAAAGTTATGCATCAATCAACAAGTCTTGGGACAATGCACATAGAACTAAGAATGGCCACTATGCTCTCAAAGTAGGTGCATAAAGATAGAAGGTGGAGACTCAACATAAAAGTAAAAGAAAGGCCTTCATAGAAGGAAGCAGGGATTCAAGTCTCATAAAGAGCTTCCAAAAATTATGGTACTTATTAGCTTTCAGCTCTCATTGCCCCTATCATAAGCATATTGAAGTGATTAAGGTTAAAGCGAACAAACTATGGAGTATATGCTTGACAAAGTATAAGTTGTAAATCTCATGTCCCTTGAATATGAGGGTCGCTCCTCATGCTACTCAAGTTTAGTTACCGGTAAGTTCTTGTCATAGTAAGTACATGTGTATCATAGAAAACCTCCAACGGGGTACCCCTTGCCCGATGATACGGAAGAATCCCCATATCAAAATGACAAGGCAAGCAGACAATGAGAATTTCAGCAATCTTCTTATTTACCATGGAAAAATGGTGCTTTTTTTCTCTCTTTCATCTTTTCTCATACCTCTTTTTTTCTTTTTCTCTTTTTTTTCTCAATATCTGACTCTTTTTTTATAAGAAGAATGCTTCATAGACAACTCATTATGGGCACGCTGCAGGTTTCCAGGCGTTTCTCTAACACACATACATAACTCCATGGACTTACAAGCTCCCCTTTTATTTCACACCGACGACATCCATAGACAAAAGAGCATGATATCAACTAGGTACAAAGTACAAGTGCAATGTGAAAGCATTCCCCAAGACAACATGGTTCTGCTAATCCCTAACATATAAGTGCAAGCATATACAACATAGACGACACAATGGTTCAAGTTTATTAAGGGCAAGAAAAGTAAAGTGTGCCATCAAGTTCGTGAGAGCTTTAATCACTAATTTTCACATAACAAGTTTAATTTGGAAGGTAGATAAAAACATGAATATACTTGGAATAGCAATTGCTAATAGGTAGGTATGCTGGACTCTTTGGAATAACTTGGTTTAAGGAGTTGGATGCATGAGTGGAACTCGTACTTGGTTATGGAGGCTAGTAAAAGACTAGGGGCGACCAACTAAGAGAGAAATAATGGCCATAATCATGCAGAGCGACAAAACATCATTAATCAAAGCATAAAGTGATATTACAAGTCGAAAACTAGAGGATCATAAAGGCTATGGTGACTTGGGATAGTCATAACATGGTGTGAGCATGCGTCAAGTCAACCCAAATAAAGCATCAAAGGAGAATACCACAATACTATGCTTTAATATGCTAAAACAACGCATGATTCTTCCAAGGCACATTAAGCAATCTCAATTGTTTATAACATGTCATGCTACAACAAAGAATACTAAGAATAAAGCCAAAACAATATCAAGCATGGCATGACAAAGCATAGGACACAGTCAAAAACAAGCTCTTTTTACCACTTAAGCATGAACTTTCCTACTCTTTTCCAATCCAACCAAACTATTTGAAAACCAATGTATGAAAGAGGGGGTCCAACCAATTTATTTAGCAAACTAAGAAAACCAAGCAAACGAAAAACCAAAATGAAAACGAAAAAGAATACGCTCCAAGAATAACACAACTGTGCATGAAACAATAAAAATGAAGTGTTTGGAAGAAACCTAGGATTTTTATTGATGAAGAAGGGGATGCCTTGGGCATCCCCAAGCTTTGACGCTTGTACTTCTTGGATATTTTTTGTTGTGACATGGGGTGGCATCCCCAAGCTTTAGCTTTAGTCGATTCTTCATCTCATTACATCATTCTCTCCATACACCTGAAATTCTTCCTTCATACAAAACTTCACACAATCTTTATTAGCAACATTAGTGCACTCAAGATAATAAGTCTTTAGGTTCAGTTGTAACACCAATAAAACTTCCATTAAAACACAAGCTATGGTAGCACTTCCCTTGAAAAGATCAAATACCCAAAGAGAACCCAAAAAGGAACCAACAAGAAGCAAATGCAAATAATGGCAGAAACCTGTCAAAACAGACCAGCAGGTAAAAACCAATTTTTTCGAAGACCTTCTGTTTCTCAAATCGAAAAGTGTTGTACTAATGAAAGTTAGATAACAACCTGGGGCATAAGCACAAAACTTCACGCCTCAAAAGGACGTACAAAGATTTTACACGAATTTTTATAGTGAAGCACAAAAGTCTGTTTTGGGACAGCAACTTTCCCAAGCATTACTTCTCTCTCGTTAGAGGTTACTCTTGCCACAAAAAGCAAATAAAAAGAATAAGGAGCGGTTATTACAGAGGTAATAACTTCCAAGACTCGAGAAAACTATTGGGTTATCTCCCAAGAAGTACTTTTATTTAACGCCTTTAAGTTAGGCATGATATTTTGAGAAGATGCTCACATATAAAATATAAATTGAATTAAAAGAGAGCATCAAGAAGAAAATTCAAAGCACATTTAAGTCTAACCCACTTCCTAGGCATAATAATCTTGTAAAGAAACAAGTCATGAAAGCACAAAGCAACAAGCATAGGAAAGCAAAACAAGTGCAACTTCAAGACTTTCAACATAAAGAGGGGAAACTTAATATTATTGATATGCATAAAACCATGTTTCCCTCTCTCATAATAACTTTCAGTAGCATCATGAATAAAATTAACAATATAACTATCACATAAAACATTCTTATCATGAGCCACATGCATATAATCATTATTACTCTCCACATAAATATAGTCATTCTTATTAATTATAGTGGGAGCAAATTCAACAAAATAGCTATCATTATTATTCTCATCACCATAATCATCAAATATAGGAGGCATATTGTAGTCATAATTAATTTTATCCTCAATAGTAGGTGGACTGAAACTATGATATTCATCATTGTAATCATCATATATTGGAGGTTTGGTATCATCATAAGCAATAGAATAGCTATCTTCCAAAGCTGGGGAACTAAAAAGATCATTTTCATAAAAACTAGCTTCCCCAAGCTTAGACTTTTCCTAGCATTAGCAATAATGGTGTCCAAAGAATTCATACTAACAATATTTCTATTAGCATGCAAATAAAGTTCCATAGGTTTTTTAATTTTCTCTTCAAACACTTCATGTCCTAACTTAAGATAAATACTATAAAGCTCTCTAATTTTTTTGCTATTTTCCATTAAGCCTAACTAGTGAAAACAAGAAACAAAAAGACAAAATTGCAGAATCCAAAGGAAATAACTTCGAGCACTCACACCGGAGGATGTGAGTACCTTTTACCTTACCTCCCCGGCAACGGTGCTAGAAAATAGCTTGATGTCTACGCACTTCTAGTCTTGTAGACAGTTGTTGGGCCTCCAAGTGTAGAGGTTTGTAGAACAGCAGCAAGTTTCCCTTAAGTCGATTACCCAAGGTTTATCGAACTCAGGGAGGAAGTGGTCAAAGGTATCCCTCTGAAGTAACCCTGCAATCAAGATACAAAAAGTCTCTTATGTCCCCAACACACCCAATACACTTGTCAGGTGTATAGGTGCACTAGTTCAGTGAAGAGATAGTGAAATACAAGTGGTATGGATATAAGACAATGGTGCCAGAAAGTAGCTTGATGGCATGAAAGAGACTAAAGGCAAACTGAAATAAAGATGAAATCAAGCAAACATGTAACAGATATAGTTGCAAATGGTGTTTCAATGCTTAGAAACAAGGCCTAGGGATCATACTTTCACTAGTGAACAATCTCATATAAATATATTATCTTAATGATATTACCCTCAACTACTCTCCGGTTGGACACTCTAATCCATGGTAGAGCTATAACAACACACCTCAAAGTAAGCCTTTCCCATCTAGATAACCCCACACTGTCACCTTGAGCACTAGATGGTTCCAACAAACACCACAATTTCATAAAGTCATCCAACTCCAAATATAACTCATAACAAGTATTTGTAATCTCTAGCCTAAGTGCCACCATGGTGTGCACGCTGTCACTTTCACACACATGGGGAGAGCAGAGATCTATTAAAGCACTTGAGTAGCAAGGTAGATCTACTTGCTTACAAAGCTCATGATCACAATATGATCATGCATAGAGAGAGAGATGAACACATAGCTACCGGTAGAACCCTTAGCCTCGAGGAAGAACTACTCCCTCCTCATCATGGGAATCAGCAACGGTGATGGAGATGGTGGCGGAGATCGATGGAGATGGCTCCGGGGGCACTTCCCTGTCTCAGCAGGGTGCCAAAACAGAGACTTTCTGTCCCCTGAATCTCCCCTTCGGTGTCGGTGGCGCTGCCGAACTTTTTGTGGTTGGAGGTTGGACTATTTTGGGTTTTTGCATCGGGAGGCATCTTATAGGCGAAGAGGCAAGGTCGGTGGGTGGCCAGGGGGCCCACACCACCTGGTGGCGCGGCCAGGGTGGACCCGCACCACCACATGGTGTGGCGGCCCTGTGGCCCCTCTCCGTCTCGTCTTCTGGCTCCGCGAGTCTTCCGGTAAAATATCAACTTTGGCTTTTGTCCCATCCAATTCCGAGAATATTCATTTTCTAACTTTTCTAGAACCAAAAACAGCAGAAAACAGACAACTGGCACTATGGCATCTTGTTAATAGGTTAGTTCCATAAAATGCATAAAAGTATCAATAAACAAATGGATGATGAACCTATGGTTGCAAATGTGAAAGATTTTGTCACTAAATATGTAGAAGAAGGACACACTATCCTTTGTAAGGATACCTCTAATATTGTTTCACAAAGTAGTGTTATGAGAGCTAGTGTTCCTGTGTTTTCTGTTAGAATAAGTGATCATTGCTACGATGGTCCTTGTGATAGTTATATTTTTAAATTTATGCATGATACTGAAATTTACTATGAGAGAGGGAAAAGTGTTCTTATGCATCTAAATAATATCAAGTTTCCTCATTTAATGCTTAAAGTCTTTATGTTGCACTTGTTTTGCCTTCCTATGCTTGCAGCCTCTGGTTTCAACAACTTGTTTGCTTACAAAATTCCCTTGCATAGGAAGTGGGTTAGACTTAAACATGCCTATTTTTTGCTTCTTAATGCTCCCGTTTACTTCAATTCATATTCTTATGTGAGTATCATCAAAATTATCATGCCCATCTTAATGGCTATAAAGAAAGAGCTTTTTGGGAGACAACCCAATTTATTTGTGTTTTCGGTTTGTTTTCGTTTATTCGAGTCATGGAAGTTATTACTTTGGTAATAACCTCCCCTTATCCTTTTTGTTTGGCTTTTGTGTCAAGATCAATCTCTAATGAGAGAGAAGTAATATTTGGGGAAGTTGCTTTCCCGAAACAAATTTTTGTGCTTCACCGTAAAATTTCGTGAGAGATCTCTGTATGTCGGATTGAGCTATAATTTTTTGTGCTTTTGCTCCGGGTTTTTATTTAACTTTCGTTAGTTTTGCACTTTTTGATTTGAGTAGCATAAGATTTTCTAAAAAAATGATCTTTGCTTGCTGGTCTGTTTTGACAGATTTTGACCACTCTTGCATTTGCTTCTTTAAATTGATTTCCTTTTTTTGAATTTTGTTTGGAATTTTGGAAGGAGTTGTTTCAGTAGCTTATATTTTGATGGATTTCAGTTGAAATTGGACCTAAGAGGTTTTATCACTTCACTTATACTAATATTGCTAATGAGAACTGTGTGAAGTTTTGTGTGAAAGAAATTTCTAGGTAAGTGGAGAAAATGGTGTAATAAGGAAGTGGAAGGTTTCGTGAAATATGTGTATGAAGATGAAGATATTAATTTTATTCAAGTGGTGACTCCGGAAGAATCTACTAAATACCAAATTCAGAGACCTGAAGAGTCCGTTTTCGAATAGGTAACAGTTCTAGTAAGGAAAGTTCCGTGAAAAATCGTTCTAGTTATATTTTTGTAGTTTTTATCCAACAAGGAAAGCAACAAAGCGAAAGAGGGACGGAAACGGAGCCTGGGTGGCTCACACCACCCTGTGGCGCGGGCCCACCCCAGGTCGTGCCACAAGGTGGTGTGGCCGCCCCGGACTTCGTCTCTGACCCATTTTCTCCTAGTACCTTCCTTTTGTTGTAAAACTTCGTAATATATAATCCCCCGGATCCCCCGAGGTTCATATATCGTGTTCTCGTTGTGTTTTTGTTTCGATCTGTTTCTTCCAAGAACTATTCTTGAAAGTTAGAAGCACAATGGTGTCCGCTAAGGATAAGGGAAAGGAGCCTATGGAGGAAGATCTCCAAGACCCCGGGTAGGAGAAGGAGATTAAGAGTGAATATGAAGAGGAGGCAAAGGACACCGGCACTACCATTGCAAGCATTGGAGTGGTGGCAAACCCTGCCAGGATTATGTCAACTGGAGGGAAGCCTCCTCGTCACTGTTCAGATCCATGGTCACTTCCTCCACGCACCAAGAATCCTTTCCATACCCTTATCCATGAGTATCAATACCAGACTATACCCAAGGAGAAACTACCCTCCAATTGGGATTTGCCTCGTTCTAGCCATGCAGGAAAAGAAGACTTCAAGGAAGTAGAGTGGGGAAAGAATCGCAAGAGCTGGAATTCACAACCCGACATGATCATGAGACACATTGAGCAAAACTCACATCTGATTCGTAATCTCACCTTTGAGATCAAGGACATGGGGAAACTGATCAAAAAGCTCATCGAGAGAACACCACCACCACCGAAGGAGTAATTCGTCATCAGGTTTTGGCATCCCCTTGGTTTGTTCCAATCTTGGGGCAGTGCCGCGGTATCATATCACTATCTTCTATCTTTTTACCTTTTTAGTAGAGTCATATCATGAATAGAGAAGTTATCATGTAGGATGGTTTGCATTGTGGAAGTGTCGCCTCTCTTGTTAGATATGTATCCCTTAGTGTGAGTTACTGTTTTGGAATATTAATGAGAAGTTCTATCATTTACTCTTTTGCATATCTTATATTAGTTTTCAATTCGTTTTTATATGATTGATCTTGTCGTTAGTATTGGTATCACTTTGGGATCATTGAGTTAATTTAGTTGGTTTTGGCAAACCTGGCCTGGTCAGTAGCAACACTATTTTTGAGAGTTGAGTGAAAAAATTAAAAGTACTCTTAAAGAAATATAATTTCATCATCTTTCTTTCTTGATTTTCTCACAATCTTAGTATTCTCTAGTTAGGATCTTTTGTGCTTCCAAGGAAGATTGCATGTTTGTTTTTATCACTTGTATGTTTGTTTGTTTCCTTCAACTCTTATACTTGCTACCTAGCCTTGCTAGCCAAAAACCTGTACTGAGAGGGAATTCTTCTCGTGCATCAATTCCTTAAGCCAAAAACCTATTCCATTTGCGTCCACCATACCTATCTATTAGCACTATTGCTATTCCAAGTAAATTCATGTTTTTATCTACCTTCCAAATTAAACTTGTTATGTGAAAATTAGTGATTAAAGCTCTCACGAAGTTGATGGCACACTTTACTTTCTTGCATCTAATAAACTTGAACCATTGTGCCCATCTATGTCGCGTATATGCTTGCACTTTGTAAGTTTTGAATTAGTAGAACCATGGGGAACACTTTCACCATTGCACTGGTACTTTGTACCTAGTTGATATCATGTTCTTTTGTCTATGGATGTCGTCGGTCTGAAATGAAAGGGGATCTTGTAAGTCCATGGAGTTATGTATGTGTGTTAGAGAAACGCCTAGGCCGCCGGTCTAATCCATGTTGTCATGGTGGGAACCTGCAGCGTAACCATAATGAGCATCTATGAAGCATTCTTCTTATAAAAAAAGAAAAGAGATCGAGAAAAAGAGAAAAAGAAAAATAGAGATGAGAAAAGAGAAAGAGAGAAAAAAGCACCATATTCCCATGGTAAATAAGAAGATTGCTGAGATGCTTGTTGTCTGCCTGCCTTGTCATTTTGATATGGGGCAAGGGGTACCGCATTGGCGGTTCTCTATGATACACACGTACTTATTATGACAAGAACTTACCGGTGACTAAACTTGAGTAGCATGAGGAGCGACACTCGTATTCAAGGGACATGAGATTTTCAACTTACAACTTGTCAAGCATATCCTCATATTTGATCACTTTAACCTTAATCACCTAAAGATGCCTATGATAGGGGCAATGAGAGCTGAAAGCTAATAAGTACCATAATTTTTGGGAGCTCTTTATGAAACTTGAAATCCCTGCTTCCCTCTGTGAAGGGCCTTTCTTTTACTTTTCAGTTCAGTCAGTAAACCTATTCCCTTATATCTCAACAAGTATTTTGAGTTGTTGTGTTTCATTCATTCGTATGGTGATTTGTTCAATCATGTTTCTTATGTTCCTTGTTTTGCACATTGCTCTTATCTTGGTGTCTGCTACTTTGAAAGCTATCATTGAAAATCAGTTATTTGTGAACTCCTACAAATTGTCACCTATTCTTTGACCAAGAGCTAAGTTTGCCATTACCAATTATGATTTACTTTATGTATGTTGTGTTTCCTTTACCTATTGCAAGTTAAGTTATATAATGGTGAGTTGTCTACTATTATGATCTATGTATTGATGAATGTGATGCTTCCTGTCCGTATTCTTTGATCGACTCTTCACTCCATAAACCTGAGGCCATGTTTATTGAGCTCAGTTTCGCTTGGGGACAAGCGAAGTCTAAGCTTGGGGGAGTTGATACGTCCATTTTGCATCACTGTTCTATATCATAATTTACTGTTATTCATTGATATATTTCATATTAAGAGATGATACTTATGTAATTTCATCTGTTTTTGCATGGTTGATGACTTTTGGAGCATGGACCGCTGCAGTCAGGATTCTGATGGAAAAGGTGTTGTTTGGAGGCAAAATTTGCGAACATCGGAAAATCCGGGAAAATACATGGAAAATCCTATTTTTCTAGAAGACGAAGAAAGCCAGAAGGGGAAGTGGAGATGGGCCACAGGGGGGCCACACCACCCCCTGGCGCGGGTCTCCCTAGGCCGCGCCACCAAGTGGTGTGGCTGCCCTGGTCCACCTCCAGCTCTCCCCTCTGGCGTATATTATCTCCACGTAACCCTAATACATGGAGGGCGACCATAGAAAGATTCTGCCGCCTCTCTGGGGCGGAAAACACCAAGAGAGAAAGATCTCTCCAGTAGACAGAATTCTGCCGGGGGAATTCCTTCCCGGAGAGGGGAGATCATCGCCATCAACACCACCATCAAGCTGGACTTCATCGGGATCATTATCATCATCACCACCATCATCTCCATCATCACCATCATCACCACCATCATCTCCATCATCACCATCATCACCACCATCATCTCGCTATAACAATTGGGTTGAATCTTGCATAGTTCTTAGGGGAAACTTTCCTGGTGTTGATTACTCTTTGTAGTTGATGCTATTAAGTGAACCATTGAATTATTGTTTATGTTCAGATTGTTTCACATCATTATTTCATCTCTGATCATGATCCATATGATGTCTTGTGAGTAGTTCGTTTTGTTCTTGAGGACATGGGAGAAGTCATGTTGTTAGTAGTGGAATTGTGTTGTGAAAGATTCAATATTTTGATATTTAAGTTGTGGTGTACTTCTTCTAGTGGTGTCATGTGAACGTCGACTACATGACACTTCACCTATATGGGCCTAGGGGAAATGCATTGTGTATTTGGCTACTAATCATGGGGGTTGCCGGAGTGACAGAAACCTGAACCCCCGTTAGGAAACCATTGCACAAGGGACATCAGGGTCTTAGAGTTTAAAGCTGTGGTTAGGTTTCTACCTTAATTACTTTCTTGTACTTGCGGATGCTTGCAAGGGGTATAATCACAAGTATGTATTAGTCCTAGGAAGGTCGATACATTAGCACAGGTTCACCCACACAACACTTAGCAAGCTAAAGAAGATTAATCAACTATATGAAGCGAAAGCACTTGACGGAATTCCCATGTGTCCTCGAGAACGTTTGGTCATCTTAAGTAATACAACTGGTTTATCCTAAAGAAAGGATTGGGCCACTTTCTGCATTTATTCTTATTGTCTTTTACTTACTCGTACTTTATTTACCTTCATTATCAAAAACCCCCTAAAAATCCGTTTCCTAAGTATTTGCAGAGAATTCCTGATCCATACCACTAGCCAGCACCTTCTGCTCCTCGTTGAGTTCGACACTCTTACTTATCGAAAATACTACGATACACCCCCGATACTTGTGGGTCATCAGGCACCCATCGAGGGGTCATAATCAATATGTCAGAAACCACCAAGAGTTTTGACGATAGTTTCAACTTCTTGATAAGATTTTGCATCCTGACTATTTAACATAATTAGGTCAAACTTGAGCTACAAGCAAGTAAGCGCAATAGATTTCTCTTGAATTAAATTTATTTTCCAGGGTAGATGGGTGCATCTTCTTGTAGTAAACAATGCTGTCAGTGTGAGTTTCCAACTATCGGGAAAGAACATTCTCAATTTTTCGAGTGATATCGAGATTATTCTCTCCTATAAAGGAAGTCCGAATAATATGGATCTGAATGCCACAAGCCAAGTTTTCACACATATATAGTGGACGAACATATTGTACTTATGAATTCCCGTGTTTTATGAGTTATCAAATTCCTATAGCTTATCGCTCTACCCACTTGAATGACTTTATATGTCAATTAATCAAAATTAGGTCAAATTTGAACTATATAGTACGAGTTTTGTAGGTTGCTCTGAAATTTATATGAAAAAGCTTTTGGAGGTACCCATCGGGGGGTCACAATCAATATATGAGAAACAACCAAGAGTTTTGACAACTGGTTTGACTTTATGCTAAGATTTTGCATCATGACACTATTTAACGAAATTGGGTCAAACTTGAGCTACAAAGTAAGCACGATAGATTCCTCTTGAAATATATGACTTTTCAGAGGTAGATGGGTGCATTTTCTTGTAGTAAATAGTGTCGTCGGTGTGATTTTCCAACTATTAGGAAAGAACATTCAGTTCTCAATTTTTGAGTGATAACGAGCGAGGTTGTTCTTTTCAATAAAGAAATGTCCGAAGAATATTGGATATGAATGCCAGAAGCCAAGTTTACCAACATATATAGTGGACCAACATGTTGTACCTATGATTCCCATGTTTTATGAGTTTTCAAACTTCCTAGCTAACTCTGCCCATTTGACCGAATAACTTTATGTCCATTTATCGAAATTAGGTCAAATTTGAAACTTCAAGTACATTATAGGTTGCTTTGAAAGTTTTACAAAAAAACTTTTGTAGGTACCCATCACCGGGTCACAATTAATATATCATAAAACACCGACAGTTTTGACGATATGTTCAACTTCTTGCTAAGATTTTTCATCTTGACAATTTAACGAAATTAAGTCAAACCTGAGCTACAAGTAATTAAGCGCGATAGATTGTTCTTGAAATTAAATGTATTTTCATAGGTAGATCGGTGCATCTTGTTGTAGTAAACAATGTCGTTAATGTGATTTTCCAAGTATTAGGAAAGAACATTCAATTCTACATTTTGCGAGTGATGACGAGCGAGGTTGTTCTTTTCTGTAAAGAAATTTGCGAAGAATATTGGATCTAAATGCCAGAAGCCAAGTTTACTGACATATATAGTGGACCAACATGTTGTACAAACGATTCCCATGTTTTATTTATGAGTTTTCAAACTTCCTAGCTAACTCTGCCCATTTGACCAAATGACTTTATGTCGATTTATCGAAATTAGGTCAACTTTGAAACTACAAGTAAATTGTAGGTTGCTTTGAAAGTTTTACAAAAAATCTTTTGGAGGTACCCATCGAGGGGTCACAATTAATATATCATAAAACACCAAGAGTTTTGACTATAGGTTCAACTTCTTGCTAAGATTTTGCATCTTGACAATTTAACGAAATTAGGTCAAACTTGAGCTACAAGTAAGCGCGATAGATTGCTCTTGAATTAAATGTATTTTTAGAGGTAGATCGGTGCATCTTATTGTACTAAACAATGTTTTCAGTGTGAGTTTCCAACTATCAGGAAATAACATTCGATTTATATTTTTCGAGTGAAGACGAGCGAGGCTAGTTGTTCTTTTCCATAAAGAGAAGTCCAAAGAATATTGGATGTGGATGCCACAAGCCAATTTGACAAACATATATAGTGGATCAACAACATGTTGTACTTGCAATTCCCATGTTTTATGAGTTTTCAAGCTTCCTAGCTAACCCCGCCCATTTGAATGACTTTATGTCAATATTTCGGAATTAGATCAAATTTGTAACTACAAGTAAATTGTAGATTTTGCTTTGATAGATTTACGAAAAAGATTTTGGAGTTACCCATCGAGGGGTCAAAATTAATATATCAGAAACCAGCGAGAGTTTAGTTGATAGGTTGAACTTCTTGCTAAGACTTTGCATCTTGACAATTTAATGAAATTAGGTCAAACTTGAGCTAGCTACAAGTAAACACCATAGATTGCTCTTGAATTAAATGTCTTTTCATAGGTAGATCATTGGTGCATCTTCTTTTAGTAAACAGTGTTATCGGTGTGAGTTTCCAACTATCAAGAAAGAACATTCAATTCTACATTTTTCGAGTAAAGAATACGAGCGAGGTTGTTCTTTTTCCTAAAGAAAAGTCCGAAAAATATTGGATCTGAATTCCACAAGCCAAGTTTACATACATATATATTGGACCAACATGTTGTACCAACGATTCCCATGTTTTATGAGTTTTCAAACTTCCCAGCTAACTATTTCCATTAGAATGACTTTATGTCGATTTATCGAAATTAGGTCAAATTTGAAACTACAAGTACTAGTAAATTGCATGTGCCCTGCATGTGAGACTCAGATAACAGACATCTAGAATATCATCACTATATAAAATTATTATATGTAAAGCAGGAAAAATATAATAGGTATCAACTACTACAAGTTGAAGGAAATATGCCCTAGAGGCAATCATAGATATGATTGTATTTCATGTGTATCCATGAGTTATTATAATGTTCCTTGAATATCCATATACCAGGAAACTTGTATTGATTGGCAATTATGTGAATTGTTTGTGAAACTCTTTACTTGTATGGTTATCTAATAATTGTCCCTAGTCGGAGTTCATGCGAGGACACACGTGAATATTAGACTAGCACATCGATTGGTTAATGACTATGTTTCGCAAGTCATTGACATAGAGATGTCAAACCAATGATGTGGACACATGTTATGAACATGGGGTTGGACTGACCCAACATGAGACTAGCAATAATACTTGCAGCTCTCTCTACACATCGTGTACGTTTTGTCCTTAGACCTGAGATTGTCGCATGTACTTGAGATGTGGATCGACCTACTTTGGGGCTATCAAACACTACTCCGTAACTGGATAGTTATAAAGGTAGCTTTCGGGTTTGTCCTGATACATGCTGCAAGGCATCGGTCAATCAAGATGGGATTTTCCCCTCTCTACTTGAGAGAGATATCTCTGGGCCCCTCGAGTGATCGGATCCAGAAATGCATGGCCGTGCTACATATGGTTAAGAGTTAACCTAGTAAAGGGATTCTGAATCACAGTATCGAGAAAGAGAGGTCAGCCTAGAGCTAGACCAAATATCGTGAGGCAAAGGGAAAGACATGTACTCAACCTTGTGATGGTTCGTCCGAATGATCTTTATATGCGTTTAGGAGTTGGCACGTCTTGCTAGAGGCCGCTACCAACTATTGACGGAGTAAGTGTACTCGCGTCATGTCTATACGTGTATGAACCTATAGGGTCACACACTTTAGGGGCTGGAAGCCTAATGAGGATTGGATCCGAATTAGACCAGGCTTAGGCTGCTAATGGGCTGCTAATGTAGAAGCCCACCAGGGATGCCTATATAAGAGGGAGTGAGGCGAGCTGAAAAGGAGAGAGCATTCCACCCAGCCGCCACTCCTCTTCCGCCTGTGTTGCACGCGCAGACCTAGCAGTCTGGCGTGTGACGGCTTCCACTCCGGACGTGTGGATACCTCGGAGGTGCTGCATCTGTAGAACTTGGACGAGCCGCGCAAAGGGGAGCTGCTCATGGGACGAGGACGAGGAGGAGACGTAGAACATCTACACTGCCGCAACGTGCTTCATCGAGTTCCGCACCTGCGCGTCTAGCGGTAATCCCGTGATCTATGACAATAGTATTCCTGGTTGACGCGGTAGATAATTTTGATTTTACGCTAGTGTAGCCTACCCGTTACCCTACACAAGTAAACTATGTAGGTTGCTTTGAAAGTTTTACGAAAAAGCTCTTAGAGGTACCCATCAGAGGGGTGCGGGGGAGGGGGTCAATTAATATACTATCAGAAACCACAGAGAGTTCTAACAAAAAGTTCATCTTCTTGCTAAGATTTTGCGTCTTGACAGTTTAATGACATGAGGTCAAACTTGAGCTACAACTAAGTGCGATAGATTGCTCTTGAATTTAATGAAATTAGATCAAACTTGAACTACAAGTAATAAATTGTAGGTTGCTTTGAAAGTTTTATGAAAAAAAGCTTTTGGGGGTACCCATCAAGCGATTAATTAATATATTAGAAACCACATAGAGTTTTGACGAGTGGTTTGACTTCTATCTAAGATTTTGCATCATGAAAATTTTGAACACATTTTGAAAACAATCACATGGAATAGGGAGATAGGGGAAATGATTTCTATTCTCTATGGGCAACCCACAAGCTTGAGGTGCACCTTATTAGGCTTAAAGATAGAAACTCTATTTTCTCCACAATGTATATGGTGAACCTTAGCGGATGCCACATACTAGGCCTTAAGGTGTGCGTTTGTACACATTGCTGATGCCCTTATTAGGGAAAAAGCAAATAGTACCCCCTCGATCCAAATTAGTGTTCTCACATTTGTGTAGATTCGGATGTATCTAGTCATGTTTTAGGGAGTACTAGTATATTAGTACTAGTACACTAGTATAGTACTCATTTCTTTGCTTAGACATATGATCACCTCTGTCCACGCGTTGTACACGCTGAGAGAATAAAACGTAGGCAGGGTAAAAGTGGGCAACAACAAAGAGGACTTGAAGGCAGTTCGATGTCAGAGGAAAGTTATGATGGGTTCCTGACATGAGGTATTCCTGCAGCCACTCTACCAGCAGTAAATTTCAGGACCTATGGACACAAAACAAATTGTGTGTTTTCTCTCTCCTTTGCTGCCTCTCACCATCCATCCTCCCTCTCTCCTACCCTTTCCCCTCGCGCACCGGCACGACTGATCTCTCCCTAGTCCACAGCTTGGTGATGCGCATGTGTGCCTTGGTACGGTGGCTCTGTGTCTCTGGCGTGTCTGGCATCCGCGTTGGTGTGGAGTAGGGACGAGGAGTACATAGGAAGGAAACCACTTTGGTCCTTGGCAGCAAATGTTTTTCAAACTTTTCCAGTTTTCGAAATTTTCACTTGCTTCCCAAACATCGGAGGGAAGGTTACTCAAAAGATCGGCCATTCGCAGTACTTCTTATCTTATCTTTATCTTGTCTTATCTCTTACAATACCATAACATACCACTGTATAGTGTACGGATAACTTCGAACATTAACCGTTGGATCAAGACCGGCAAATCCAAACGTTGCTAACCGTTTGATCTTCTTTTCCATTCTTAGCATTTACAAAGATTCTACTGATAGTATTTAGCACGATGAACGCTAGTATGCGCAAACCTCAAAACACACACTTCATTGCTCAGTTTCAGGGTCCTTGTGCTAAATGCATGGACTTGGGTGCAATTTTCATTTTTATGAGGTCCTTGATGTAACTTGTACTTCCACCGACCGTGTTAACTCTCAAGCACCTCGCTCCAACGAGACCTACCATAGTTAAAAGAAAATGCAACCGCCCCAATTATCAATCAAACTAGACCATAGTTTCTTATACGTAATACCCAAGTTTTTAGTACTAGGATTTTTCAAGCTTCCTAGCTAACTTTGCATACTTCAGTGACTTCTTGTCAGTTAACGAAATTAGGTCAAACTTGAGTTACAAATAAGCACGATAGATTGCTCTTGAATTAATTGTATTTTCGGAGGTAGATGGGTGCGTCTTCTTGTAGTAAACAATGTCGTCAGTGTCAGTTTCCAACTATCAGGAAATAAAATTCTCAGTTTTCCATGTGATGACAAGATGGTTCTTTTCTGTAAAGAAAGATCGAAGAATATGGATCTCAATGCCATAAGACAAGCTTCTAGACATATTAAGTGGACCAACATGTTTTACTTATGATTCCCATATGTTTTTTGAGTTTTCAAACTCCCTAACTAATTAACTCCGCCCACTTGAATGACTACATGTCGATTTATCGAAATTAGGTAAAACTTGAACTACAACTAAATTGTAGGTTGCTCTGAAAGTTTTACTAAAAAGCTTTTGTAGGTACTGTAACGATCGGGGGGGTGTCACAATCAATATATGAGAAACAACCAAGAGTTTTGACAATAGGTTGACTTCTTGCTAAGATTTTGCATTGCATGACACTATTTAACGAAATTGGGTCAAACATGAGCTACAAGTAAGTGCGATAGGTTGCTGTTGAAAGATATGACTTTTCAGAGAGGTAGATGCATGGGTGCATTTTCTTGTAGTAAACAGTGTCGTCGGTACGGTGTGATTATCCAACTATATTAGGAAATAATATTCAATTATTCTCAATTTTCTGAGTGATGACTGATACGTTGCAAACATATCTATAATTTTTGATGTTCCATGCTTGTTTTATATCTACTTTCGTATGTTTTGTCCACACTTTGGAGTATTTCTACACATTTTCTAGAACTAACCTATTAACAAGATGCCACAGTGCCAGTTGCTAGAAAATCCAGAAAATGAATATTCTCATAATTGGACGGGACAAAAGCCAAAGTCAATATTTCACCGAGGGGAACACGGATCTAAAAGACGAGACGGAGAAGGGCCTCGAGGGGGCCACACCCCCTGGCCGCGCGGCATGGCCTGGCCCACGCCTAGGGGGTGCAGCCGCCTCGGGCACCCCCTCGGCCTCCCCTTTCTCCTATAAGAAGCCTCTGATACAGAAACCCTAAGTACCCAATCAAAATTCCACGAAAGAGTCTGTAGCCGCCGTCATCTCCATCCCTAGGTCGGGAGGGATCTTAAGCTCTTCCCGGCACCCTGCCTGAGGGGAGAGCTCACCCTGGAGGCCATCTTCATCACCATGCCTGCCTCCGGTGTGATGCGTGGGTAGTTCATCCCTAGACTACGGGTTCATGTAGTAGCTAGATGGTTGGTTCTTCTCCTTTGTGCTACCATGTTTAGATCTTGTGAGCTCCGTTCATGATCAAGATCACCTATTTGTAATCTTAGATGTTGTGTTTGCGGCGATCCGATGGATATTGAGATGCTATTTCAGATTGATTATTCATTCTATCATGTCTTTGTTATTTGTGATCTTGCATGCTCTCCGTTGTTAGCAGCTATCTTGGCCGAGTACATGCTAGCAACTCCAAGAGGGAGTATTTATGCTCGATAGTGGGTTCATGACTCTAGGAATCTGGGGAAGTGACAAAAATCTCTAAGGTACTAGATGTGCTATTTCTACTAGGGAGAAAACAACAATCCTTTGTTCATAGAACAATCGTATTGTTTACTTTACACACTTTGCTTAATGCAAGTATCTGTTTCTTGCAACTTAATACTGGAGGGTGTTCGGATGATAACCTGAAGGTGGATTATTAGTCATAGATGCAGTTGGATTACGGTCTATGTATAATGTTGTAATGCCCAATCAAATCTCATAGGAGTCAAGATGATTAGTATATGCATGTATGCTTTCTTGATGTTTGTCAATTGCCCCGCTATAATTTGTTCACCCAACATGTCATCTATCTTAAGGAGAATCACCACTAGTGAACTATGGACCCCAGTCCATTCTTTTACCATGAATCTACAATCTATTTATTGTTTTATGTTTACTTTATGCAAGCAATTACTATCTTCCACACAATACGTTTAATCCTTTGTTTTCAGCAAAACCGGTGAGATTGACAACCTCACTTTAAGTTGGGGGCAAAGTTCTGTGGTTGTGTTGTGCAGGATTCCAAGTTGGAAACAACACCTTGGAGGTGTTTCCTTGTTCCTACTGGTTCGATAACCTTGGTTTCATAACTAAGGCAAAACTTGCTGATGTGCTCATCATACCTTCCTCTTGGGGTTCTCCAATGAGCTCGAATATATTTTGAGCCATCAAGCTCTCTTTTTGGCACCGTTGCCGGGGAGTCAAGGACATCTTCATAAGGGGAGTCCCTCATAACCAATCTCTTTACCTTGTTTTTTTGTTTTGCTTAGTTTATTTTGATTTGTTTGCTTGTTTCTTTTTATAAAAAATACGAAAAAATTAGTTCCTACTATAGTTGTTATTTTTATTGGTCTGTTATTGTCTTGCTTTATCATGCTTTTTATCAATGGTTGGTTTCTTTGAAACTGGATCTTATTGGCAAGGTGGGTTCACGTAAGAACAAAAATATTATTATAAGGAACACCGCTTGTCACAAAAAGGGAAGCACTTACGGGATCAAATTTATAAATTGTATACCATTGCTAGAAATGTGTGCTCTACTTATAATGTTACTTATTTCTTTGATAAATCTTGTTGCTGTAGGAGGTATAAACACCTCCCTTTTCAATGTGAGTATAATGATGATGTTACCATATCTTCTTATGTTAAGGGAAATTATGACTTTTATGATGTGGAACAAATTGAAGAATTTATTGCTTGGAAGGGTGAATTCGAACTTGCTTATTTGCTTGAAAATACTGATGATGCACCTTACAAATATGAGGTTTATGATATACTTAAAATTTTCTTTGATAATTACAAGGTAGAGAATGGATATATTCTGGAATATCTTAATAGATGTTCTCCACCAACGGAAGAGACTAATGCCTTGCAGGAGCCTATGGAAGAAATTGCTGAAACTAGAAGCTCATTTGATGAAAAAGAGGAGAAGAGTGATGATCAAGCGAAGGAAGAATGGATCTACCCATTCCTACCTTCTAATGAGAGTAACTCTTTACCCATTACATTAATTGATTGTCCTCCATGCTTACAAAAGGAGGATGAATGTTATGTTCCTATGGATTCTTTTTTTTTATATAATAAAGCTCTTGATGATGGTCCTATATTGGTTGATAATATTAATTATACTACTATTGAAAATGAGATTGATGAGTCATCTTGTTATAAAATTGTTAAAAGTGGATCTGAAGGTTTTAATCCCACTATTTTTCAGCTTGATAAAAATTATGTGTTTGTAGACCGTGAAAAGCATGCTTTATGTGATAGTTACATTGTTGAGTTTATTCATGAGGGTACTGAAAATTATTATGAGAGAGGAAAATATGGTTGTAAAAGTTTTCATGGTACTGAAACACCTCTCTATTTGTTGAAAGTTTTGAAGTTACTCTCATTTTATCTTCCTATGCCTGTCACTTTGTTCTTTGAGAATTTATTTGCGTATAAGACTCCTATGCATAGGAAGTGGGTTAGACTTAAATGTGTTTTGAATTTTCTTCTTGATGCTCTCTTTTACTTCAATTCATATTTCTTATGTGAGCATCATCGAAATTCTTATGCCTAGCTCAAAGGCGTTAAAGAAAATCACTTATTGGGAGATAACCCAAATTTCGTAGGAACCTTTTTGTTGAGTCTTGGAAGTTATTACTTTTGTAATAACCGCTCCTTATCATTTTTGTGTGATTTTTGTGCCAAGAGTAACCTCTAATGAGAGAGAAGTAATGCTTGGGAAAGTTGCTGTCCCGAAACATATTTTTGTGCTTTGCTGTAAAAATTCGTTAAAAAAACTCTGTACTTTAGTTTGAGCTGTAATTTTTTTTGCTTCTGCCCCAGGTTGTTATCCAACTTTCGTTATTTCAACACTATTCAATTTGAGGAATAGAAGGTCTTCTAAAAAAATTGGTTTTTACCTACTGGTCTGTTTTGACAGATTTCTGCCATTATTTGCATTTGCCTCGTAATCTCTTTCTCTTTGAGTTATATTTGATCATTTGAACTTTTTAAAGGAAGTGCTACAGTAGCTTGTGTTTTAATGGAAGTTTTACTTGTGTTGAAACTGAACCAAAATACTTATTATCTTGAGTACACTAATGTTGCTAATGAAGATTGTGTGAAGTTTTGTATGAAGGAAAAAATTTAGGTGTAAGGGAAGAATGATGTAATGAGATGAAGAATGGACAAAAGCTCAAGCTTGGGTAAGCCCAAGGCATCCCCTTCTTCAATAAAAATCTCAGATTTCTTCCAAACACTTCATTTTTATTGTTTCATGCACAAGTTGTGTTGTTCTTGGAGCGTCTTCGTTTTTTTGTGTTTTCGTTTTCTTAGTTTGCTTAGTTTGCTTGAATAAATTGGTTGGACCCCCTCATTCATACATTAGTTTTCAAATAAGCTGGTTTGGATTGGAAAAGAGTAGGAAAAGTTCATCCTTAAGTGGTAAAAAGGAGCTTGTTTTTGACTGTGGCCTATGCTTTGTCCTGTCATGCTTTATATTGTTTTGGCTTTATGCTTAGCGATTTTTGCTGTAGCATGACATGTTATAAACAATTGAGATTTCTTAATGTGCCTTAAAAGAATCATGCGTTGTTTTAGCATATTAAAGCATAGTATTATGGTAATCTCCTTTGATGCTTTGTTTGGGGTGACTTGCGCATGCTCACACCATGTTATGACTATACCAAGTCACCTTAGCCTCTATGATGCTTTAGTTTTTGACTTCTAACATCACTTTATGCTTTAATCAATGATTCTTTGTCGCTTTGCATGATTTTGGCTGTTGGGGGGATACCCCCGGGTAGGGTCACGCCGGGGTATAAAGGCCGAGTTAGCCGAGGTTCGGCAAGGCCAAAGCGGGTGCTGGCCGGGTCACCTCAAGGAAGGCCGAATCACGGGGTAACCCGGACCAGGGGGCGTTCGCCTAACTAAGTCTCAACCGACTTAAGCAGTAAGCCGGAAGTGCCTATTTTACTTGTATGCAGGAACAGGTGTGGCCGGATCAACTATGATCCAGGTCATGTTTAGCTTCTAGGAGAAAGAAGGAATCTCGCTGGTCAAAAGAAGCCCCGGTACGCACTACCTAAGCGAAGCAAGTAAGGGCAGGACCACCGGGGCGTGGCCGACAAGGGTGACGACGCCCATGTCGGCTGACGCGGGTGCCGCAGAGGCTCACGTAGCCTCTGCATGTGTGACGCAGGGGAAAAGCACCCCGGTCGGCTTACTACTTTGGGAGGAGGCATATTCTTAGGAATATTCCTCCACGTATGCCCTAGGCAGAGACCGAGCTCCCTCTATAAAAGGGGGGCTAGGGTTTTAGTAGAAGGGGTTCCGCTATTCTGATTTGGCTAGGGTCTTAGGTGTGATCTGTGGGTGAGAGTAAGAGAGCTCCTTCTTCCTCCTCTCACCAATACAGCTCTAGGAGCACTTGTAATATTGGAAGCAAAGCAATACAAACAATTGTGTGGAGAATCACTTCACTATCCCTCCCTGGATTCCCCTAGCGTGTATTAGTCCCCATCTTTAGCCTATCCCATGGCATCTGCCGTGACACCACCACGACAGATGGCGCCCACCGTGGGGCTAGCGGCGCTAGCAGGGGTCAAGATCCGGACGGGAAACTTCATCGGCACCGGTGAACGCATCGTCTCTGGGCTCGTTCAGCACTTTGGAGCACTGGACTTCGTCAACGACAATGCTGGCTCCTTCGGCACGCGCCCACTTCCGCGCAACGGCCTCTTCATCAAGCTCGGCGCGCACAAGGTCTACGTTGCTGTGGACGTGTCGTGTGTTCATCCGCGCCACGTCGTCGAGGCTGGAGAGCCGCCCCTCACCGTGGCTCGCGGGGCGCGTATCACTCGCTCCCCGGACCGCGCAGAGGTGATGATGACTGCGCCTGGTGCGGGCGCGAGCAAGGATCCGGCGCCAGATCCGGAGGTAACGCCTAAGGCACCGAGGAAAGGTAGAGGTCCTCCACTAGAGAGGCCGGAAAATGTGTTGAGGGAAGCGATGGATAGCTTGGCAAACCCTGTGGTAGCAGCAGTAGATCCGGCTCGAGCGCAGGCCGAGCTAGAGGAAACTAGGCAAAAGATACTAGAGGGCGCAAAGAAAATAGCCGTGGCTCAGCAGTCGTTGAATATGACGCGGCGTGAGTACGCAAAGGCGAACAAAGTAGATGCTGTAAAAGTAAAGGGGAGAAATCTCATGAGCGAGATGAACAGAGAGGGTGATACTGGAATTGAGGAGTTAGAAAACTATTTGTCCGTGGGGCTGCCGAGGTATAGTACCCTGGCAAAGAACCTCAGAGTAGCGGATGCAGCTGTATCCGAGTTAGAGGGTCTGACAGGTGAAGCCCGTCAAAGACAACAAGATAGGGTTAACGAGCTGGTTCGGATCGTGAACAGACAAAACGAAGAACTACTCCGAGCTAACCCGGAGAGAGTTGGAGCCTCCAAGATCGTCCATTCAGCGATGGGTAACCCGGAGAAATCCGCTGGAGCCGCATCGTCTCCTCATGATGGTCCAAGGAGAGAAGAGGTGGTAACCTCGGCCAGACAAAACAAACAGATCGTCCCGTATGACCCAACACGGGCAAGGAAAGGAAAAGAAGCACATAAAAATAATGATCGACGGAGTGTGAGCCGAGGTGAAGCTGGCCGAGGTAACCGCGACCAAGGCAATGTCGGTCAAGGGAACGCAGTCAACGGCAATGCCAGACAGTGAAACACGGCAGCAACAGGACAACCGCAACAGCAGAATATACCAAGGCAAGAGCAAAATGCCGGCCGAGGTATGCAACAGAAAGGTGCTCCATGTGAGCAAGACAGGTATAATGATGGAGACTCGGAAATGGCAAACGCGGGATACCCAAGACCGGACTATCATGTGATAGGGTCAAGATTTGGAAGCAGGGATTTGATGCTGGATGATGCCAGGTTGAAACTGGATCGACTGTATAGGTCGGAACAGATCGAATGTCAAGGTCCACCGGGTCCTGCGTGTTTTGGACCCCGGATCATGAAGGAGCCACCGGAACACGCAACAGCTAATGTTGCCTCCCCTCCGCCGAGGTATGATAACAATGAGAGAAGGGATGCAGTTCATCAAGTGGAAAATCAGCATCAGCCGGATCAGAGGTACCCCGGAAATGAGGGGAGAAATGAGTACAGAGAGCATCATCAGAGCTATTGTGTGTTCACAACTGAGGAAACAGATAGAAAAAGCTTGCAGCGTAGGCATATGGAGGTGAATGCAGTAATGCCGGCAGTGACGAGGTACATGCCTTGGTCTGATCAGGAAATCACCTGGAGCATAAAGGATCATCCCAAGCTTATGCCAAGCCCTGGTTCGTATGCGTTGGTGCTGGACCCGACGTTCATTGGGCCTAGCATTAATGTAAGGTTCTCAAAGGTACTGATTGACAATGGCAGCAGCATTAACATCATGTATGCGGACACAATGCGCAAGTTGGGTATCTCGGAAAACATGCTACAGCCCACGAGGACAACTTTCCATGGTATTGTGCCCGGCATTTCTTGTGAGCCCATAGGCAAGGTCCAGGTTGACGTATTGTTCGGCACGAGGGATAACTGCCGAACCGAAAATTTGGAGTTCGAGGTGGTGAACTTGGAAAGTGCGTACCATGCGTTACTCGAAAGGCCAGCGCTGAACAAGTTCATGGCAAGCTGTCATATTAGCTACTTGAAGATGAAATTGCCCGGACCAAACGGAGTGATTACCATTGCAGGGGATTTCCGACGTTCCATGGAGTGTGCGTCGGCCGGGTCTAACTTAGCCGAGTTACTTGTGATTGTGCTGGAGAAAAGGAAAATTCAGGAGGTGGCGGCATTGGCTCAGTCCGCGTAGCAGTATATGCCGGCGCTGAGTAACCCGCATGGAGGTGTCTCTTTCTAGGCCACGAAAGATACCAAGAAGGTTCCTGTTGATGACATGTTCCTGGAGCGCACCGTAACAATTGGTGCCGGGTTAAGTGATAAATAGGAAAGCGAGCTCACCAGCTTCCTCCATGAGAATCGGGACATTTTTGCTTGGTCCACACAGGACTTGCAAGGTGTTCCGAGGGAGCTGGCCGAGCACTCTTTGAATGTGAGACCCGAAGCTAAGCTGGTGAAGCAACCTCTCCGCCGCTTTGCCGAAGATAGGAGGAAAGTCATCGGGGATGAGATAGCTCGGTTGCTAGCTGCAGGATTTATCATGGAGGTTCTTTACCCGGATTGGCTATCTAATCCGGTGCTGGTGGAAAAGAAAAAGGATGACCCGAACGTGGCAGTGGTTTGGTGAATGTGTATCGATTACACGAACCTGAACAAGGCGTGTCCAAAAGGTCCATTTCCGCTGCCAAGAATAGATCAGGTCATAGACTCAACTGCTGGATGTGAATTGTTGTCATTCATTGATGCATATTCTGGTTTCCACCATATACCTCTGAATCCGGATGATCAAATAAAGACTGCGTTTATTACCCTGTATGGGGCTTATTGCTATCGCACCATGCCGTTTGGTTTACGTAATGCAGGGGCAACGTACCAAAGATGTATGCAAAAATGTTTGCATGACTAAATAGGTGAAAATGTACAAGTGTACGTGGATGATGTGGTTATCAAGACCAAGGAAAGCAAAACGCTCCTTGATGATATCAGGCAAACATTTGCGAACCTAAGGAGGTTCCGGATGAAGCTTAACCCGGAAAAATGCACCTTCGGTGTCCCGGCTGGGAAATTGCTCGGTTTTCTTGTTTCCAGCCGAGGTATCGAGGTTAATCACACTAAAATCCGGGCCATCGAACGAATGGAACTGCCAAAGTGTCTTAACGATGTCCAGAAGTTCACAGGTTGCCTGGCCTCGTTAAGTCAGTTTGTATGTCGGTTGGGAGAAAAGGCATTGCCTCTTTACCAACTCATGAAAAAGTCGGATAAATTCGTTTGGACACCGCAGGCCAATGAAGCCTTTGCCCACTTGAAAAAGATGTTAGCCACTGCACCAGTGTTGGCCTCACCACTATCAAAGGAGCCAATGTTGCTCTATATATCCGCTACCAACCGAGTTGTAAGTGTAGTGATAGTGGTGGAGCGAGACGAGGGAGGTAAGTCGGTGCAAAGGCCTAGTGTATTACTTGAGCGAGGTGTTGTCAGCCTCAAAGCAGAACTATCCACACTATCAAAAGGTGGCATATGGCGTGTACATGGCCGCTAAAAAGCTGAAGCACTACTTTGAGGAGCATCCCATCAGGGTCATATGTGAGGCCCCCATATCCGAGATAATGAGTAACAAGGATGCGAGTGGCAGAATTGCAAAATGGGCAATTGAGCTAGCTCCTTATGCTCCGCAATATGACAGAAGAGAAGCCATTAAATCTCAAGCTATGGCGGAATTTTTTGTGGATTGGGCCGAGGTGCAGTACGAACCGCCACTCCCGGATCCGAACTATTGGCGAATGCACTTTGATGGATCAAAAACCAAAGCCGGGCTAGGTGCCGGAGTTGTACTTACTTCGCCAAAGAAGGACCAGTTGAAATACGTGCTGCAGATCCATTTCACGGCATCAAATAATGTCGCTCAGTATGAAGCACTTGTGCACGGGCTCAAGGTGGCAAAAGAGATTGGGATACGTCGGATCGTATGCTTTGGCGACTCGGATTTGGTGGTGCAGCAAGTGTCGGGAGTGTGGTACGCCCTGGATCCAAACATGGCACTGTACAGATTTCATGTGCTGAAGATATCTGGTTACTTTGAGGGATGCGAATTTCACCATGTACCTCGGGTGGAAAATGAGGCTGCCGACATGTTGTCGAAGCTCGGGTCAACCCGACAAGCAATTCCACCGGGTGTAGCATTAGAGCACCTCAGGAAACCATCCATCAGGCCCTCCCATGGAACCGACTCAATCTATGTCCCGGAGGACACGGAATCCGGAGCTATACCCATGGATATTGACATGGGAAGTGGTGCGCAAGACCCGGGGACTGCCTCGGCAAACCCGGGGACTGCTTCCGTAAACCCGGGGACTGCTTCGCAAGACCCGGGGACTGCTCAGCGTGATCCGGTTGAAGTTATGCCGGTGGATCAGATGGAGATTGATGAGGATGTGTTCCCTGTGCGAGCAATATCGGCTTGGGCACTACCTATATTTCAATTCCTGAAAGATGGAGCGTTACCCACTGAGGAAGTGTTGTCCAGGCAAACACAGAGGAGGGCAAAGGCTTACACGATCATCAATTCTGAACTATACAAAAGAAGTGTGACCAATGTCCTCCAGCGCTGTGTTGACCCGGAAGAAGGGCTTGACATCCTCCGAGATATACATGAAGGGGAATGCGGGAATCATGCCTCATCCCGAGCATTGGTAGCAAAAGCTTTCCGACACGGATTCTACTGGCCAAGTGCCTTAGAGCAAGCAGAAGATCTGGTGAGAAAATGTAATGGTTGTCAGAGGTACGCTACCAGGACACATATGCCAATGTCGGAACTCAAGACCATACCAATTACTTGGCCATTTGCCGTATGGTGCTTGGATATGGTTGGCCTGTTCAAACTAGCAAGGGGAAATATGACTCACATTTTAGTAATGGTGGACAAGTTTACGAAGTGGATTAAGGTAAAGCCTATAAGAAAATGTGATGGAGCTACGGTCGTAACGTTTCTCAAAGATATCATCTTAAGGTACGGTTATCCTCACAATATCATAACTGATAATGGCACAAATTTTGCGGAAGGAGCATTTGTGCGTTTCTGCCGAGATAAGAAGATCCGGTTGGACGTAGCCTCGGTAGCCCACCCAGCATCGAACGGACAAGTGGAAAGATCCAACGGATTAGTATTATCCGGGATAAAACCCCGGCTCATTGAGCCGCTGCAAAGATCAGCGGGGTGCTGGATAGAAGAACTACCAGCGGTACTGTGGAGTTTAAGAACAACTCTGAATCGATCAACAGGCTATACGCCGTTTTTTCTGGTATATGGGGCAAAAGCTATATTACCAGCCGACATAGAGCATGATTCTCCTAGGGTCACCCAATACACAGAAGCCGAAGTGCAAGAAGCCCGGAAAAATGATGTTGATCTGCTGGAAGAAGCGAGAGAACTGGCACTGTCCAGATCCGCCATATATCAGCAAAATCTCCGATGCTATCATAGCCGGAAAGTGAGCCCCCGAGTCTTTCGGGAAGGCGATCTGGTGCTCCGGTTGGTACAACGTACTGCTGGCATGCATAAATTATCCCCCCCATGGGAAGGGCCATTCATCGTAAGCAGGGCATTGCACAATGATTCTTATTATCTTATAGATGCAAAGCCAAAGGAGAAGAACAAGGCGGACAGGTCTGGTGAGGAATCTAAGCGTCCATGGAATGTAGCTCTACTTTGTCCTTTCTACACTTAGCTAAGAAGTGTATGTATCCGAGTCGTCTCATATGTCGGTATGTATGTCGGCAATGAGCTTATCAATGAAATGTTGGCACCTCGAGCAGTAACTCGGGGACTGCCTTAATAATATTTGTCATTTTTTGTGCATTAGCTGGAATAAGTTATTCTACTTAACTCGGATTAGTAATGTGTGAGCACCAAGAACCTAACTCTTCGACTTGCTGCTGTCCAACAAGAATTGGCTTCATGGCAAGCAAGAGAACAAGTTTGGAATTGCGTAGCACATGAAAAACGACTAAGGAAAAGAATTTATTCGAGCCGACGTTTGTTTTTCGGACTAACCCTGTATTTATTTTCAAGTTATTATGCAGTTTTATTTTTGAGCTAAGTCTAAAAGTTTCCCAGTATTGTTAAGACAATTTTTGAAGCTCGGATTCGTAAGTCGTAAAACCGAATCAAGGTAGACACGAACCGAGCCAAGAGATTAGACGAACAAGAAAAAGAAACTCGGGGACTACGCCCAAGTTAATCCGGCATAAGAACTTAGTAGCAAAATATCACATGTATATGGAATACAACTCCACCCGGCATACCGGGGATCTGATAAATTTTCAAGTTTTTTTGCTCAAGGAGCGGCAGGAGGAGGAAGTTCGGCATCATCTTCGCCATCTTCAATATCCGAGGGATCATCTTCTCCATCACCATCCCAGCCATCTTCATCATTCTCAACCTCTTCGTCCCCAGCGGCTTCCAGGAAGCTCGGCCCCTCAATCCATTCATGAATGGGAGCATATTCGATGAGGCTATGGGCGCAAGCCTGGCGCCGAGCCACCCACTCCGGGTCATTGGTCCATCTGGATCCTGTGCGCAGGCGTGTCAGGAGGTTGAGATCAATTTTCTCATACCACGTGAGTATGTGGTGGAGAATGGTATCAGCTGCAGCACGCCCAGCGGACTCTCTCTAGAGGTCGAGCCGAGTCTCGGTTTCCATTAGCTTCTCAACGAGAATTGCGGTGGTCTCCGGAGTGTCTTCGCCGGGCCAGAACGTGTCGAAGATGCGAACTGCAACGTCGAGGATGTCCTTGCCATAATTTTTGATGAGCTCCACGCGAGATGACAAGCTGACCAACAGGTCCTCCATGTCATAGGGAATCTCTCCACTACCAGGAGTGGCAGGAGTACCCCTTTCTCGGCGGAAGTCGGCAACAGCTGCGCTCGCAATAGCAGTGCCCTCTGGAAATTTGCCTGGAAAAGAGACAAAGGAAGAAGGTAAAGAAAAGACATATGAAGTAACCCAGAGAAGTAGGTCAGATAAGGGAAAGGAGCTTACGTGATATATGGCTGGATCCGGGTCAGCTCCCTGGTGCAGTCATCACGCCTCTTACGAAGCTGCTCGAGCTCAGCATTCGCCGACCCTAGCTAGATGTCGGACTCCGTGAGCAAATCCTGGTCCTTAGCGATCTGGAGATTGAGGCGCTCACGCTCTTCTGTGTAATTCTGGCCAACCTTTTGGATTTCGGATTGGTGATGGGCCTTCATTTTCTCCATCTCATCCTTGAGCCTGGCGATCTCATCGTCCTTGGTCTGGCGGAGGGCGAGCTCATCGTATTTCTTCTTAAGCTCGGCTTGGTGTTGCCCTGCTTGTTCGAGAAAATGCAGCATCATATCAGGCACGGGCACACTATCTTGAAGCGACGCTGAAATAGTGTGTTGACCCGGCAGAGCCGAGGTATGAATGTTCGCTGAGCCAAGGAAAAAAGGAAGTGGAAAGCAATGTAAGGTCGGACAAAAATGACTTACCCTTGATCTGCTCCAGATTCTTCCGCATAATATTGTTCTCAGCCTCCACCCCAGCTGCGGAAACCGAATGATGAGATTAGTTCGGCAGAGGAAGATGAAGAAAAACGGAGAAGCGCCAAGGAAAAATTTACCCCTTTTCTCGTGTTCTGCGAGAAGTGCAGCCTGCTTGGCGCGTAGCATCTTGTGGGTATCCAGCAGACGTTGGAATTCTGCACTCCGGCGATTGGTGCTCACCTGAAAAGAGTACAGAAACATAAAATTAGCTTGGTGTATATTCGAAGTGTACAAGATCCGGGCCAAGTGGAACTTAACCCGGCTCTAGGTGTGTGCATATTCGAAGTGTACAAAAATCCGGGCCAAGTGGAACTTAACCCGGCTCTAGGTGTGTGCATATTCGAAGTGTACAAAAATCCGGGCCAAGTGGAACTTAACCCGGCTCTAGGTGTGTGCATATTCGAAGTGTACAAAAATCCGGGCCAAGTGGAACTTAACCCGGCTCTAGGTGTGTGCATATTCAAAGTGTACAAAAATCCGGGCCAAGTGGAACTTAACCCGGCTCTAGGTGTGTGCATATTCGAAGTGTACAAAAATCTGGGCCAAGTGGAACTTAACCCGGCTCTAGGTGTGTGCATATTTGAAGTGTACAAAAATCCGAGCCAAGTGGAACTTAACCCGGCTCTAGGTGTGTGCATATTCGAAGTGTACAAAAATCCGGGCCAAGTGGAACTTAACCCGGCTCTAGGTGTGTGCATATTCGAAGTATACTAAATCCGGGCCAAGTGGAACTTAACCCGGATCTAGGTGTGTGCATATTCAAAGTTCTCATGGAGCTACGTTAGTTTTCTAAAGAGCATCCGGCCGAGTAACAAATTACTCCCCCGGAGGCTCGAGGACTAATGGTTATTATCTATAGCATGTAAAGGGGAAGCGACGTACCTCCATCATCCGCCCCGCGAGGTTGATCTCCTTAGCGGTTGTGTTCATTTGGGCGGAAAATTCAGCGGGGCCGAACTTCTCGTGAAGATCGTCGTTGTGGACGAACTCCGCCTTGTTCGAATCCATGACAAATTCAATCAAGCTCGGAGGGTACCGCTCACCGGTGGGCATATGGGGCGCCACCAAGCTCTTCGCGTGCGCTTCTTTCCTCTCAACCAAGGAAAGGGCTGGGCTGGTGTGCAGAACCATCTGCTGTGCATCAGTTGGCTCGGCAGGGGCGTCCTTTGCTGCCGGAGCTTTCTTGGGAAGCATTGATGCGAGGGTACGCTGTCCAGCCTCGACGAATGCTGACTTGGTAGCGTCCGGAGCCCTTTTACCCTTGGCTTGCTGGGAAGAGGAAATCATCGCAGCGGATTTCCCCTTAGGAGCTGCCGGGGTAGTTCCTCGCCGAGGTTGAGAAGACTCGGACGAGGCAGAGGAGCTCGGCGCTGGTGCTCTTGTTGCTGGACTTGGTGCCGCTGCTGATGTTTTTGTAGCCGGAGTTGGTGCTGATGCGGGAGTTGGTATTGGTGCTGGTTTGGTTGCTGGTACTGGAGCTAGTGCTGGTGCCGAGGTAGTTTCCGTGGTTGCTGGTAGCGGCGAAGCCGAAGTTGTGGATGCCGTCGCCTCGGCTGGACCAGTCTCCCCCGCTCCAAGGTTACCCTCCTCTTGGCGAGGTGGAGCAGAACCCGGAGCAGCCGCATGACCCTCTGGAATAGGGCTCAGCGGACGTGACTCGTCGTCACGAGGGGGAGAAGGGCTAGGTCAGAGCGGTGAAGAGATGCAAGATCCACTTTGAGGGACCTCCACCGGAGCCCTGCAAAATCAAATAATGTCAGAACAGGAATTACAACAATGCAATGAAGAACAAGTTGCAAAGGGAAAAAGACTTACGCATCCGAGGTTTGGGCCTCCTTGGGTTTCCGAACCCTTCGTGCTGGGGCCTTGCCTGCTGGCTTGGAGTCAGTGTTGTCCCTGGACTTCTTTCGCCTTTTAGCGGGATGGGAAGGTCCGGAGGAGGAACTTGGAGCATCCCCTCGCTTCTTCTTCGGTGCTACTGGAACAGGTTCGCCCGTAGCAAGGGGAGGGTCCTCGTGGATGTGCCCACCGGGATTAGCTGATGTCGGAAAAGCAAAAGAAAGGGGGACAGCCTCAACATGTTCAATCACCTCGACATCCGAGTTATCTTCATCATCGGGCCAATCTCTAATAGAAGAGAATTTACCGGTGGGTCGCTTTGTAGAGTCGGTCATTGGGAGGAACATCTCCTGATCCGGCTCTTCCTCATCCGGAGTCTCCTGGTCCGGCGCCCACTTAAGGGTCAGATCGGTGCCATCCTCAAGGGTCTGTTGAAGAAATAGCTGAGGAAAAGAATGAACAAAAGAGTCAAAAATGCAACAATAACCGACATGTAATTAGTCCAGGGTAAGTTTGCAACATGAAGCTTACCGCAGGACGAAGCCTATCACGGCAATAATGCTCAATTCCCCAAGTCCACTCAGAGGAGAAGTCCTTGTGGGTGGTGAAGAGAGCCTTAACCCGGCGATATATCTCCGTGTTGCTCAGCTCAAAGGATGAGGTCTGGTTGGGGTCGCAGCCGAAGCTCATGTGGCACACCTTGTGGGTGCGCTTCTAGAGAGGGGAAATTCGGTTGCGCGCGAATGTGATCATAGCATCCTCGTTGCACAACCCGAGCTTCTTCAGCTCCACGAACCTCTTGTTGACCTGGTTGGCCAAGGCCGTGGGCTTCTTGGGGACGACATCCCACAACTCCGGGTTAGGTGGACCCGGAGTATAGGGAAGCAGCCGGATCAAGTACTCAATGCCTGTATTCCGGACATAAAAGAAAGTCCGGGCCCACCCTTTGCAGGAGTCTAGTCCGGTGACCCGGGGGAAACGGAAAGCCTCCGAGGTGAGATGGACGTGGCTCCGAACTGAGTGAGCTGTTTGTCCTCCGGATCTAGCTCTACATTCGGAATGACATTACGACGAAGGCCGAAAAACCGGATCCATAGCTTCTTCGTGGGCCAAAGTCCGGCATAGCCTTCGATCGTAGAGGCAAAAGCGGAAAGAGAGGTAATTGTGTTGGCAGGAAGGTGGTGCGGCTAGAGTTCGTAGGTACTAAGCCAATCCCGGAAAAAGTCGCTCACCGGCAGACTGAAGCCCCATTGGAAGTGGGACAAGAACACGACGTACTCACCCGGATTGGGTGAGGGGGCCAATTTGGCGGAGGCGAGACGAGCGGCGACACCGGCGGGGATGCGTATGGTCCGATAGAGCCAGTCCAGGTCATCTTGACAGACCCAGGACCCGGCCCACGCACCACGGTCCGCCGCCGCGGTGTCCTCCTCCATTTCTTGCTCGGCGACGATGAGCTCCTCCTCCGTCATCTGGTATTCGCGGCCCTCGCTGGCGCTAGCGGCAGCGGGGGGCAGAGGCCTAGATTGGCAGTGACCCGTGGTGGAGGAGGCGCGTAGCGGTGGCGAAGATGCAGAGGTGTGGGGGAAAGTGCGGCGGCGGCGCTGCTGCTTGGAGCACTGGCGACGGCGTGGTCGCGAGGAAGACGAAGAAGAAGAGCAAGGGGCAGAGGGGCGCGGAAGGGGAAAACTCCTAAGGGGTGCGCCCCTCCCCTATTTAAACCACTCCCTCAAGGGGTGAGTGGGATCGCGTCCTGCGAATGAGCCACATGGTGTGGCCGTGTATAGCCAACCTCGGCCAATCAGCAGGGAGCCACATGAAAGGCAACATAGCGGAGATGATCCCATGACGTGACGCTGTGATGCAGTAAACAAGGAGGCAGGTGTGACGTGACCCGCGCACAGTGATAACTGACAATTACTACGGCGGTTACTGTGCTGGCCCTTAAAATAAGACAACATAATGATTACCCTACATATGGGTTGGTGTACGAGAGAAGGAAACAAGACCCGGATGGAACCGTGGTAACCCGGCCAACAAGTGAAAACTTGGAATGTGCAGAGGGAAAGTAAAACCATGAGGTCCGAATTAAAATGGTAACCCGGCCGGCAAGTGAAAAACTTGGAATGTGCGAAGGGAACATAAATCCATATAATCCGAGGTAAAGAGGTAACTCGGCAATAACGACCGGAGCTCGAAATTAAACCTGATGTGGCCTTAGCGACCAAGGTAGCTAAGACCGCACCAGCTTCGGGGACTAATGTTAGGGTCACGCCGGGGTATGAAGGCCGAGTTAGCCGAGGTTCGGCAAGGCCAAAGAGGGTGCTGGCTAGGTCACCTCAAGGCAGGCCGAATCACGGGGTAACCCGGACCAGGGGGCGTTCGCCTAACTAAGTCTCAACCGACTTAAGCAGTAAGCCGGAAGTGCTTGTTTTACTTGTATGCAGGAACAGGTGTGGCCGGATCAACTATGATCAGGGTCATGTTTAGCTTCTAGGAGAAGGAAAGAATCTCGTTGGTCAAAATAAGCCCCGGTACGCACTACCTGAGCGAAGCAAGCAAGGGCAGGACTACCGGGGCGTGGCCGACAAGGGTGACGATGCCCATGTCGGTTGACGCGGGCGCCGTAGAGGCTCATGTAGCCTCTGCATGTGTGACGCGGGGGAAAAGCACCCCGGTCGGCTTACTACTTTGGGAGGAGGCATATTCTTAGGAATATGCCTCCACGTATGCCCTAGGCAGAGACCGAGCTCCCTCTATAAAAGGGGGGCTAGGGTTTCAGTAGAAGGGGTTCCGCTATTCTGATTTGGCAAGGGTCTTAGGTGTGATCTGTGGGTGAGAGTAAGAGAGCTCCTTCTTCCTCCTCTCGCCAATACAGCTCTAGGAGCACTTGTAATCTTGGAAGCAAAGCAATACAAACAACTGTGTGGAGAATCACTTCACTATCCCTCCCTGGATTCCCCTAGCGTGTATTAGTCCCCATCTTTAGCCTATCCCATGGCATCTGCCGTGACACCACCACGATAATGGCCATTATTGCTCTCTTAGTTGGTCGCTCCTAGTCTTTTGCTAGCCTCCATAACCAAGTATGAGTCCCACTCATGCATCCAACTCCAAATAAAACCAAGTTAGTCCAAAGAGTCCACCATACCTACCTATTAGCATTTGCTATTCCAAGTATATTCATGTTTTTATCTGCGTTCCGAATTAAACTTGTTATGTGAAAATTAGTGATTAAATCTCTCACGAACTTGATGGTACACTTTACTTTTCTTCCCCCTAATAAACTTGAACCATTGTGTCATATATGTTGTATATGCTTGCACTTATACGTTGGGGATTAGCAGAACCATGCTGTCATGGGGAACGCTTTCAACATTGCACTTGTACATTGTACTCAGTTGATATCATGCTCTTTTGTTTATGGATGTCGTCGGTGTGAAATGAAAGGGGAGCTTGTAAGTCCATGGAGTTATGTATGTGTGTTAGAGAAACACCTGGGCGGCTGGTCTAATCCATGCCTAATCATGGTCGAAACCTGCAGCGTAAGCATAATGACAAATCTATGAAGCATTCTTCTTATAAAAAAGGAGATAGAGATTGAGAAAAAAAAAGAAAAAAAGATGAGAAAAGAGGAAAGAGAGAAAAAAGCACCATTTTCCCATGGTAAATAAGAAGATACTGAGATGCTTGTTGTCTACTTGCGTTATCATTTTGATATGGGGATTCTTCCGTATCATCGGGCAAGGGGTACCCCGTTGGCGGTTCTCTATGATGCACATGTACTTACTATCACACGAACTTAACGGTAACTAAACTTGAGTAGCATGAGGAGCGACCCTCGTATTCAAGGGACATGAGATTACCAACTTATACTTTGTCAAGCATATACTCCATAGTTTGTTCACTTTAACCTTAATCACTTCAAGATGCTTATGATAGGGGCAATGAGAGCTGAAAGCTAATAAGTACCATTATTTTTGGAAGCTCTTTATGAGACTTGAATTCCTGCTTCCTTCTATGAAGGCCTTTCTTTTCCTTTTATGTTGAGTCTCCATCTTCTATCTTTATGCACCTATTGAGAGAGAATAGTGGCCATTCTTAGTTTAATGTGCATTGTCCCAAGACTTGTCGATTGATTCATAACTTTGATATTGCTTGTTCTTAAACTACTTGTATCTAGTCACCCTTACGAACTTTGAAGGTGTCATATGCATTTATGTTTTGCTACACTATGAGGGACAAACTTAACACCAGTCTCATTATGTTTTCTATATGTGAAACAAACAAAAGTCTTGCAAAGCATTGTTATTCATGAATCTTTTGTTTGTACCTTTTCATGCTACATCATAGTTGCTTTGTCTCATTGTTAGAACTATATCTTCCATTCTTGTTAAAGTACTATGATCCCAGCTATCAATGTTTTATGCCTTGATCAAGATTATGATGGTGCATGTCACCTCAAAAATCATTCTCTCTTTTTATCACTTACCTACTCGAGGACGAGCATGAATTAAGCTTGGGGATGTTGATACGTTGCAAACGTATCTATAATTTTTGATGTTCCATCATTGTTTTATATCTACTTTCTTATGTTTTGTCCACACTTTGGAGTATTTTTACACATTTTCTGGAACTAACCTATTAACAAGATGCAACAGTGCCAGTTGCCTGTTTTCTGCTGTTTTTGGTTCCAGAAAAGCCAAAAAATGAATATTCTCAGAATTGGACGGGACAAAAGCCAAAGTCAATATTTCACCAAGGGGAACACGGAGCCAGAAGACGAGATAGAGAAGGGCCTCGATGGGGCCACACCCCCTGTCCATGCGGCCTCTCCTAGCCTGCACCTAGGGGGTGCAGCTGCTTCGGGCACCCCCTCGGCCACCCCGTACACCTATAAGAAGCCTCTGATACAGAAACCATAAGTACCCTATCGAAATTCCACGAAAGAGTCTGTAGCTGCCGTCATCTCCATCCCTAGATCAGGAGGGATCTGAAGCTCTTCCCGACACCCTGCCGAAGGGGAGAGATCACCCTGGAGGCCTTGTTCATCACCATGCCTGCCTCTAGTGTGATGCGTGAGTAGTTCATCCCTGGACTACGGGTCTATGTAGTAGCTAGATGGTTGGTTCTTCTCCTTTGTGCTAACATGTTTAGATCTTGTGAGCTCCGTTCATGATCAAGATCATCTATTTGTAATCTTACATGTTGTGTTTGCGGGGATCCGATGGATATTGAGATGCTATTTCAGATTGATTATTGATTCTATCATGTCTTTGTTATTTGTGATCTTTCATGCTCTCCGTTGTTAGCAGCTATCTTGGCCGAGTAGATGTTAGCAACTCCAAGAGGGAGTATTTATGCTCGATAGTGGGTTCATGCCTCTAGGAATCTGGGGAAGTGACAGAAATCTCTAAGGTACTAGATGTGCTATTGCTACTAGGGAGAAAACAACAATCCTTTGTTCATAGAACAGTCGTATTGTTTACTTTACACACTTTGCTTAATGCAATTATCTGTAGCTTACAACTTAATACTGGAGGGGGTTCGAATGATAACCTGAAGGTGGATTATTAGTCATAGATGCAGTTGGATTACAGTCTATGTATAATGTTGTAATGCCCAATCAAATCTCATAGGAGTCAAGATGATTAGTATATGCACGTATGCTTTCTCGATGTTTGTCAATTTCCCCACTATAATTTGTTCACCCAACATGTCATCTATCTTAAGGAGAATCACCACTAGTGAACTATGGACCCCGGTCAATTCTTTTACCCTCAATCTACAATCTATTTACTGTTTTCTGTTTACTTTCTGCAAGCAATTACTATCTTCCACACAATACGTTTAATCCTTTGTTTTTAGCAAAACTGGTGAGATTGACAACCTCACTGTAAGTTGGGGGCAAAGTTCTGTGGTTGTGTTGTGCAGGATTCCAAGTTGGAAACAACACCTTGGAGGTGTTTCCTTGCTCCTACTGGTTCGATAACCTTGATTTCATAACTGAGGGAAAACTTGTTGTTGTGCTCATCATACCTTCCTCTTGGGGTTCCCCAACAAGCTCTACATATTGAGCAAGCAATGACGAGCGAGGTTGTTCTTTTCCATAAAGAAATGTCCGAAGAATATTGGATCTGAATGCCATAAGCCAAGTTTACCGACATATATAGTGGACCAACATGTTGTACCAATGATTCCCATGTTTTATTTATGAGTTTTCAAACTTCCTAGCTAACTCTGCCCATTTGACCAAATGACTTTATGTCGATTTATTGAAATTAGGTCTAATTTGAAACTACAAGTAAATTGTAGGTTGGTTTGAATGTTTTACAAAAAATATTTTGGAGGTACCGATCGAGGGGTCACAATTAATACATCATAAAACACCGAGAGTTTTAATGATAGGTTCAACTTCTTGCTAAGATTCTGCATCTTGACAATTTAAAGAAATTAGGTCAAACTTGAGCTACAAGTAAGCGCGATAGATTGCTCTTGAATTAAATGTATTTTCAGAGGTAGATCGATGCACATTGTTGTAGTAAACAATCCCGTAAGTGTGAGTTTCCAACTATCAGGAAAGACCATTCAATTCTACATTTTCCGAGTGAAGACGAGCGAGGCTAGTTGTTATTTTCCATAAAGAGAAGTCCAGAGAATATTGAAGTGGATGCCACAAGCCATGTTGATAGACATATATAGTCGATCGACAACATGTTGCACTTGCGATTCCCATGTTTTATGAGATTTCAAACTTCCTAGCTAACTCTGCCCATTTTAATGACTTTAAGCCGATTTATTGAAATTAGGTCAAATTTGAAACTACAAGTAAATTGTAGGTTTTGCTTTGTAATTTTTATGAAAAAGCTTTTAATTTGGCGGTACCCATCGATGGGTCACAATTAATATATCTGAAAACAGCGACAGTTTTGACGATAGGTTCAAATTCTTCCTAAGATATTGCATCTTGACAATTTAAGGAAATTAGGTCAAACTTGACCTACAAGTAAGCGCGATAGATAGCTCTTGAATTAAATGTCATTTCAGAGGTAGATGGGTGCATTTTCTAGTAGTAAGCAGTATCGTGGGAGTGACTGTCCAACTACCAGGAAAGAACATTCAATTCTACGTTTTCTGAGTGAAGACGAGCGAGGTTAGTTGTTATTTTACGTAAAGTGAAGTCCAAAGAATATTGGATATGGATGCCACAAGCCAAGTTGACAGACATATATTTATAGTGGATCAACAACATGTTATACTTGCGATTCCCATGTTTTATGGGTTTTCAAGCTTCCTAGCTAACCCCGCACATTTGAATAACTTTAAGTCATTATCTCGGAATTAGGTCAAATTTGAAACTACAAGTAAATTGTAGGTTTTGCTTTAATAGATTTACGAAAAAGCTTTTGGACATATCCATCGAGGGTTCAAAATTAATATACTAGAAACTAGCGAGAGTTTCGACGATAGGTTTAACTTCTTGCTAAGTCTTTCCATTTTGATAATTTAACGAAATTAGGTCAAACTTGAGCTAGCTACAAGTAAACGCCATAGATTGCTCTTGAATTAAATGTCTTTTCATAGGTAGATCATCGGTGCATCTTCTTGTAGTAAACAGTGCCGTCGGTGTGAGTTTCCAACTATCAAGAAAGAACATTTAATTCTACATTTCCGAGTGAAGAATATGAGCGAGGTTGTTCTTTTTCCTAAAGAAAAGTCCGAAGAATATTGTATCTGAATGCCACAAGCCAAGTTTACATACATATATATTGGACCAACATGTTGTACCAACGATTCCCATGTTTTATGAGTTTTCAAACTTCCCAGCTAACTCTACCCATTAGAACGATGTTATGTCGATTTATCAAAATTAGGTCAAATTTGAAACTACAAGTACTAGTAAATTGCACGTGCCCTAAACGTGAGACTCATATAATAGACATCTGGCATATCATCACTATATAAAATTATAATAGGTAAAACAGAAAAAATATAATAGGTAAAATTTGAACTACTACAAGTAAACTATGTAGGTTGCTTTGAAAGTTTTACGGAAAAGCTCTTAGAGGTACCCATTGGAGGGGGCGCGTGGGGGTGTCAATTAATATACTATCAGAAACCAAAAGGGAGTTCTGACGACAGGTTCATCTTCTTGCTAAGATTTTGCATCTTGATAGTTTAATCAAATTAGCTCAAACTTGACCTACAACTAAGTGCGATAGATTGCTCTTGAATTTAATGAAATTAGGTCAAACTTGAACTACAAGTAATAAATTGTAGGTTGCTTTGAAAGTTTTATGAAAAAATATTTTCGTGGTACCCTTCGAGCGGTTAATTAATATATCAGAAACCACTGAGAGTTTTGATGAGTGGCTCGAATTCTAGCTAAGATTTTGCATCAAGAAAATTTTGAACACCTTTTGAAAATGATCACATGAAATAGGGAGAGAGGGGAAATGATATTTATATTCTCTATGGGAAACCCACAAGCTTGAGGTACACCTTAGGCTTAAAGACAACTTTATTTTTTCCACTATGTATAAGGTGAACCTTAGCGGATGCCACATAGTAGACCTTATTAACGTGTGCTTTTCTACACAATGTGGGAGTAGTATATTTCTTTGCTTAGACATATGATCACCTCTGTCCACGCGCTGTACCTGCCGAGGGAATAAAACGTTGGCAGGGGAAGAGGGCAGCAGCGAAGAGATGTTGAAGGCGGTTCCATGTCAGGGCAAAGTTATGATAGGTTTTTGACACGAGGTACTCCTGCGGCCTTACAATGTACTACACTATACTAGTACTAGTAAATTTCAGGACCTATGCATGCAAAACAAATTGTATGTCTTCTCTCTCCTTCGCTCCCTCTCACCATCCATCCTCCCTCTTTCCTACCCTTCCCCCTCGCGCACCAGCCCGACTGATCTCTCCCTCGTCCATAGCGTGGTGCAGCGCACGTGTGCCTTGGTACGGAGGCTCTATGTCTCTGGCGTGTTCGGTAGCCGCGTTGGTGTGGAGTACGGACGAGGAGTACATAGAAAGGAAACCACTTTGGTCCTTGGCGGCAAAAAAAATCAAACTTTTCCGGTTTTCGAAATTTTCACTTGCTTCCAAAACATCGGGAGGGAAGGTTATTCAAAAGATCGGCCATTCGCAATACTTCTTATCTTATATTTATCTTGTCTTATCACTTAAAATACCATACCATACCATACCACTGTATAGTGTACAAATAACTTTGAACATTGACCGTTGGATCAAGCCCGACAAATCCAAACATTGCTAACCGTTGGATCTTCTTTTCCATTCTTTGCATCTACAAAGATTCTACTGATAGTCTTTAGCACGATGAACACTAGTATGCGTAAACTTCAAAACACACACTTCATTGCTCAGTTTCAGGGTCCTTGTGCTAAATGCATGGACTTGGGTGCAATTTTCATTTTTATGAGGTCCTTGATGTAACTTGTACTTCCACCGACTGTGTTAACTCTGAAGCACCTCGCTCCTACGAGACCTACCACAGTTAAAAGAAACAATGGCCCCAATTATCAAACAAACTAGACCATAGTTTCTTATACATAATACCCAAGTTTTTAGTACTAGGATTTTTCAAGCTTCCTAGCTAACTTCACACACTTCAGTGACTTCTTGTCGATTAATGAAATTAGGTCAAACTTGAGATACAAATAAGCACGATAGATTGCTTTGGAATTAAATGTATTTTCGGATGTAGATGGGTGCATCTTCTTGTAGTAAACAATGTCGTTAGTGTGAGTTTCCAACTATTAGGAAATAAAATTCCTAGTTGTCCGAGTGATGACGAGATGGTTCTTTTCCGTAATGAAGGCTCAAAGAATATGGATCTCAATGCCATAAGCCGAGCTTCTAGACAAATTAAGTGGACCAACATGTTTTATGTACGATTCCCATATGTTTTTTGAGTTTTCAAACTCCCTAGCTAATTAACTCCACCCACTTGAATGACTACATGTTGGTTTATCGAAATTAGATCAAACTTGAACTATAACTAAATTGTAGGTTGCTCTGAAAGTTTTACAAAAAAGCTTTTAGAGGTATCACAATCAATATATGAGAAACAACCGAGAGTTTTGACAACAAGTTTGACTTCTTGCTAAGATTTTACATCACATGACACTATTTAACGAAATTGGGTCAAACCTGAGCTACAAGTAAGCGCGATATATTGCTGTTGAAAGATATGACTTTTCAAAGAGGTAGATGCATGGGTGCATTTTCTTGTAGTAAATAGTGTCGTCGGTACTGTGTGATTTTCCAACTATATCAGGAAATATTATTCAATTATTCTCAATTTTCCGAGTGATGATGAGCAAGGTTGTTCTTTTCCGTAGAGAAATTTCCGAAGAATATTGGATCTAAATGCCAGAAGCCAAGTTTACCGACATATATAGTGGACCAACATGTTGTACCAACGATTCCCATGTTTTATTTATGAGGTTTCAAACTACCTAGCTAACTCTGCCCATTTGACCGAATGACTTTATGTCGATTTATCGAAATTAGGTCAAATTTGAAACTACAAGTAAATTGTAGGTTGCTTTGAAAGTTTTACGAAAATTATTTTGGAGGTACCCATCGAGGGGTCACAATTAATATATCAAAAAACACCGAGAGTTTTGGCGATAGGTTTAACTTCTTGCTAAGATTCTGCATCTTGACAATTTAACAAAATTAGGTCAAACTTGAGCTACAAGTAAGCATGATAGATTGCTCTTGAATTAAATGTATTTTCATAGGTAGATCTATGCACCTTGTTGTAGTAAACAATGCCGTCAGTGTGAGTTTCCAACTATCCGGAAAGAACATTCCATTCTACATTTTCGGAGTGAAGACGAGCGAGGCTAGTTGTTATTTTATGTAAAGAGAAGTCCAAAGAATATTGGATGTGGATGACACAAGCCAAGTTGACAGACATATATAGTCGATCGACAACATGTTGTACTTGCGATTCCCATGTTTTATGAGCTTTCAAACTTCCTAGCTAACTCTGCCCATTTTAATGACTTTAAGTCGATTTATCGAAATTAGGTCAAATTTGAAACTACAAGTTAATTATAGGTTTTTCTTTGTAATTTTTACGAAAAAAGCTTTTAATTTGGAGGTACCCATCGAGGGGTCACAATTAATATATCTGAAAACAACGAGAATTTTGACGATAGATTCAACTTCTTGCTAAGATTTTGCATCTTGACAATTTAACGAAATTAGGTCAAACTTGAGCTACAAGTAAGAGCGATAGATAGCTCTTGAATTAAATGTCCTTTCAGAGGAAGATGTGTGCATTTTCTAGTAGTAAGAAGTGTCGTGGGTGTGAGTGTCCAACTACCAGGAAAGAACATTCAATTCTACGTTTTCAGAGTGAAGACGACCGAGGTTAGTTGTTCTTTTCCGTCAAGAGAAGTCCAAATAATATTGGATGTGGATGCCACAAGCCAAGTTGATAGACATATATATATATATTGGATCGACAACATGGTGTACTTGCGATTCCCATGTTTTATGGGTTTTCAAGCTTCCTAGCTAACCCCGCATATTTGAATAACTTTTTGTCGGTATCTCGGAATTAGGTCAAATTTGAAACTACAAGTAAATTGTAGGTTTTGCTTTGATAGATTTACGAAAAATCTTTTGGATGTACCCATCGAGGGTTCAAAATTAATATACATGAAACCAGCGAGAGTTTCGACGATAGGTTCAACTTCTTGCTAAGACTTTGCATCTTGATAATGTAACGAAATTAGATCAAACTTGATCTAGCTACAAGTAAATGCCATAGATTTCTCTTGAATTAAATGTCCTTTCATAGATAGATCATCGGTGCATCTTGTTGTAGTAAACAGTGTCATCGGTGTGAGTTTCCAACTATTAATAAAGAACATTCAATTCTACATTTTTCGAGTGAAGAATACGCGTGAGGTTTTTCTTTTTCCTAAAGAAAAGTCCGAAGAATATTGGATCTGAATGCCACAAGCCAAGCTTACATACATATATATTGGACCAACATGTTGTACCAACGATTCCCATGTTTTATGAGTTTTCAAACTTCCCAGCTAACTCTGCCCATTAGAATGACTTTATGTCGATTTATCAAAATTAGGTCAAATTTGAAACTACAAGTACTAGTAAATTGCACGTGCCCCGCATGTGAGACTCATATAATAGACATCTGGCATATCATCACTATATAAAATTATAATTGGTAAAGCAGAAAAAATATAATAGGTAAAATTTGAACTACTACAAGTAAACTATGTAGGTTGCTTTGAAAGTTTTACAGAAAAGCTCTTAGAGGTACCCATCAGAGGGGGTGCGGCGGGTCAATTAATATACTATCAGAAACCAAAAGAGAGTTCTGATGACAGGTTCATCTTCTTGCTAAGATTTTGCGTCTTGACGGTTTAATGAAATTAGGTCAAACTTGAGCTACAACTAAGTGCGATAGATTACTCTCGAATTTAATGAAATTAGGTCAAACTTGAACTACAAGTAATAAATTGTAGGTTGCTTTGAAAGTTTTATGAAAAAATATTTTGGAGGTACCCATCGAGCGGTTATTTAACATATCAGAAACCACAAAGAGTTTTGACAAGTGCTTCAACTTCTAGCTAAGATTTTGCATCATGAAATTTTTGAACACCTTTTAAAAACGATCAAATGAAATAGCGAGAGAGGGGAAATGATATTTCTATTCTCTATGGGCAACCCACAAGCTTGAGGTGCACCTTAGGCTTAAAGATAACTTTTTTCCACTATGTATAAGGTGAACCTGAGCGCTTGCCACATAGTCGGCCTTATTAAGGTGTGCTTTTTTACACAATGCGAGAGTAGTATTTTTCTTTGTTTCGACATGTGGTCACATCTGTCCACGCGTTGTACCTGCTGAGGGAATAAAACATTGGTAGGAGAAGAGGGCAGCAACGAAGAGAAGTTGAAGGCGGTTCCATGTCAGAGCAAAGTTATGATGGGTTTCTGACACGAGGTACTCCTGTGGCCTTACAGTGTACTACACTATACTAGTACTAGTAAATTTCAGGACCTATGCATGCAAAACAAATTGTGTTTTTTCTCTCTCCTTCACTGCCTCTCACCATCCATCCTCCCTCTCTCCTACCCTTTCCCCTCGCGCACTGCCCGACTGATCTCTCCCTCGTCCACAGCATGGTGTTGTGCACGTGTGCCTTGGTACGGCGGCTCTGTGTCTCTGGCGTGTTCGGCAGCCGTGTTGGCATGGAGTAGGGACGAGGATTACATAGGAAGGAAACCACTTTGGTCCTTGGTGGCAAAAAATTCAAACTTCTCCGGTTTTCGAAATTTTCACTTGCTTCCCAAACATCGGGAGGGAGGGAGGGTTACTACAAAAATCGGCCATTCGCAGGACAACTTATCTTATCTTTATCTTGTCTTATCTCTTACAATACCATACAATACCACTGTATAGTGTACAGATAACTTCGAACATTGACCGTTGGATCAATACCGGCAAATCCAAACATTGCTAACCGTTGGATCTTCTTTTCTATTCTTAGCATCTACAAAGATTCTACTGATAGTATTTAGCACGATGAACGCTAGTATGCGCAAACCTCAAAACACACACTTCATTGCTCAGTTCCAGGGTCCTTGTGCTAAATGCATGGAGTTGGGTGCAATTTTCATTTTTATGAGGTCCTTGATGTAACTTGTACTTCCACCGACCGTGTTAACTCTCAAGCACCTCGCTCCAACGAGACCTACCATAGTTAAAAGAAAATGCAACTGGACCACAATTATCAATCAAACTGGACCACAGTTTCTTATAGGTAATACCCAAGTTTTTAGTACTAGGATTTTTCAAGCTTCCTAGCTAACTTCGCACACTTCAGTGACTTCTTGTCGATTAATGAAATTAGGTCAAACTTGAGCTACAAATAAGCACTATAGATTGCTCTTGAATTAAATGTATTTTTGGAAGTATATGGGTGCATCTTCTTGTAGTAAACGTCAGTGTGACTTTCCAACTATCAGGAAATAAAATTCTCAGTTTTCATAGTGATGACGACACTACAAGAAAAGTTGGCTTTTACAATAGAAAATTTTCATGGTTGAAGGCCCGTTTTTCATGGCTAAGAAGTCTTCTACGATGGATGCCCTTCGTGGTAAAAGCTCCGTCACAAAAGAATGTACCACGGTTTTTTCTGACTATGGCGGATCGCACCCTTTAGCCACGAAAACTTGTTCCGTCATAGATCTGTTTGCCACCCCCGTTGACTGCTGACGTCATACAAAAATGCCACATGGCAGCCACTATTAACGGCCGGTTAACGGTCACAGAAACCATGGTAGAAGCTTGGCCCAAACAAGGTCTGCTAATTGTTAAATGGGTCGGCCCACGAGGAGAGCCCAATAAGATTATAGCCCTTTACTCTCACAACGTGTACTATTTGACGTGGCCCATTAATGAATCCATCCAGGGCCCGTACGATTTCAGGCCCGCTACAGTTTTGCCCTAAAGAAGGCCCACGTTGGTAGAATAATATGCGGCCCATTAGGGGCTTGCGCCAGAAGGTCAGGCACTATTAAGGCCTACAGGCAGCCCGTTACTATTCCTACGGCCCGTGGGGTCCGCTCCTGTTGTACCCATTTACTGGTATGGCCTTTTACACATCTGGGTTGCCAGCGTTAGGATCCTTTACTGTTCTGGCCTTCTACTATTCCGGTCATTCACTGTTTAGACCTTTTACTGTTCAGGCCATTTACTGTTCAGGCCATTTACCAATCAGGCCTTTTACTCTTCTGTCTGTTTTACTGTGCGGGCCCTCTACTGCGCAGGCTTTTTACTGTTTAGGCCTTTTACTATTTCAGCTCTTTACTATTCAGGTATATCAATATTCGGGCCCATTACAGTTCGGGCCCTTTACTGTTCTCGCCTGTTGCTGTTCAGCCTAGTACGTTTTCAGGGCCTTGGCCACTTATGAGGCCCACCAATATTCTGACCTGCCACTTACGGCCTTTTAGTGTCTATTTGGCCCATCTGCTGGCTAGCATATTTGCATATTCTATAACTATGGCGAAATTCTGGTTTTAAATAGTCCGTTAATATTCCAGTCGGCTAATGGCCATGCTAGGATCACCCTATTGCATCAACAGATATTTTTTGAAATTTATTACACACCAGACTTTCAAGAAAAACAAGATGAAGCATTACAGAGACATCGCGATACATGTGTTGGAACAGAGTTTCTACTATGGAGCTTACATCCCCATACAAGTAACAACTGACATACCATGACAGCTGTAGAAGAGATTATCAAGTAGACGGTCTGTCAAATCTTGTCGATCTTTCAGTTCTTGTATCTATTCACATGTAATCGTGATTATTCCATCTATTTGTTCTGTTTCTTGTTCAATTAAATCAATTGTTTGGAGTGCAACTGTAACACCTCTTTCTGCTAGAAAAAGTGAAATCGTGGGCCAATGCAAGCAATAATCAGTGTCACTGCTGCTTTGTGAAATGACATCAATACTTAACGTAGGACCCCTCCCTTCTACCCCCATAGCTTCATGTGCAGCCTGAAACAAAGAAAACATGTCAGCATAGCGTACCAGCTAACTGGCGGCCATCTTATATGTAAAATAATTCAAATTCATCATTGGCCAGGAACAATTAATGATGTGCCTCGTACATCTCTTTTTGGAATAATAGGAACTATTGATGTCCTGGACCGATGCGTACATGTGCCAGTATCATAGCCACTTTTGAAGAAACACTATAGGTTATTTGCATGCTAAAACTAAGACATATTAAGTTAGAGCAGCAAAGCAGGCGAAAAAACACCATGTTTGTTGTCAAAGAATTTCAAAATTGGCATTGTCCTAATATAACAAATCAAGCCATCAACATGTTTGTCTCATGCAGACTAACTGAACTAGTGTGGTAATGAATGTAGGGAATCAATCAACTCGACTCTTTCCCTCATAAACTAATCATATCACTCTACATAACGAAAATATAGAAATATAACAAAAAGAGGTGCATGAGATTCCTTCAGCTGCTTAGAACTGGTTGGGACAACAAAGCATTAACCTAAAATATAAGAATAGCATTTAAAAATGGTCTATAGTACGAACTAGCCAAAAACGTGACCTCCAACCACAGGTGGCATTGCTTTAATCATCAGGCAACTATGATAGTACCTTGGAAAAACAAGCAATAGACCAGGTGTCTTAAATAGACTACCAAAATCATTTCAGACAGACAAGATATCAACCATTCCTTTTCAGTAGCCAGATCATTCAAATATTTTAATCGTCGGGCCAGTAAATAGAAAAACAAGAGGTCATTTGCTGCCAAAACAATAGTTGGATGCATCCGAAAAGTAGCACAAACATTCTTTGTAATGCCTACAGTTATTGTATTTCCAACTACTGACAGTATCATTGTACATATAACCAGGCAAGAAAATCTAGTAGACAAACAAGTAAATGATACATTGTGCACCTTGCAAGGTCAATGGAGTATTTAAACAATGTATGTCTAGGAACCACGTCAGAATATAACATTGATGCAATAACAAGTCAACTAAAAATTCACAGGAACCATAACCAATTGAACCATATGGTGGCTAATATTAAACTCGCAAGATTATCTGATGATGTATAGATGAAAATCCCTTGTTTATTATTAATCGAACATTGTATTTCTCATAGAAATTTCCATCCCTAGTTTGGGACTGATGGGTCTCAAACCCACAGCTTCACCTTGAAAGGGAGGTGCTCTGACCGTTTAAGTTAAGAAAATCAGTACATTGATTTAATGATAAGCAAACTAAAGAATCAAATTGGCAATAGACTCTATATGTGCGTCATGTAGAGTAGCTATTGAGGTAATGAATTAAGCAATCAAACAATAGGTGCACGATAGACTTCCAGATCATATTAACATGGTCATAGTACATATATATAGTAACTAGGAATCATATTAGATGATAATAGCTATGACAATCTTACTATAAGTAGTCTTAATAGAACTCCCTCCGTTTCAAAATATAAGATGTCATGGGTTTTGTGAAACGAATGTATATAGACACCCTTTAGTGTTGGTAGAGTAACTTGAACTAGTATTGTATGCATTTTTACTGGTCCAAGTTACTCCCCACCAAGACCAAGTAATTTATACTAGTCTCATACATATAACACTAGACTATGTTACTACCTCCAAAGTGCATATAAGCTTAATCATGGTGGCGATCTCTAATATTATAATAGAATATAGATTAGCATAAAAGTGGATATAATTCAATCACCACCACCTAATCATGGTCTAGTTAACGTATATATATATAGATAGAAGATCATCAGTCAAATATAACAAAAAGAGATCTCCACCATGATTGAGTGAGCAAATTGAATTACAAATCAAGGGATTTACGTTCGGTCTTTGTGCAGTACTGTTAAAGGTCATCTTGTTCAAATCATTGGCCAACTCATGTGGTGCTGACACTAGACAATGTGACTACCTCCAGAGTGCATTCAAACTCTTAATTATAGCAGAAAATACAATAATAGACTATAAATTAGCATAAAAGTGGATATACTAAAATTACCACCACATAATAGATAGATAGATAGATGAACACAAGTCAAATATAGAAAGAATAGATCACCACCAAAATCAAGTGAGCACATTGAATTATAAATCGAGGGATTTACGTCTGGTTTTTGTCTAGTCTTGGTTAAGGTCAACCTTGTTCTAATCATTAGCCGAACCATGTGGTACCTCGTACAAACAAGCATCTAACACTGTGCACATCTCAGTAAAAACAAGAGACTTACTATTTCTTTTTCTGCAGTCCCGTTTTAGGACATCCTGTTGTTAGTTCGTTCTTTGTAGACATCCACCGCATCGAGTACTGGGATAGACGATTCATCTACTTTATTGTAGCTCTTCTGCATATAGGTTCAGGCCAATCAATCACATAAAACAGGTTCGCATTCAGTAATACAAAGCAACAGGTACTTACAAGATTGTTGGGGCGATTCACTCTACGATTCTCCGTGTTCCCTGTGAGAGGAAATAATATCAGATAGTGGCTGTTGCTATTTACAAAGAACTAGATAGACATTATAGTATAATCACTTGTGAACACGTAGATCAGGGAATGGCGGAATATAAACAAACATTTAAATGACATAAAGATTGCCATGGCGACAAAATAGAATGCAGTTACAGTCACTCTTTAGCATGAACAAGAGAGAAATTACAATGATTTAACTTGTGAAATAGGATTGCAAACAAATATGAGAAGTGCCATGAAAAGTGTCACCTTCTATAGAGCAGGCAGTTACTGTACTAACATTTGGACGAACAAGATAGATATTACAATGGTATATCTCGTGAACTGATAGAGCAGGGAATGCTAACCCATCTGTGAAGTGACTTAAAATGCCTTGAACTACATAATAGAAGGTAGATACTAGTGCTACAGAAATTATAATTGAGAAACATGAATTATAGAGCAGGGCATGTAGATAACCATGTTAAGTGCCTTAAAACATGCCATGTAATACTACATCCAATCCAAAGTAAATAAGGCGTAAAAAAAATTCGCAAGTCAATCGACACAAAATCGGACCAAGTGTGTAGAACATACCAGGATCATCTACCATACCAAACTAATGCCATTCGATACATCGGGGCATATATTTTCATAGACGCAAATTCCACAAATTAACCCTTAATATATGTTTCTATGAGCTTGGTAAAAGTCATCATTGTTTGACTTTAAAGTTGTATAGGCCTTCTTTTACGGAATGGATGTACTCCCTCCGTTTCACAAAGTATAAGTCATCATCTAGACCACTTTTAGTGTGTAGGTTCATGTATGTTTGGAGTAAACATACTCACTAAATGGTGTCTAGATACACCCCTATCACAAAGCTTAATTGAAACAAACAATAATGGCATAACTTGCAGAGGGAATGCAAAACCAACAAGTTCAATGACATAAAATTTGCGATGAATTACGTAAGAGAAGGCAGTTACTGTATTTGCTTAGAACAACCAGATTTAAATTAAAATAGCATAAATTCTGAACTTGTAGAGCAGGGAATGTTAACCTACATGTTCAATGGCTTAAAACTACCAATGAACTCCAAAATTACATGTAGTCAGTATTGTAGCAACAGACAAAGCAAGTGCACATTATGATGACATAACTTGTGAACTTGTTGAATAGGTAGGCAGCCTCAGATCTTTAGTGAATTAAAATTTGCCATGAACTACATAATACCAATGAACTCTAATGATGTATGTTTTGTACTACCAATATTGTTTATGAATATTAAGAGCAATTGTTGGTCAAAGAAAAACACGCATAACAGGGACGCCTTAACAAGAACTCTAATGATGTACGTTTGGAGAAAAATAGAAGGAATAGTTTAATGCCTGGATTTAACATAGACTACACCAAATTTACCAAGGGAGAGTGGGATATCAATTAAGCCAGTATTGAGGTAGGAATTTACCACCAATACAGAAATGCAGTTCACTGTCACAGGCTCATACCTGCTATATTGAAATGAACGAACAAGCAGATTTGGTTTACCTAGGCCACGTCGTCGTTTACGCATACACGGCATCTTTGCGGGTGACGTCAAGGACGCTGAGGGTGCCCGGTAGTGGTGAGTCGGGCTAAAGCAGATAGATCTCAGCGGCGTCTGTGAAGCAGATCTGTGGAGGTTGTTGATGGGTCTGGCTTGCTTGACAAGATGGCCGGTGAAGGAGATCCGGCGTAGTGCATGGTGTCGTGAGTGAAGTAGATCTGTTACAACCGATTATGGATTCGAGGCGTTGCACAAGAGCGTCGGTGAAGCAGATCTGGTGTAGTGGACTGTTGAGACCGTGAAGCAGATCTAATGCAGCGCACACCAGCGTAGGTGAAGCAGGTCAGGTGTTGTGGACTCGGGAGTTGGCAAAACTAACACGGTTGTATGGAAGAGGGTGTCAGGCAAACTAGGGTTCGGTAAGGTGGACGTCGGCTGATCCCGTAGACTGGTCATGAGTATATGGTATAGAGGTATGGCATGTAGGCCAGCGAAGTGCGGTGGTGCAGGAGCCGGAGGTGGGATAGGGATTTGGGGTGGCGTGTGGGCCGGCGAAGTGCGGCGGTGATGTTCCAGTGCGGTGGTGCAAGAGCTAGAGGTGCGATAGGGGTTGGGTGGCGTGTAGGCGGGCGAAGTGCGGAGGAGATGATTGCGGTGTGGTGGTGCAGGTGCTAGACGTGAGAGGTGGTTGGGTGGCGTGTAGGCCAGCAAAGCGCTGCGGGGATGGGCCGGTGCGGTGGTGCAGGAGCTGGAGGTGAGAAAGGGGTTAGGGTTTTTCGGAGTGCTTTAGGGGAAATGGCGCCGGTGGAAGGTGGACTATCCAGCTTCAGAGTAGTGGGGACCCCTGGCCACCCCCCGGGGGGGGGGGGTGGGGGGGGGGGGGTATTACAAACCATACCCACGCCCCAACATTAGTAGATAGGCTACAACTTGGGGCGTGTGACCACTCGAAATATTTCGGTGGAGGTGAGTCGGGAGAATTTGCTGCTCTGGGATTTTGAATTTGGCTATACAGTTCAAAGATATAGAATAATAATATCCCATCCTATCCTAGGAGTATTTATAGTCCAATGACTAGAAAAAATAGTTTACTGTAATGTCCTAGCCTTTCTAGGTACCGAATATTTCTGGAGTCATTTCTGCAAAAATAAGGTGTCTACCTTTGGCTCAATTATGTACACACACGAAGGTACGTAGTAACATGAACTAGAGTAGTAAGTTTCCCACTATGACTAGCGTAAGAGGATCTCTAGTGGCTAGTGTATCCGGTAGTCTAAGCCAAATATAGACCACCATGGACCAGAAAATGCCTCCAGTAACTTGTGGATCCGGTGGTCTAAAATTTAGACATCCTCCAAATAGGCTACTCGTTGTCCATATTTAGACAACCAAGCCACCATGTATAAAGCAAAGTTGGTCGCTCGCGAGCTTGCTCCCCGCTAAATCAGAGTATTTGTTGTACTGATTTACTATGTCTATTGACTATTTGTGTGCAGATGGACATATAGACTATCAAATTTAGACTATTTGTGTCCACTAGAAAACTAAAGTCGTGTAAAAAGGAATCTTTTTACACCATTATCTATAAAGTGAAGATATAGACTACCAAATTTACAAGCAACTAGAGATGCTCTAAGGCCTTCCACAGCATGGTCGATGCCCAATAGATAGAAAAGTTGCCACCTCATAAGTGATGCCTAGAAATTCTTTTGAGGCACCGAGCTCACAATGTGATCACTTTGGCCAAAAATAAATAGCTGGCCCACAACATGATAAAAAAAGTAACTAGACCAATCTCCATGGCTTATCTTTGGTGAAGGTCCTCTCAGTAACATGCATAGTACACATATATTGCTATTCTATTGGGTGAAGAGTTTGGGGCATCGTAGCACCTAGGTGCTCTGGTTCCTTGAAAAAATTTGGTGGCATCGATTGGGCAACGGAGGGCACCGGTGCCTGATTCTTGTAAAGTGATTTGGGCACCGATTTTTTCACACGCTGGGAAAGGCCTAAGAGACTACCAAATTTAGACAAGCAACTAGAGATCAAGGCAAAAAATACTAGCCTGCTATTTAATTTAGCGTGGCTTTTCTCCAGACGATATGAAAGTTATAGTGTGCTAATAACGCGCTATTTTATAGAACATCTTTTTGTAAAAAATTAAAAATATAACAGTTATATCATGAATATAAACGATTTCAGCATGTAATGAATTGCCTAGAGTAATACTTGCACATGCGTAATCGATTCCGGCGCTAGCCAAGTTGGAGGATAACCGGCAGGGCTGAATCTTGGTACAGCACTAGGTGCTGTAGGAGGAGGCGGCGGCTTGACATGATCACTTAATTTTAACAATCAAATTTGCATTGTATGTTTGCGTACTCGACACATTCATCATATGTTATCTTTCTCCACACCTGCCAACAAAAAATAATGCCCTATACTTGAAATAGCGCTAACGCTATGATGTTTTAGCGTGATATAGCATGCTATTTAAAAATAGCGCCATACCGAGCAAAATCTTTAAAAAATATCATGCACTCTCCAAATACGCTATATCACGCTACATAGCGTGAAATAGCACACTATTTTTTTCCATGCTATAGATGCTCTAAGACTGGTCTGAGTGGTAAGTAAGTTAGAGTAGTAATATGCATACATTGTGCTAAAGACTATCAAAAGTACTCCCTTTGTCCATAAATAACTGAGTTGGTTCTGTCTAGATTCAAATATATTTAGACGCATTTTAGTGTATAGATACATTCGAATCTAGCCAAACCCAAGAAAGTTATTTATGGACGGAGGGAGTAGTATTTTTTAGATGCTAAAATGGAAAAGAAGATCCAATTGCTGGCAATGTTGGGATTCGAGAGTATTGATCCAACGTTGGAAATGTGTACGAATAACTTTGAATATTGACCATTGGATCAAGACTCGCGAATGCCAACATTTCTAGCCATTGGATCTTCTTTTCCATTCTAGCATCTAGAAGATTTTATTGATAGTCTTCATGACAATGAATGGTGTGAACAAAACTCAAAACACACTACTCCATCATTCTAGAATCTTCTCCATCATTTCTCTAGACCATGTTACTAGAATTTTCCAGTTTTAGATAGCTAATAATCGTTGACTTCTAAATGATATAAAAGTACAAGAACCAAATATACACACATACTTTATAGATGTTGATCAAATTTATATTTTTTATGCTTTACCTATTAAAATTTTATATAGTGGTGATATGTCAGACGTCTAGGTACTATTCAACACGAATCCAGCTCCTCTGAACCATTGGATCTAATAGCCCAACGGTCAGGATTGGTGTTATGGATCCTATTCAAAGCGGCTCCATTGTAGTAGTAGAGAGAATACAGCCTACTATGCTATGTAATTTTGGGGGTGGTGACATGATGGTTCTTGAAAATGGTGGAGTTTTCTCTAGGTACTATTCAACATGAATCCATGTACTCTGAACCATTGGATCTAACAGCCCAACAGTAAGGATTGGTGCTAAGGATCCAATTCAAAACTGCTCCATTATAATAGTAGAGATATAGTGGTAAGATAAGATAAAATAAGAAATAACTAGTGAGTTGCAAGTGCCTTGCACGTGAGAATCGGATAATATAAGTATGACATATCATTTTTTATATAAAATTAAAGTAGTAGGTGAAACTCAAAAATATTTATACTTTCGAGCTTCGTTCATAAAGTATCCCGTGTGTTTGGTTCTTGTACTTCTTGTATAATATAGAAATCAACCTATAGCCATAAATAATCCGCATCCGTAAAACTGATCCATAAATAAATTATATTCTATAGGAGTACGTGGGCGGGGCTAGGGGAAACTGCATCCCCTTACGTCTCCAGAACCGCACATGCATGCATCTCCCGATCTTCCTAGCGGTTCCTTTCTTCTCTATCCCATTCCTTTTCTATCACCCGGCCGGACCTCTACGGAAAAAAAGGCGCCAATCACAGTCCATGGCGGCGCAGTTGGATAAGATGTACTACTTTGTGGACCCTGACAACACCACACTACAGGTGGCATATACCAACAGAGTGTCGGTGGTGAACTTTTACATCGAGAAAATCCAAAAGCTCCTAGAGGAAATGGACGACAAGATTGTTGGCCTCGACGTCGAGTACACCAACGAGCAATCATCGATGCAGAAGGATGCTGTCGTCCAGCTATGTGTGGGCATGGATTGCCTGGTCTACCAGATCTGCCAGGCCGACCAGCCATGCTCAAAGCTAGCAGAGTTCCTCGCCAACCCTAACATTTCTTTTCCAAGCGTCAACATCGGCAACGATCGTATCAGGCTTAGGCGTTCTCTAGTACCAGTGACGAACTTCGTGGACATCCATAAGATGTGGAAGCCTGCCGACTCCACAAATGAGAAAGATTCTTTGGCTGACTACGTGGTGGCCCTCATAGACATCCGTTATAAAGTCATGAAGAAGAAGAAGGAGGATGTGGAACACAAGCATTGGGGGAACATTCCCCTGACCGAAGAGAAGATCAACTATGCAAGCCTCGACGCCTATGCGACCTACAAGGTATACAGGCGGATAGTGAACTTCGAGAGGGGTCAACAAACTCTCAAAGTGTTCAACCAAAAAAAAGAACTAAGGAAGAAGGGTAAGGGCAAGGGCAAGGGCAATGTGGCATCCCGCAAAACCACTACTAGAAAATCGCGTTGTTTTTGTGCATTGCATCATCATGACCGCATGCTCATGTCATCATGCCACCTTGCATTTGAGCATCATCATGTCATCTTGCATTTGTTGCATAAAACTATTTTCGAAAAGTCTGTTTTTGATTTCTAAACGCCCCGTTATTTATTGCAAATCAAAACCCGGGTCTCCGGATTATTTTGTTTTGTCTACCAACGGATTTCAAAAGCCCTGTTTTAAATAATAAAACTTTTATTTTATTTTTGGAGGCAGCCGCCAGGCCCGAAGCCCGACCGGCCACCTCCAAACCCTAGTCTAAAATATCTAGTCCTAATCCTACCTACCCTATTCTACCCAGCCATTTCCTTCCCCCTGCCACCTCACTCCGGCCACTCGCGGTGCGCCACCTCAGCCTCATGGCCCCACCTCCTGCCACATCCCCACACGCACATAGCACACAACGCACACACCCCAAACATGCCCCTGCCCCGATTCCCGCGTCCGCTCGACCCCACCTGTCCCCCCGCCCCGTACGCCATCTACCTCTTCCCCGCGTCTCTTTCCCCCACATCTCTACGAGCCCTCGCCGCCACCAACCCCGCCAGGCTTGGCCGCCGGGAGCCCTGCCGCTAGCCTCCGCCGCCTCGCGGATCCCCGCCACCTGGGCCTCCACTCACCTCTGCAGCCGCGACCCCGCCTTCTTCCCGAGCCCGAGCTCGCTTCCTCGCCGCTGCTTGCTACTGCAGCTCCGGCGAGCCCTCTCGTCGCCGTGCCCTCTCCCTCACTGAACCCACTACAGGGCCGTTGTGCACGTCTCCGAGCCCAGCCCGGCGCGTTGTTCCCCCACCTTCGGCCGGAACCCCGTCGACCCCGACCCCGTCTGCCCGTGGGAGCTTGGCTCGCCTCCGCCGTTCTCGTCCCCGCCCTGCCTCTACCGGCAACCGCCGTCGTGGGCACCCTCTGCTACCAGTGCTTCACCGACCACGGCCGCCCGCTCGGCCCCGAAAGGCCGTCGACCGCCACCGGCTGCAATCCCGGACGCCACCGAGCTCCTCTGTCTTCGCCGCCAGGGAACCGCCTCCGCGACCTCCCTCCTTCCTCGCGAGGACCCGCGTCGCTGCACCGCCTCCCCAGGCCCTGTCATCCTCTCCCCCGCCTGCGTAGTCCCGGACGCCCCGCAGGAGGCCGCCCCATCGGTTCCCCGCCCGGGCTTGTTCCGGCTCGCCGTCTCGTCACCGAGTCGTCACCGCAGCACCCTGCCGCCGCCCTCGTTCACTGCAGCACCACGCCCCTGTGCAGAGCACCACCGGAGACGGTCCCCGTGCGCCGCCTCGTGCGCTTGCCTCCGTTCTGCAGTGCCCGAGGCTGCCAAGCTCCTCATCCCCGGTCGCCAGCGCCTGCCGTCACCACGGCAAGTCTGCAGCTTCATTAGGTCGTTACCACCTCCTGTCGCCTGTGTTTGTTCTATTAGCGAGAATCGGTGACAATAGTGTAATTGTGTTTGGGTTACAGTGTTTAGATGTGCTGACGTTGATGTTGCGAGAAGATGGGTGAGGTTGGCTGGACTATTGGAGAACCTCGCGATGGACAAGATCTGCCTCATTGCACCGAAGACCACGGAACCCCGAGGCCTTCGACGCGGAGCACCTGGACCCGAAGATGCCGAGATCTCGAGTGCGCCACACGGAAAACGAAAACCCCGAACCCAGAGGCCTACATCACGGACGTCAAGTTCTTCTTCACAGATCCAATGACCTGAAGACCCGAACCCTGATCCGAAGACCGATCCCGTCGAGTCCGAACCTCGAGACCATCGGTGCCGGACCCTAATGTGATCCCCTTTCCGAGACCCCTATTTTTATAATATATCATATATCTGATGCATGTAAACTGTTCATGTCACATACATATTTTGGGGTTTGTGGGTACTTTGTCGATTCATCTAATAAGTAAATATGGAGACTATATGAGAGTTTTTCTAGTCTTATATGGGCTCCATTTAAATTGGTGTAGCGAACCGATGCCATGCTTCGCCCTGTTAATACAACATTTAAATTGCGGGGTAGTTAAACAACTCGAACCGTTTAATTAATTGTCGGGACCCTGGTTCCGCTTAATATTGCCTAATTGCACTGCATCCTTGCCTTGCCGTGCATCATATCATGAACATGCCGATTCTTCTGCCGTAGCATTAAATATTGCATCCGGTGTTTCTTCTAGTGTTTGCTTCTTCACGGACTAGGACGATGAGTGGATGCGAGTATCGACAAGTTCTCCGGATATGTTCCGTCGGCAGTGTTTCCCAGGCGAGCATCTCTCCTCCTTCTACCTATTTTGCATTTATAGTCTTTACTTCCTCCTGTTGATCTATTAATATCCCTATCGCGATGCTTTAGTTTCCGTACCCCAGTTATACCCGTGCAGCCTCTATATTGCCTTGGACACCTCCTATTACCTGTGTTGGTAGATAACTGGCCTTGCGATTCGTAGTTGCTTGCTCAGGTGCGATCTCGTGTTGTCAAGTACCACAGTTGTTGGAATGCTGGCAGATGTTTATTGGTGGAGATGCTTATTAGTGGAGATGGTCATGACTTTAAATACAACTATTAAAATGCTAGCTAAAACTAATGCAGAGGCATCAGTGGGCAATAGATGTTATTTGGTTCGTCCACGCTCACTTGTGTCCCGTAGGACCCCGAGTACTTGATACCTGTTCCTTGATTTTTCACACTATCCACATCCGGGAGGCCTTATGGACCCCCCTGAGCCAGAGCTTGATTCATTTCTATTTCTTGGGGCCACAAAGTAGTTTGGGGCTTTATTACTATCCTATACTTATGCCATGTTACTGCTTTATTTACGATTGTGCGTGGAGAACCTGTACTGTTTAGGATCGTGACACGTTTTCGCTGTATCGACAAGCCCAGTCACATTTTCGGGTTCCCAGTCGTTTATAGCCGTCCACACAAACCCTGGGTCCGTTCCGGAGCCGGCCAACTTTGTTGCGGGTAGCTTAGTGGGGTGGCCCCCTGAAATATTTCTGAATCATGTGATCGCTTTGTCGTGAATGCCTCGTTGGGTTTTGAGTTGGTTTTTCCGAGGTTGATCGAGTGTGTGTTGCTATTTGTGCACCCCTGCAGGGTAAAACTTTCTGAAAGCCGTGTTCGCGGTTATGGACGACTTGGAGCACAGTATCTCGATCATAGACAAGCATAACTAAAGTAGTGCTATAAATTTGACTAAATATATCTGACTAGTAATCAGCTTCACTATAACGGAATGGATATTAAAAATGCCAACCACTGGTGGACCTGGATTGTTTTGTTATACCTGCCTAGTAAGTATTGCAACTCTAATGGAATGTGATAAAAGTGTCAACAACTGCTGGGTTTTGGGATTCCTCAGGACAATTATATCTGACTAGTAAATGTCCCAACTATAATGGATTGGTGATTAAAACTTCCACTACTTATGCTTCAGGATGACTCATGCTAGCTATATCTGATTAGTAATTGCTGCAACTATAATGGAATGAGTAAAATTGCCAACTGCGTGAGTTCCTTGGTCCGACTTCCTCGTTTGGTCTCGAGGGGGAAATACCAGGATGGGTTTGCTTGGTGCTAGCTTCAGGTTGGATCCGAATAGGTCTTTCTTACCCCTCTCTAATAGCCGCCAGTGATACCGAGTCTCTATAGGTTGTTTAGTGCCGCTGCGCTGCCGCTTCAGCCCACCATACCTATGTAGGCGAGAGCCGCCGAATTCTAGCCTCGCCGTGTACTGGCCTCAGTACTGACGTTCCTCTTTTTCCTTTGCCCTTTGTCGGCACCCCTTTTGTTTAGCAGGTTTGAGATCGCCGTCGTTAGCAGGGTTACCCTTCCGGCTTGGCTAGGCAGGGTTATGGACGCCATTGGTTATTCTTCTGGGCTCGTAGCCCCATTTGCATCTCGTCCGTAGACGGACGCTCTATCGTTTTCAAGGTGATTTGGATCTTTGTATTGTATATCTATATTCTTGACTCAGGGAGTTGCTATTGTATATATATCTGTTCTGTGGGTCCCATCGAGGACTGTTGTGTAATGTTATTACTTTGTTTTCCACCCGCACGAAAGTGCCTGGTGAGCGTCCTTGAATCGTTTCTATGCGGGTTTGGCGAAAAGCGCTAAAACTTGCATAGGGCCGGTTTGAGGGTGTTACAAGCAAGCAGACCAAAGAAGAAGACGAAGACTCGGAATGGTACACCATGTGACCTACGAGTATATCTTTGTGTGTCGGTATATCCTTGCTTGGTACTACTCCTACTTGTACTATATTACTCGAAGTAGTTAATGCATGTATATACTGCAAGCATGCAAGGGGCGGAGGCAAGAATTAATGCAAGGAATCGTAGTTGTTTCTTTTATTTTGATTGCAGAGTGATAGTAGGAGTAGGCATCATAGCACACGCCAATAGCCCACCCCACCTCAATGAATTGTCTTGTCAATCAACAGCCATGGCAAATTATAATTTTATAGTGGTAGAGACTTTCTTTGAGTAATTCCATTTATACTGCTTAGGCGGAGTACTGCTGAAAGACGGAGGGTGAATGGGCACCTGAAAAACTGCTAGTAGCACTGTAGCAGCAGAACCGCAAGATGAACTTTTGTCGATTTCCCGAATGTATGTTGAGTTAGTACAGTATAAATATATATATTACTACTACGTGCTATGTACTAGTACTACTACTAGGAAAAAACCACCATCCCTACTGTAGAAAAAATATGATTTCTTCCAACCAAACTAGTACTATTCCAAAAATGGCTATATATACTTGTCGGAAAAATAGATGTATCTAGACATGTTTTCGTGCTAGATACGAGTACATCCAATCCAGTGACAATTAATATGAATCGGAGGGGAGTACTACTACTACCGTACTCCACTATTTTACTAGTAGTAGTAGTACATACTAGTACTTCCAAATGTGTGTTGACCAGTACTCCTACCTCTGTTTGGGATTATTAGGCCTGAGAGCTTTTTAAAATTGTTAGAAATTATAATAAGACCTATCCTGTTTATTGTCTTAATTCCTGTGACTCATTAATTTAGATATCTCTATTTTCTCTCAATCTCCCAATGCATGTTGTTTCATCTCTCATCATGTTCCCCTTTTTTATCTAGCGTCTCATGCATGTAAAACTAGTCGTGCATGCATAAATTAATTAGAGTTCATCTACTTGGTAGTATTGCGAATTAGCCCTCTGTCCTTCCTAAACAGAGAGCCGTAATCCTATTGAGCTTACTACTCAGCATAGTACATCCACTAATCCACCCAACCCATTGGAAGTTAAGACTTCATGAAAAATACTCAGGAGAGTACATCCATGAACACATCTATTACCTCCGTTTCAAGGAATAAGGCGCACGCACGCTCAAAAGTAAAGTTTGGCCGAATAAATAGAGCAACTAAAATTTACTTATATGTGTAAAATTTGTTTCGTTGAATTCGTATTGAAACAACTTTCCAATGATGCTAAATTTGTATAGTACCAACATTCTTTACATATATTTAGAGTAAATCTTGGTCAAACAAAAATAAGGCAGCCTCATTTCTTGGGACAGAGATAGAGTACTAGTACTACAAAATCCACCATTTGTAGTATGCAAATGATCATTCTGCAATTAAACCAATTAATAGCAGCTTACATCACCACTAAAACTCGACGCGAAAGAAGAAACGCAGCTCCTTCGAGGTAGCAGGACCTACCAAGTAATGAGACGGCGCTGCCAGGTAAGACGTAAGGTCCTCAAACGCGACCTCACCCGGCTTAGTGGAGCTCGGCATGTCGAGCTCCACTGTCACACTGCCGGTCCTCCTCCTACCATCCCTCCAGGAGAGCAGCGGCGGGCATTCCGCCCACATCCTTACCATATACACCGGCAAGTCGCCCATCGCGGTAACACAGACCGCAGACATGAGGGGGACCGTGCTTACCGAGCCAATCGTCAGAACGAACACGACGCCTTCCTTCTCCCCAACGATGATGAGCCAGTGAGACGGCTCGCCTACTAGGGGCACCAGCTCCTAGAGAGCTTTGGTGGTGGTATACTAGATCTTGTGCACTTGGATCGAGTGGACCGCTTCGAGGTGGGCGACGAGGGCTGGCAGCGGGGTGACGAAGTCACAGCCGGTCTCCGTGCAAGTGCAGAGAGCATACCGGCACATGATTTCGTGCTCGTGGAGTTCGTAGTAGGGCAGCAAACTATTGCAGCCTTTGTGGGCGCACTCGACCCTAGCCGCTGATAGGAAGGCGTCTATGGCGGGCTCGTGGGTGAATCTGCCACTAGGGTGCTCGCACTTCTGGCAGTAGGTGATCTTGCGGACGTAGTGGTGGCAGACTAGATGAATATCCACGCACTATAGAAACGGGAGTTCGAAAAATAAAATAGTTACACGGACGAACCGACAAAAAAAATCAATGGATTTTGATTGAGGAATGGAGAGACCTTGTAGACCCGTCGGGGCTTGAGGGGCTGGGAGCAGGAGGAACCGTTGAGAACGGTGGCTTCCATCTTCAGAGTGACCGTCCCAAGCATTGCGATTTGGATGGTGGGGGGGAATGAGGACTCTCTGATACGGCCTCGAGTTGTGCCCTTCTTTTATATACCATAGCTTATAATCAATGAAGCTCTACCTGATTGTGCCTTTCCTTTTTGTACTAGGGTCCTTTTTGTATATTTTGAGGCCTTATTATTTACAAATTCCTGGTTTAGTTGGACAAGATTAGCGGCCTCTTTGTATTTGTGCACCGCCCTTTTATTAGTAAGTTGGCACGTGAGACCCACATAATAATAAAGTATGACATATCATCACTATATAAAATTATGCTCTGTAATAGGTAAAGCTCAAAAATAATATGAAAGAGCCACATCTATAAAAAGTAATGGTGTATATTTGTTTTCACCCAGTGCACTTTGAAGGTACTGTAGTAACATGTGAAAGTTTTATTAGCCTAAGTTATTAAGCACTATGAAGAGCAACCTAATATGGAAGAGAAAGAAAACATTTAACCAGAGCTCATTTTTGGGCAGAAGCACTAGGCAAACAGAAGGAAAGTTGGCCTGGACCACCACGGGCCCCAACTTTCTCTGCACTGTTGCGCATGCACGGTTGTACTCCATTGCGCGGAAGCTTACATGAGAAGGAAGAGGTGACTGTTGCGATGCTTCCCACCTGAAAAAGTGCTAGGCATAGATGCAAGAGTAGACATAGCATATCAACGGCTTAGATTACTCAATGTTGGGAAGGTTCTAGAACTGAAGGGAAAAACCAAATTCAAAAATGGTTGTACTATATAGTGGTATATATATTATAGATATATAAAATCTCGGACCGGAGGGAGTAGGAAAGAACTCACTTTATCAATTTTTTTCACCCATAACTCAATCATCTATGTAGGGCCCACAGATGGGGGAGGTCACGGTCGCCTTGGACGCACCACAAAATTATGACTAGGCCATCAAGTGCGGGAAGCAGAGTTAGTGTTCCGTCCAATCGCTAACCCTAGTCATCGACATCGATATTTGCAACACGCATCGGCTTCATCAGCGACATTGATTGTCCCCAAGCTTCGGTAATCTACCACATTAATATCGGATCATCTCCTTCCTATTTATCCTCTCCCCTTCTACGCACCACCAATCCATCTCTAATCCCCTGCTCCCAGCAACCATATCTGTCCTCATCTGTCATCCATGGCCACCTTCCGGCTGCTGCCCACCGTACCGGAGCACAAAGACCCCGACATCGCCGCACGAGAGGACAATTCCCTGTGCATTTGGGCCTTCTCACCATGGAGAACAAACTGGCAGCTGGTGCACGCCTTCCTCGATGTTGGGTACTGTCGTCGCAAGTACCGTATGTATCACCTCCACGACAATCCGGATAGGACGTTGAAGGTCAAGTTCGTCAACTTCAGGGACGCTCGTCTCCTCTACGGCCAGGCCTTCCACTGTGGCTGCGAGATGGTGGTGTTCACCGGCGCCAACATTTTCACCAACTACTAGGACTAGTTCCCCAACAACGGCAACTTCATCCACAGTGTCCTCCTGAAGCTACCGATGGCTCTGGAGGTAACGCCGCCATATCCGCAGGTGCCGCTGATGGCTCAGGAGGTACCGCCGCCTTATCCGGAGGTGCCTCCGTGTTATCCGGAGGTGCCGTTGATGGCTCAAGAGGTGCCGCCGATGGCTTAGGAGGTGCCGCCGCGTTATCCGGAAGTGCCGATGAGTCAGGAGCCAGCTGTGTCGCTGGAGCTGGCGTTGGTGCCGATGTCACGAGCTGCCGATGGCAGCACGGACTAGTGCTAGGAGGCGCTGGACATGCACTAGTTCAGAAGCGAGTCCTTTATATGTAAACTCGTGCTGTTATGTTAGGGGCTATTTGGTTTAGAGGATGTCATTTAGGGATGAGGTTATCCCCAACCAACTGGTTAGGGGTAGTCTTTTTTGTTTGGTAAAGTGGGATAAAAAGTGGTTAGGGATAGCCAGTCAAAATCTATTAGCCCAACTATTTTTTTTCATTTTCCTCTTTCACCTTGTCTTCTTCATCCACCTCACCACTTCCCTAGCAGTGGCCACGACCGCCAGCAGCTCGCCAGCCTTTTACCCCTATCGACCCCATGTCAACCTGCTTGCATGTGCCCCTTTTGCCTGCCCACTCTGCCCGGCAGCCTACGCCCATGTGCGTATTCGAACACTCACTATGCCCGATGGCCTACACTATGGCCTCCCTCGTGTCGAGCCCATAGGCAAGAAAATATGGTTATTTTCTCTCGAGAGGAAGAGTGAACGAACAAGAAAACGCTTCGGAGGAGCTATCCAAAAGTGGTTGAGCTCATCCAGCAATTTTTGTGGGATATGCTCAACCACCATTTTGAGCCAAAAGTGGTTATCCATATCCCCTCCACCCTCTAAACCAAACACTTGATAACCAAAAAAAAGTGGATATCCCATGTTATCCACAAGATAGCCACTGAACCAAACAACCCCTTAATGGTTGAATGAAGTTTCTTTTGGGATGTCCTTTCTTTTGGTACTATCGTCAAAAAAAGTTTCTTTTGTTACTACTCACTGTACCGTGTAGTACTAGTAGTACTGGGAATGACGATCTATTGAATATCCTTCCCCCTATGTTTGTGAAGGAACTGCAAAATTTCGAAACTCAGAAAGTTTGAATTTCTACTCTATTGTACTCCCTCAAATTACTTGACTCGAATTTGTCTAGATTCAGATGTATATAAACATGTTCTAGTGCTAGATGCATTTGAATCTAATAAATGCAAGTCAATTAATTTGGGCCGAAGGGGGTAGCAGTCGAGTTTGGCTCCTTCTTGAGAGAGCAGTTGATCGAGCCATACGTTTCATACTACTTCCTCTTCGCTTGTTTTACAAATATGACCAAATATGTCGCCATTCAAATTCTTGGATATGGGATCATAAAGTTTGATGTAGAGATATGGCCTTGACCTTGTGGTCGTTCGGCTTAAAATCCAAGAAAGTTCATACTCGTTAACAGCTAAGCTTAAATTCTTTTAAATTTGACCACTTACTTTTAGGTTAGCATTTTACACGATCGGTGGGAGCATATTTTACATCAAAGACCAAAAAAGGGAAATTGACATGGAGGTCCATACATTTAGCCAAAAGGACCGTAAAAGGAAAACTTTCTAGTTCAGCTCCTTCTCGAGAGATTAGATGATCTGAGCCAAACTCTTCATACTACTTCCTCTTCGATTGTTTTCGTAATATGGCCAAATCTGTTGCCATGCAAATTCTCTCATATGGGGACATCATCATAAAGTATGATGTTGATATGGCCTTGACCTTGGTCGTTTGGCTTGAAATCCAAGAATGTGCATACTCGTTGACAAGTAAGCTTAAATTCGTTTAAATTTCACCACTTACACTATTTGGTTAGAATTTTACATGGATGGTGGGACTACATTTTAAATCAAGGACCTAAAAAAGGGAAAATTGCATTCATGTCCATACATTTAGCACAAAGGACCCTAAAACCAAACAAGGAATTGAAAACAGTCAGGTACGGCTCCTCGAGAGAGCAGCTGATCGAAAAAATCTTCTTACTTGCTTTTTAGGAAATAAATTCATGTCACTTGGAAAAATAAAAATGATTATTTTTGGTTTTAATATCTTCGATTGTTTTCAAAAGATGGCCAAATTTGTCGGCATGTAAATTCTTGGATATGGGACCATAAGCATAAAGTACATTCTACATAAAGGACCTAAAAAGGGAAAATTACATCAAGGTCCATACATTTAGCACAAAGGACCCTAAAATTGAGCAAAGAAAATAGTCGGGTTCGGCTCCTTCTCGAGAGAGCAGCTGGTCGAGCCATACTCTTCACACTACTTCCTCTTCGATTGTTTTCAAAATATGGCCAAATCTGTCACCATGCAAATTGGTGAATATGGGATCATCAACATAAAGTATGATGTAGAGATATGGCCTTGACCTCGTGGTCGTTCAGCTTGAAAATCCAAGGTTTTTTCATACTTGTTGACAACTATGTTTAAATTCATTGAAATTTCATCACTTACTTTTAGGTTAGCATTTTTCAAAGTTGGTGGGAGTATATTCAACATCAAAGACCTAAAAGGGGGAAATTACATCTAGGTCCATACATTTAGCACAAAGGACCCTAAAATTGAGCAAAGAAAACAATCGGGTTCAGCTCCTTCTCAAGAGAGTAGTTGATCGAGCCATACTCTTCATACTACTTTCTCTTTGATTGTTTTCACAATATGGCCAAATCTATCGCCATGCCAATTCTTGGATACTCGATCATCAGAATAAAGTATGATGTAAAGATATAGCCTTGACCTTGTGGTCGTTGATGACCCACAAGTATAGGGGGTGTATCGCAGTATTTTCGAGGGAAGTGAAACCCAATTTATTGATTCGACACAAGGGGAGCCAAAGAATATTTATAAGCCTTAACAACTGAGTTGTCAATTCAGCTGCACCTGGAAACAATCTTGCTCACAGCAGTTTATTAGTAGCAATAGTTTTGTAGTAGCAATAACAAAGTAATAACAGTAGTAAAAGTAAAGAAAGTAGTAACAATTGCAGTAAATAGTATGATTAAAGCGCGGTAGGCATAGGGATGGATGAAAGGGCGTTGCACGGACAAGACAATTCATATATCAATCAAGACATAGAGCAATTGCAGATAAATAAGATAAAGCATCCAAGTACCAAATAATCATAGGCATGTGTTCCATATATAGGCATACGTGCTCGCAATGAGAACTTGCACAACATCTTCTATCCTGCCAGCCCGTTTGAAGTGGGGCCTCAAGGGAACTACTTGCAATTAAGGTGCTCCTTTTAATAGAGCACCGGAGCAAAGCATTAACACTCCGTGAACACATGTGATCCTCACATCCAAGCCATTCCCTCCGGTTATCCCGATTATTGTCACTTCGGGGCCTTTGGTTCCAGACAATAACATGTGTATACAACTTGAAGGTAAGACCATAAACAATACTATCATAATGAATCAATAACATGTTCAGATCTGAAATCATGGCACTCGGGCCCTAGTGACAAGCATTAAGCATAACAAGTTGCAACAAATTCAAAAAGCACTAATGATAGATACTAGGCACCATGCCCTAGCAATCTGATGCCATTACATGAATGATCTCATCCAATCCCTACAATCCCCATAGCCTACAGCGAGGGATTACTCACTCATAGATGGGGGAATCATGGATGGTCGATGGAGAAGCGATGGTGATGATGATGGCGATGATCTCCTCCGATTGCTCATCCCGATAGGGTGCTAGAACGAAGTTTCTGGTTCGGATTTGCAGAATCTGGTGGTGGCGGCATAATGGAACTCTTTTTGGAAAAACGTCGAATCCCTTTGGTTTTTAGGATTTTTGGCATATTTTCCGAGATTTTTCCTAATAGTTGATTTTCTGCACAAAAACTAGACACCAAGGTAATTTTGCTGAAAACAGCATCAGTCCGTGTTAGTTGCATCCAAATCACACAAGTTTAGAGGAGAAACAATAGCAAAAGTGTTTGGGAAATTAGATACGTTTTGGACGTATCAACTCCCCCAAGCTTAGCTTATTGCTTGTCCTCAAGCAATTCAGTTGAAAACTGAGTGCGATAAAATAAACTTTCATGAACACATTTGCTTCATAAGATGTATATATTCTCAGCATATGATCAAGTACTTAGTAAATTCATAATAAGGAGTATGCAAATAAGGTCACTCAATAGTCATTGCAAGCTATGAAGAGATTCCAACTCAAAAATAGTAAATATCATGAAACATAAACATAAGCAACATTTCAATGCTCATAAAAAGGTATGACAAAGTGGTATCTCGCTTGCCTTTGATTGTAGAGCAAACATAGATGCCTATGCAGCTCTGAAGTTGAAGTGAAGACTAGAAGTAAAGATATCAAGGATACAAGCATCAAAGTCATGACACAATTAACTAAGTTTTGAGACAAGCACATTACACTCAGAATGGCAACTATGCTATCAAGAAAGTGCTCATAGAATATGTGGTGACTCAACAAGGAAGTGAAAAGGTTTTGAAAAGTTCGAAAGGCTTCCAAATGCTGATAGTACGGTACTAATTAGCTTTGAACTCTCATTGCCCCTATCATAAGCATCTTTAAATGGTTAAGGTGAAAGTGAGGTCCATAACGAGTTATATGCTTGACAGTGTTGGGCCACGTAGAGATAAAAAAAACTTTTTCCCTACGCGGTGAAACCAAGAACTAGCTCAAGTAGAAGGCCACGAGGATTACCACTAGACGCGTAGTTGCGGAATCGATGAAGCACGTCGCTTGATGCAGTGCAGTCCTCACGGTACATTCTGGTTCCACGATCCACGATCCGTTCCGGTTCCACGATCGTCGAAGTGCTGAATGTACAACACCTCCGCCGGTATCCACACGTACGAGGAGGAGCGCCGGCGATGGACTGCTAGGTCCGGTACGGCGGCGACATGACGGACTAGGGCTAGGGTTTCCAACACATGGAGTGACCTAACCTTGTGCTCTAAGCACCTGTGCCCTAGCTTATGTGACCCATTCAGTAAAAGGCCTATATTAGTCCATGCAAGTCCAACTTGCCGACTAAGTCCATGTCACTATTTGGGTCCAACCCAAATAGTTTTCCAGTTTGGGTTTAACCCAAACTTTCTCCCGCTCTTAAGCGTGTGACCCGACAGGCTCATGGTAACCCGGACGCGATTCCGAGTCTCACTCGTGATTGATCAGTCAGTAGCGGCCCCTAGCAGAACGTGCCGACTCCCAAGTACAAATAACTCATGACGACATACCTTCTAATGCGACTTTCGTCTAAGTCCCTTTTGCCTCACGATATACCTTGTCGAACTATGGGCGAATGATCGTCATCCCTTAAATAGTCTGACTCTCTTTCTCAATCCGAGATAAGTGATTCACACGACTAACTCTTAGTCGGTTGCCTCGGTTAACACTTAACCGAGACATGCATGGCCATGCTTTCCGAATCTTATCTTCCGAGAGGGCCCCGAGAATATCTCTCCAGACGGAGGGGTAAATTCCCATCTTGGTCATCCACATCACGGAGCTTGATTCACAGTCGACCCAAACTCCGCCTTTATAACTGCCCATTGACGGAATAGTGTTTGACCAGAACCTAAGTCGGTGATCCTCAACTCGGATTGTGCAATAATCTCAGGTCTAAGGATTACATTGATTGAGACATGCAAATGACGACTTGTTCATTGCATCTCAATATGGGTCAGTCCGACTCGCTAAACTGTTTAGTCGAATCCGGGTAAGTCGGAATAGCATCTCCATGCCCATTGTTGGGGATATACTTTCCAGGTATCCTCACAGTTCCTCACTGACTAGGGTGGCCCACTTCGGGTTAGAGCTTTGCTTCACGGGCGGCCCAGTCAGGGAGAAAAGACGGAGTCCAGTCCGGCTATGGGAAGGCCCAGAAGACTTACCGACTTAGGCCCATAGTGTTACTTGTAGTTCAAGATGTACTCTATAACCGACTCTTAGTCGTAGCCGGATAGATCTCTCCTATAAACCCTAGGCCGTATATCTATATAAGCCATCCTAGGGAGAGCCTTTAGGGCAACACTCAATAGTCTACAATCTCAACTTACACAGGCTAACCCTTGTAACCATATTCCGGCTCTGCCGTATTACTGGATTGCTAGCAGGAGTAGGATCCGTCCAAAGTCGGCTGATTTGAACCTGGGTAAACTTGTGTGGTCACCGTCCCGGAACACCGTACGTCTCACCGTCCCGGAACACCGCACGCCTCGAGGACCCCCTCATGGCGTACTTGCCATCAATCTGACGACAATTGGCGCCCACCGTGGGGCAAGTGAGCTTCAGATTTGTGTTCTGAGCGGAATCTGCAACAATCAGAATCGGCGAGACTATCGCCATTGGTCGCATCCTCTACGCCAGCGGCGTACCTCTCATCGTTCTCGACGAGACCTGGATTCGGGCTAGGGATGCTCTAATTGCCTACACAATCATGCCTTTTGGCGAGATCAATGTTTACATCGGTTTTGCTGAACCTGTCCCACTCACCCCAGCGGTGATGATAGAGACAGAAGAATCTTCTAGGTCCCCTTTGTCCGCAGAGGCAGCAGAGTTCCGGATCTCTGAAAACCCTAATCCCACCCAGCCTGTCCTAGTGGCAGAGATAGTGGAGAAATCCGAACCTAAAGCAGACCTAGCGGTCCAAGTCGAATCTGGAGTGGATGTCCTTGGAGAGACCGAATCGCAGATCAACCTACCCGCTGAAGTCGAAATCCAGGAGGAGCATAGAAACGACACTCATTCCGGCTCTAATGACGACGGGACAGACATGCCTTTCCTAAGGTACACACTGCGATGTATGATAATGCAAAACCCAGGCGTAGATGCAATTCTCGAGACCATCAAAAGTTTCGACGAAGCTGATCATGAGAGCCGTAGGTACCTCAGGAAGCACGCATCGCACTTCATCGGTTATGTGGGATCCGGATCCGGCTCTACCGATGCTAGAGACAACACCGACTCGGTGCTGGAGGCAATTGGAACAAATGCCGACGTACTCGCATCCTCGGATGAATTGATGACGTCGGCAGATTTCCGAAAGTTCTCCGCGGAATATGAAGAGGAGTACAACTCCAAAGCTGCAGAAGAAGGAGAAGCCATGGATGAAGGATCTGGGGAACACTCTCCCAAAGCGCAGGATGACATGGAAGTCGGAGATAATCCCGAAGTCCAGATGTCCAAAGTACCGATCAGAGCTTGACTCTGGGAAACGGAACCAAAGTCGTCTTTGCTACCGGCGCCGCCAAGAAGGCAAAGAAGAAGAACAATACCCCGGCAAAAGACCCTCTGACAGAGGAGGTGATTGCCGAGGAATACGAGGACGACTCGGATGGAGCACTTATCCTAGAAGAGCCGAAAAAAGAAGAATCGGTGGATGGACACATGATCACTGAAGGTGCGCGTAAACTCATCGATGCTGCATTAACCACACCTATTCCAATAGCTGTAGAACTTACAGCTGAAGAACTGGACGAGAGGGCGCAGGCCCTAGAAGCACATCGTCAAGTACGCCTCGATGAAGCCAAAAACATTCAGGAGGAAAAAAAATGCATAGCATCTGCGGAGAAGTACAACTCCAGGCAATACCAGAAAACTAGGAAGTGTCATACAAATGACAACCAATTCCCGCAGATTCACGCCGTCCTTTTTGGAGAAGAGATGGGGAAGCCTCGGAGAGATAGCAAAGCGGATTGGGTATATCCAACCCCAGTACAGAATACCGTGGCGGCCCGAGAAATTTTATCGGCTAATCCAGGCCCAGAGGAGATCCGGTTGGGAATCAAACTACTCAAAAAAGGGCTAGAGAAGCAAAAGGTCGCCATGTCCGGAAGTCAAAAACTGGTCTCTGATTCCGACCAATGTCGCACGGATCCGGCATGGTTATCCGCATAGCATTATCATGGCCAACGGGAGTAATTTCTCTATGGGAGAATTGGCCGAATTCTGCAATGAGCAAAATATCCCGGCTTGACATTGCGTTAGTCGCACATCCACAGGCTAATGGACAAGTCGAAAGAGCAAATGGTTAATCCTACAAGGCCTAAAACCGAGACTCGAAGCACCACTACGATGTGCTGCGGGGGCTTTGGCAGAGGAATTACCCTCTGTAATATGGAGTTTACGAACAACTCCGAACAGGTCAACCGGATACACACCTTTCTTCTTGGTCTATGGCGCAGAAGCAGTTCTTCCTAGTGATTTAATTCATACTTCTCCTAGAGTGGCCGCGTATATCGAAGAAGATGCCGAAATTTCTCGACAAAATGATCTCGACTTAGTCGATGAAGTTTGCATCATTGCTGAAATGAGATCAACAGCCTATCAGCAGAAGTTACGCAAGTATCATAGCCAGAGAGTCCGAAAGAGATCTTTCAGTAAAGGTGATTTGGTTCTCTGACTTGTGCAACAAAGAAAGCACAAACTTTCCCCAGTATGGGAAGGGCCCTTCTTGGTTAGTCGAGTATTGCACAATGGTTCGTACTACTTAACTGACATGAGGCCAGTCAAAGAAAGACCTGCTACTAAGAAGAGAAAGAGAGCTCGAGGCAGTACAAATCCGGATGAGTTAGACAGACCATGGAATATTGCTCAGCTATGTCCCTTTTATTCTTAGTTTATCCTTCTTTGTAATCATACATATGTACATGTTCTATGAGAAATAAAAGTCTTGATTGACCTCAAATTTTTTTGAGAAGTTTTTTACGATCTTATTTCCAAATGATCATGTCGTAGTCGAAAATCCCAGAATACTTGAAAGTACTTTATGCTCATGTTTGTTCTGGTTTAGATTTCTGATTCTAAAAATGCTACCTTTGGGTATAACTCTAAAGTTTCTAGTCAATACTTTGGTTATTTTTCTCATTGCCGGATGCGGGTATTTTCCGAGTAGTGAATTGTTTATACTAGAAGCCGGCTTTGTTTCCGAGTTTAAACTGGTTTAGCAATTGAGATCCATTACTCAGGGAAGTTTCCGTGCAGAAGGTTAGCCGGCTCACGAAAGGGACGAGGCGGAAAGCTAGATAAACGATAAGTATAGGCGAAAAAAGTATAAGTGCTTATGTAAAAGTTTCAGGCACACCAAAAATTTAAAGCCAAAAGGGTTGAATAGATCAAAAGCTTAGCGCTAGCAAAATTATACTACTGGATATTTACATACCCATCATGTTTCTCAGAATAATACATTTGCTTCTGGTAACTTATGATGCAGGAGGAGAGGAAGGAGCTGCCGGCTCGCTGGATACATCGCCTTGATATCGTTCCGAGATGTCCACATCCGACATGGCGTGGTCATCATCGGAAACTTCGGTTGCTTCTTCGGGAGGCGGAGGCGGCGTGTCCACGTGGGTGAAGAAGGGAGTGTCGTAGCTAGTCAAGTCAGCTACATGACATCCATATCCGGCGTAGGAGTCCATAATGGCCTTGATGTCTTGCTCCTGTCCGTCTTCATCCACTTTAGAATACCCTCTGGTCACTTGCCATATCTCCATGCTTCCATGGTGGCTCATAACCATGGTGAGAGCGTTATGCGCTGCGGATCGCGTGTAGGTCATGTTCCAATCCTGGACAAGTTGCGACGTTTCCTTCGCCTTGTCCCGCACCGGAAAATCCGACATGCTATGCATGTCCGAAATCTTGAGAGCTTCGCCAATATCCTCAAGGGATTGGAACACTAGTTCATTCTTTGGCATCCTAAGTAAGCATAAACCTGGATTTTATATCCTACTTCATGCTTGGGGGCTAGGGGATATGATATAAAGTACAATAAAGAAAAACGTGAGTTGGAATTCTGACTTACATGATGTTCATGTGTGAGCTTGCTCAAACACATGTTCACCTCGGTGGTAACTTTCTCGGCGAGTGTGAGTGGAATAATTGAAGGTGGTGGAAGCACACCAGCTCTAAGTCCCTTGTCGCGAAGGAGAACTTGTTCAAAAAGGTTGGAATATTTGATGTCTTCCGCCTCTTGTGCTTCTTCCTCGGTAGAGAGATTTCTTTTCTCCGGGCATTGCCGGCCCAGCCGCTAGATCTCTTCTGCAGGTTTCTGGGATAAGCCAAGTTTGGCAAGCCCCGGATTGTTAAGGATGTTTTCGGCAAAGGTCTCTGCCGAGGGATCATTACCCAAAGAGGGTTCACCCTTATCTAAACTTGACTCACTCATGGTGACGTCAGTTTGCGATTCAAGGATCGCTGGCTCCGTTAAAGGAGCCGGATCTTCTGCGACAGCTGGTGATGGAGTAGCCACCGGTGTTGTAGAGGGTTTAGGGCTAGGAGTTGGAGGAGCCACGACAGGAGAATCTATGGTCAGCTTTGTCTGCCAGAAGGGCTTCAAAGAAGTTCCCTTCCCCTTACCCTTGATGAGCTGCTTAGCTCTGAGAATGTAATAGAATAGAAAACATTACATCTCGGAAGAAAATTCGAGTAAGGTACAAAGGCGGAAGTTGTATTGAAAGTTACCTCTTCACAACTGGCACCTCCTTTGTGCCAACAGCCACTGTCGGAGATTTGCGCTTCTTGGGCACAATGTCCGGTAGTGGAACCAGTTCAGCCTCCTGAGAAAACTCCGAAGGATATCCCTCGAGTGGAGCAAGTTCCAACTCGGGGAGGTCAGCAAGCCGAAAAGAAAGATAATATCTCGGTATTGCAAAACAATTTTAAAGGTGAAATACATAGAAAGGGTTTATTGTTAAAAGCTTACCGGCACAACTGGGTTTTCCGCTGTGTGCATGTCCAGAGAAACCTCCAGGATCCTCCTCTCGATCCGCTCCCTTATCAGCCATTTAATCTGGCTTATATAACCTTGCAAGGTATAGGGTCTAGGTTGATGCGGAGGGAATCTTTTTTGGGCGACGTGATGGAATGCATAAGTCGGTCTCTGTGGTGCTGGAGGGGTTGGATCTGGCGTGACACCCAACAATGGACCAAGTCGGATCCCTTCAGTCCTTTGTGTTTCATCAGATATTCAATCCGCCTCTTGGCAAGAAGCAGATCATCATTAAGAGCCGGAGCAGCCTTGTCCCAAGATAATCGAGGCGTGGCGGCTCCGTCAATGAAAGCCGGAAAAGCAGTGGCTTTGCCAGGAGCAGGAACATCCTTGTGGTAAAAGAAAGTGGCCGGCCATTGTTTGACCGAATCATTGGCTAGAATCTTAGGATATGCGCGCTCACACCTAACTGAAAAGCTAATTGTACCGGTAATATAAGGATTACCGGCGGTGATAGAGTTTTTTCGGACATGGAAGTATTACCGAAATAAAGTAAGACTCGACCTAATGCCGAGAAATCCCTCGCACAAGGCCGCATAGGCGCTCATCTCTAAGATGGAGTTGGGGGGAAGATGGTGAAGTTGAACACCATAGTGATCTATCAACTCGGAAAAGAATTCCGAGGGAGGGAAAGACAAACCTCTGTCGAGGTGGGTGCCGAAGTGTACCCGCTTGTCGGCGCGCGGGTTGGGGATGGTTTCGCCGGAACCACTCTGCCAGTCGCCGGCGCGGAGGAGCCCTTCAGCCTCCATGCCATGGAGCTTCAGGTCGTCCAGCAAGTACGGGATCCAAACCCCACGATAGCTTTCCTTCTCCACCGCCGCCGCTGCCGCAGCCAAGCTGGATGATGAAGACGAAGCCATTCTTCCGGTGCGCCGGTGACCTTAGATGGGCGGTGCTGGGAGTTTGGGAAGCAGGGGAGCTCTGTGCGCGAGGGAGAGGTGGAGGAGAAGAAATAGCATTGGGAATAGGTGAAGAGAGGAGAAGGAGAATCCTCACCCCTTATATCCACCTAATCGCGCCAAGATTCGTGCAAATGGTACTGTGTAACCGCCACGCGTCGTGGAAGGAACTAGGAAGGACCCACGCGATGATTACGTCACCTCGATCTCCGTGTACGCATTGAAACGGCGCCTCGGTTCCGCGAACGGTGGACCCACCAACGGTCGTGCTGATAGGATGTTTATCAAATGATGTGACTTGACCATGACTAGTGTCAGGTCACGTCAGAGACCAAGTTCCTGCTTAGTTCGAAAATCAAGCTGGGAAATCCGAGTAACATGTTGATAGGTCCGACTTATTTTTAAGACCCGGATCGTATTTTTTGTTGTGAAGTTTCAGGAACCCTTCAAAATTCTGCAAGCCCAAGATCTGACGGGTATTCATATTTAAGTAATACGGAGGAATAGGATTTCCCATTACTTAAATATGAATAATTTCGATTAATTAATTAATGTACTTTTATGTGTTGAATTACTCAGTACAATATTGTTAGAACAAACTCCTTTGATATATAGAATAAAAGTTTTGGTATACTATGTGCTAAGTATTCTTTTCCTATCAATGATCCATGAATTTCATAATAGAATTCTCATGTACTTACGACTTCCATTTTCTCCAAAATCAATGGTTTAATGTTAGTAAAGTAAATCCTATTAATATTAATAGGAGCATCAAGTTTGATTCTCCAAATTTTTCCTTTTATTGAAAGAATTCTCAAAATTTAAGGGAGAAACTAATTAGAAAAAAGGAGTTCCAACACTTTCAAGCAGTCTTTCTATTAGGCACAACAAGAGTTTATCGTAAAAAAATCGCAACGATACTACCAAACGAAGTCTACTTTAATGGAGACTCTAATGTTCCTAAATTTTATAGACTTTCCCAATCTCGACGATTCCCGAGATAATAGCTATTATTCTTTTAAGTTACCCATTATTTGAAGTTAGCCGCCATGGTGAAATTGGTAGACACGCTGCTCTTAGGAAGCAGTGCTCAAGCATCTCGGTTCGAATCCGAGTGGCAGCATTATCGAAAAAGAATACAATAGATTAGAAAATGGATTCAATTCGAAATTTACAATTTTATAATGAGACCTTCCCCTTATTCTATTTGCATCTTTAGAAAATATACTAACTCATATCTCTTTCTCAACCATTTCTATTGTGATTATGATTCATTTGATAACCTTATTAGTTCGTGAACTTGGGGGATTACGTGATTCGTCAGAAAAAGGAATGATGGTTACTTTTTTCTCTATAATAGGATTCCTAGTTTCTCGTTGGGCTTCTTCGGGACATTTTCCATTAAGTAATTTATATGAGTCATTGATCTTCCTTTCATGGGCTCTATATATTATTCATACCATTCCTAAGATACAGAACTCTAAAAATGATTTAAGCACAATAACTACGCCAAGTACTATTTTAACGCAAGGCTTTGCCACATCGGGTCTTTTAACTGAAATGCATCAATCCACAATACTAGTACCTGCTCTACAATCTCAGTGGTTAATGATGCATGTCAGTATGATGTTACTAAGTTATGCAACTCTTTTGTGTGGATCCTTATTATCTGCCGCTATTCTAATCATTAGATTTCGAAAGAATTTCCATTTCTTTTCTAAAAAGAAAAAAATGTTTTAAATAAAACATTTTTCTTTAGTGATTTTAATGCAAAAAAGTGCTTTAAAAATAACCTCTATTCCTTCATTTCCAAATTATTACAAATATCAATTAACGGAGTGTTTGGATTCTTGGAGTTATCGTGTCATTAGTCTGGGATTTACGCTTTTAACCATAGGTATTCTTTGTGGAGCAGTATGGGCTAATGAGGCGTGGGGATTCTATTGGAATTGGGATCCTAAGGAAACTTGAGCATTTATTACTTGGACCATATTTGCAATTTATTTACATAGTAGAACAAATTCAAATTGAAAGGGTACAAATTCGGCACTTGTAGCTTCGATAGGATTTCTTATAATTTGGATCTGCTATTTTGGTATCAATCTATTAGGAATAGGTTTACATAGTTATGGTTCGTTTACATTAACACCTAAATGATTACATAAAATGAAACCTTCATGAAATGCACGTTTTTACTTTTTTGTTTTATTTGAGAACCCTTTGAACGCCCTCTCAAAGGGTTCTCAAATAAAAAAAGATCAAATTAGACTTTTTTTTTACTTTTTTCTGCATTAATAGTAATATAGCGAACTAATTAAAAAAACCTATTTAGGATAATCATTGGATAAGAGATCCTCTACCCTATCAATGGATAGGGAGAGAACTAAATCTGGATAAATACCAATACCTATTACTGGTAAAAAGATACAGATTAAAATAAAGAGTTCCCATGGTCCAGAATCCACAAAATTTGCGTTTGGAACATTAAATAGCTTGTATCCATAGAACATCTGGCGTAACATAGATAATAAATAAATAGGGGTTAATATCATTCCAATGGCCATTACAAAAGTAATTAGCATTTTTGGCATTAACAGAAATTTTGGACTAGTAATTAGTCCAAAAAGACTACTAATTCTGTGACAAAACCACTCATTCCTGGTAAGGCAAGAGAAGCCATTGAAAAGCTACTAAACATAGTAAAACATTTCGGCATAGGGATAGATATTCCCCCAAGTTCTTCGAGATAAACAAGACGCATTCTATCAGAAGCCGTTCCTGCCAAGAAAAAAGTGTAGCACCGATAAATCCATGGGATAATATTTGTAAAATAGTTCCATTGAGTCCAATGTTGGTTATGGAACCAATTCCTATAATTATAGAAC